>NTHP01000083.1:2075484-2106240 GCA_003416845.1 Oplegnathus fasciatus
CCCGTCCTACGCCCCTGGCTGCTGGTCAAATAAACCACATTGTGACGCCATTCTGCCCCTACAGTTCAGCAGGTCAGTCGGCCCATATTATATGTGATGTACTGAGTGAATGAACTGAAAGGGAATGAAATGTTGTAACTACTGTATAACTTATGTTCCCTGATGGAGAGGAAGCCCTACTTGGCAGCTTATTAATTAATTAATTTGTCATAGATTTTACCTTATAACTTTGATCTGTGTCAAATTCAGCCCTCCATAGAATTAGATAATAAGACTTAATTATGAAGGCGTGACATTGCCTAATTCCAAAATAGCTATTGCGCTTTTACTTTGAAGGCACACGTGCTGCTGCCCACATAAGTCTGCGGGAGTGTGACGGAGCAGGGCTCTGTACAGTGTGCAGTCAACGGCACGGCTCTGCTGCCGACCTGGCTTTAACCAGCGACCGACACGAACCACACACAGAGAGAAAAAAATAAAGCATTTTAATTTGTGAAGACAGAGACAGGTTGGAGAAGACTCTGGAGGAAGCTGACATGATGCAACGACGCAAAAGGTAAATCATTTTCTCCTGCAGATGAGTAAGAATATTTAGAAGTTTATAATCAGTTATGTCAGTCTCTTTTGCTGTCATCATTAGCTGAAGCTCCAGCCATGCCATACTGACATTTCCAAGGTATAACAGAAGAAAGAGATTTGACACTTGTCTTTTGATATTTTATTTTTTTCTGATGATTTCAGATCTGGAAATAAAATGTGACAGTAACATAAATACAACATAACAAAGAACAAGTCGTTGTCATGGGGACGTCAGACACATCCATTCTCATTGCATTAGTTTCATATTTTAACAGTTAAGTCACTTGTTCGGCCACTGTGTAATGGAGCAGTCGTAGGTTTGGTGCCTTGCTCAAAGGCAGCTCAATTGTAATTGCTGGGGATAACCCATTCTCTTTCTCTACCAACATGTTTCCAGCTTGTCTGGTGACCTCAAGTTTGCTACCTTTAACAAGATTAGTCAGGTATATAAAATATGCCAGATATCCGTTACCACTGAACCCTGAGAGGACCAGAACTCAACTCAGGAAGGAAATAACGGAGCCTATTAATGACAGCTGGGCTTGTTGTTAATGTTAAGGAGGACTAGATTTAATGAATGCAACTGAAGACTGAAGCAAGGGGAAGGAGGAAATGAGACCGTCAGCTCGTTGATCATTCTTAAACTTGGACAGCAGAGGAGAGGGGTTGTAGACAAGGGTGTCATTTAGGGTTGGTGGTCTACAGCTCAGCCAGAGGGAGCCCAAATTTCATCCTGTGGGCTGAGAAATGGGATTGCTAAAATGTACCGAGAAGCCACATCTAACAAGAATCCAAAAACAGTGTTCGCTCTATGCTGAAGTGTTCGGTGACCTGCATTTATCAGGTCAGTCATTGCTTCATTTTAGGCATAGAAATGTACTCTATTTATGTAAGCAAGTCAGACTTATTAGTTTATTTTCACCCATAAATCTACTCACATAACCTGTGTGTGTCAAAGCTTTGGTCCAGAGTTTAGTCCAGACTGAGTCTTGTGTAGTATTGTTGTGTAGTTGTGTAAGTAGTGTAGCATCGTGCTCTGTCCACAGTTCAATGGCAACACATATTGATACCACTCCAATGTCTGTATGTTAAACATGAAGCTGCAGCCAGGAGACGGTTATTCACTTATAAAGACTAGAAACAGGGGAACAGCTACCCTGGCTCTGTCCAAAGTGTAAAAATCTGCATACCAGCACCTCTAAAGCTCACTAATTAACACGGTGTGTCTTGTTTGCTAATGTGTACAAAAAACAAAATGTAAAAATGACAGGTTGTGGTGATAACGGGGGGTTATGTGACAATATCTCTTTGCCTGGAATAGTCACCTTGTGGAGTTCCACTGGTTGTCTGGCAACCTCAAGGTAAAGATGAAAGGATTAAACAAATGAGATATAACATGCTAATGAGTGAACTTTACATTATTAGTGAGCTTTTTTTTTTACCTTTGGACAGACTGGCTTTCCTCCTGCTCCCAGTCTTTGTCCTCAGTTAGGCTAACCAGCTGCTGGCTGTAGCTTCATATTGATCCGACAGATATGTGTTTGATACTCTCAGCAGGAAAGCAATTGAGCATATTTCCCAAAATGTCAAAACTATTCCTTTAAGACCAAAATTCATCGATATGTATATGTTTATGTAAGATCTTAAATTGATAAGTTGCAGTTTCCCCTTTATTCCTTCCTCATGTTGAAAAGATAGTTTGTATCTGTGTATGTAAACTGCAGTACAGCAAGAAGCCCTCCAACCAAACACTGTTCCTGAGGCACCTCACTAAGCCGAGCACGATGGATGGTCAGAAATGTGCAGGAAATCAGCTCTACTGAGTTGTGGGTGTGCGCGTGTAATGGAATGGACGGTGGATGCAGTCTGATTGATGGCAGAATAGTGGAACTAAATGACTTTTCATTTTATGTCCACCTCAATTTATTAGAGGCAGCCCTCAGGAGGGGAGGTCCAATATGTGTGTGTCACTGGGCTGGGAGATGAGTGGAAAGAGCAACAGATGCCTTGTAGAGTTTTATAGTGCTGCACACGGGTTAATTAGTTTCAGCAGAATGTGAAACCTCAGAACAAACCTCAGGATTCTTTAGATGAAAAAATAGGTTCAAACCGTCCTCTAATAACCTCAAAATCTTTTTAAGTACTTATAGTTTAAGAAATGGCTTTAATCAGAAATTCTTCTGTTTTACAGGGTTTTAGGAATATGGCTGTAACTTTACCAGAAATACACTAGGAGGCATCATAAGTGCATTATGAGAGGAGGATAAACCCCACGCTTATTCATGTGTTTTGTCAGGATATTATGTTTCAATTATCTTAATGCATTCACTGAGTGTATTTACGCCCTGAGTGCAGTGTTAGGGGTTATTTGTTACACTGCATGCTCAGCAGCACTAGGATGGCTCATTTGAATATTGCCTATTAATGCATATCCACATTGGATCTTATTAAAGCTTCACTAGGCACGGTTTCAGCTGTGGTTCTCCAGAGGTAAACGTTTATGTAAATGTTTTTATTCAAATCTGTACAGTGCAATTTATCTGTTGGTACATCCAATACTTACATTCAAAGCAAGATCTATTTTATTACGTTCTTTTATAACTGGCCACATTGCCACGACATTTTCTGTGGATAAAGATAAATTACCACCAGATCAACAGATCAGTGTGTGTCCACACTGGATCAAGGACCAAAGAATGATTAAGTTTACACTACATAGTGACAATTATGACAATTTTCATTGATCACAGAGAATTAATCTTAACAATTTCACCTGCTGATCTTTCCTTTATTACCCCCATCTAGCCAAACTTTGCATTTATACCACAAGAAATATAAAATGGTCAGATCTCCATGAAAATGGCACTTGACATGTAATGAGCACAAACCTTTGGACAACATGTCAACTTTGTACACAATATCATATCAATAACATATCTCATAATCTAAAAAATGAAAAAAAGGGACTTTTTGCTGATCTTTTCCTTACATCATTTCTGCAATTACAGCACAAATTTTTCAAGCAGCTACATCTGAGTGCCACTTGAAACCACCAGCTTTCATTGTTCTTTCATTTTCCCAGTTTGTTTTAACCACATATGCTTTATCTGACTGCATAAGCACTTTTCATTCTAAGCAGCATTTATCAACTGACTCCAGCCAAAATAGCAGATACCTGAGGGAGTCACTGAGAGAAATTCTGTGTGTGTTGATGTGTGTTTGACATTGATATATGAAAGTCCAAAGCCAATCCAAAGGTTATTGTGAATTCAATTCCCAGTTTGTCCAATTAATTGAACTCATTTTCTATTTCTAGGTGACTCAATGGGAGCCTGAGTGGTGTTTGGAAGTCCTGGGATAATTATATTCAACTTGTTATTCCTTTCCACTCTTCTACATCAGTTAAAAGGAAGATGGTGAGGGGGCAGTGAGGGTGAATGAATGAAGGAAATATCAAAGACAAGAAAACAAGGGCCGTGCTTATTTCCCCTTCTCATTGATCAAAGACTTATAACAAGCAAATTCACATCTGTTTCTTCCTGTAGTGTAGTGATAACTCATTCAAACCTGTGATATGTTAAAGCTTCACAACAGTCAATATCATATGCTACTTTTAACTGGACTGGCTTTCAATGAGAGCTAATGCTCTAAATGAAGAAGAAAAAACATGGCGACGTTTCAGAGTCATGCCCTTCATCACTTAGCTTTAATCAAATGAATGTAACCTTTGATTAACAAACACTTGTGGAATTAAAAGGCCAGCTGTTAGCAGACATGGCCAACAATGTGAGCTCCAGAATCGACACCCCAACCAACATCTCTCTGAGTCCCAGCGTCGCCATCTCTGAGTCGTTGGAGTACAAGACGGTGTCGGTGTTCCTGGTCCTGCTGGTGTGCAGCATGGGCATCGTAGGCAACATCATGGTGGTCCTCGTGGTCCTCACTACGCGCCACATGAGGACACCCACCAACTGTTACCTAGTCAGCCTGGCTATAGCCGACCTGACGGTGCTGGTGGCAGCGGGGCTGCCCAACGTGTCGGACAGTTTGACAGGCACATGGGTTTTTGGTCATGCTGGCTGCCTGGGGATCACCTACCTCCAGTACCTGGGCATCAACGTGTCCTCCTGCTCCATCACCGCCTTCACCGTGGAGAGGTGAGGATGGACAAACAACCAGCTACAACTGTTCTCAGTACAGCTTTTGCTGACTTGTACTGTTTTGAGTTGTTACTGGCATTCATTTTACTTTTACTGGAGAATGCTTTGAAGAGGTGTTTAACCTTATGCTCTACATGTGAACAAGGTAAACAATGTGAGGGAGCCCGTGGTGTCATCTGACCCAAGCCAATGGTCTTAGCTTATTTTGTTTAAAAAAAAATAAAAATTTTTACAGACCACTGCCACATTGTTGACAGCTGATGTTCAAGGACTATACAAGTATGTGTTCTTATTTGTGTGATTTGCTGTTCAAAAGACATTTAGAAGTCTTGGTTAAAAGGCCTCCGCAGCAGACTTGAAATACATTCCAGTGAAGAAAAGGAGAGAGTGGCACAGTCTGTGGAAATATAGAACAGTTTAGTTTTATCCTTCCGAGTAGAAAGCAGGCATCTGTGACATCAAGAATGTATGGTACTATAGTAGATGCAACCCGCTGCTGGACAACAGGTAAAAAAAAAACATATTTTCTTATTTAGAAAAGTAATAGTATCTAGTGGCATTAGTAGTTTTGGATTTACTTATCAAGGTCCCCAAGATTTCTGCCTCCACCCCAATGCAATAGAGGCGAATGGAATTTAATTTGTGCTGCTCCCAAAAATGAAATTATCTTGAAAAAAATTCAACAACCAAAAAACTCTGGACAAAAACTGGATAATCCTTAGACCGCACTGTTAACACTTTTCATTGGAAGTACTCTCTACCAAAGAAATAGTTCCTATGAAAACTGTCGATGGGATGCTCTGTGGATTGTCTAGAGTAATTGGGGACACTATATACGTTTTCAGAGCTGTGAGGACCAAAAAACCAAAATTCCATTAAAATCTACTGTGTTGAAGCAGAAATTGAGACCAATATCTCAAAATCTGGACATATAAAATGGCACAGTCAGTTGCACCTGTCAATTACCATATCCCCAATTTTGTGCTAGCTGGGAAACAGTGATACTTTACTTGCAATCATTTCCCTAAGCATGCCTTAGGGTTCTATGTATTTTACCATCTTTTAGGCAGTCATTGGTTTCCATTCATTTCACTAATTCATGTAAATAAACTTTAAAAATGCTTAGGTAATACATCACACGCAGTATGAGTGCTTACTGTAGTAGTGTCACAGTTACATTGTTGTAAGGTAATGCAGCTGAGACTGAAGATTGATTTGAAGAGTCTATACTAGATTTATAACAACACTACCTATCTCAGCAAGTTTTAAGACTGTACAACCTTTCATGCTGTATTGAAATAAATGGAAATGAAAGGCTGCGTGAAAGGTAGAAAAATCTGACTAAGACATTTAAACAAGTGCAACAACATCAAAAAACACTTGTATGGTCGTCTTCACATTCTTGCACATAATCTAAACGTTTAGGTCATAGATAGATAGATAGATAGAGAGAGAGAGAGAGAGAATTGTATGTCTTGTTCCTCCTTCTAACAACACTGTAATACATTTTGTATCTCAATCATCATCTTATTCACAAAGAAAAACAGTTTAACCATGAACCACTGTGAAAGAGCCAGTTTTAATTTGTTGAGGAGATTATTCACATAACAGATCAGTCTCTTTTTCTTCTCTCTCTTCTTCCTAAAAGAGACTAAAAGTAAAACCTTGTACAATCACGGTAATATTCTGACCAACAGTACACAGTTCCATGTTCCATTTTTCAATTTTCATGCCAACTGCATAGATGAATAAATGAATATCCAGAAAAACACTTTACATACAGCATGCATAAAACGAGAGTCCCAGCTTAACATTTAACAAGGGAGGAGGTGCCATTAACCACGGTCACTGCTAAAGTACAGGGGAAAACAGAAATAAATGGCTCAGTGGTATCTGCTTACCAACAGATTGCTGGCAGTTAAAACAGCCACGGTTAGTTTGACCTTGTGTTTGAACCCTCAATTTCCTCTTCACGTGCAGGTACATAGCTATCTGCCATCCAATTAAGGCTCAGACAGTGTGCACAGTGTCCCGGGCCAAGCGGATCATTGCCGGGGTTTGGATCTTCACCTGTGTTTACTGCATGCTGTGGTTTTTCCTGGTGGACATTCAGGTTAGAGAAATATATTTTGCATTACATTTTGTGTGTTACTGATTTAACTGGCGTGTATGTACGTACGTAGTGTACTTAGCTATGTAACTAACGTTCTCGCCTATTTTGAAAAATGGCCGACACTCAACTGACCAATCGTGTAACTTCATCACTCAGTTGGTCAGTCAGTCAGTCAGTCAGTCAGTCACTCACTCACTCACTCACTCACTGACAGACAGACTTTCGCATTTGTAGGGCTGGCCCTCTGTGGTCCAGCCAAAAATGTTCAGCTCAGAATAAAGGCAAGCTTGAACACAAAAGCACGACTCACAGGCTGGCAGGTAAGATATAAGATAAGACATTAAGATCAGGCAAACAAATCCAATAAGGGGCTAGGCAGAGAATCATCAAACCGTGGGTCAGGCAGGCAGGCAGACAGGCAGGAACAGAACAGAATAATGCTGGAAAGCTATGTGGGAATCTGGGAAAGAGTGGAAATGGACTGGTATATACAGACGGGGGACAATTACAGGAAAAACCTGAATCCTTGACCCCTACAGTGAGGGGATATGGTGACTCTGCTATGCTGTGGGGGGCATTTTGCTGGTATGGATTGGGTCCACTTGTCCCCTTAGAGGGAAGGATCACTGCAAATCAATACAAAGTTGTTCTGAGTGATCACCTTTATCCTATGATGAAACATTTCTATCCTGATGGGAGTGGTCTCTTCCAGGATGACAATGCCCCCATCCACAGGGCACTGAATGGTTTGATGAGTATGAAAATGTTGTGAATCATAAGCTATGGTTTTCTCAGTCACCAGATCTCAACCCAATTGAACACCTATAGGAGATTTTGGACCAATGTGTTAGACAGCGCTCTCCACCACCATCATCAAAACATCAAATGAGGGAATATCTTTTATCTTTTGGAAGAATGGTGTTCATCCCTTCGATACCCAGCTGGGAGGTCAAAGCAATATCCAGAAAGTTGCTGTCAGTGCCGTAGCTGATGAAGAAAGAGACAATGTGAGTTTGATCTGCCAAGACCAGTTTAACATGGAGCAAGGGACAAGAGGGCATTTCCGGGTCAAAGGTTCGGCTCCAGCAACAGCACCCTCTGGATTACTGGTGAGCCAGCCCTTTTAGCGGACAGAAGGAGACAAAATGACCGGTCTGATCCCAGTACAGGCATCTGTTCTCCCGCAAGGCAGTGCTGTCGCTCATCCAAGGAGAGGTGAGTGACCCAGCTGCATTGACTCATCTCCATGAACTAGCGGAGCCAATTCCCTGGGTGGACAGCCAGACCTTCTGGCCAGGGATGTAGCGGGGTGGCAGGAATGCGGTGTCGGTTGTTGCTCCTCTACTAGCAGTCAGAGGTGCGGAGAAGAATGGAGCAGGCCTGCAACCATGTGCGGTAGCACGTTTCTGCTCCAGGAAGAGGGGAGGCTGATACCCACGGGAGTGCTGGAAGGGGTAGAGTCTGGTGGCAGAGCTGGGGAGAGTTGTGTGGGCAACGCAGGTGGGAGAAAGGATCCCCTCCGATTTGGCCTGGGAACTCTCGGACTGGAACTGGCAAGAGAGGGCATCAGGCTTGGCGTTCTTGGACCCCGGGCGGTAGGAGAGGGTGAAGTTGAAGAGATTGAAGAATAACCAGGCAGAATAATGCTGGAAAGCTAGGCAGGAACACACTAGACAATCTGACAAAGACAGAGTGGAAATGGACTGCTATATATACTGCTAGTCTGGGGAAGGGCGGGAAAGGGGTTACTACAGGACAGGAGGGAGTGGCTTGATCTTTAATGACAGGGAGAGTTAGTATGACAGGTAAAACACAGAGCAGGTAAATGAATGAATGTTAGGATCTGGCTGAAATTTTGACAAAAAAATACATAGAATGAAAGTGAAGGATACAAATACACGTTTATTATATTTGTATATAATGTATATTTGTGGCTAAATATGCTTGTGTGTGTGCTTCACAGAACTGCATAATGTTTCAGTAAGTACATGAGTCATAAACAGAGGAATAAAATATTCGTGATTACAAAAACCTCTTTTGTACAAATGCTGGTTCAACTGCAGGGGAATGTGAAAAGCTTTTTAAGAGCTCTGTGCCATTTCTGAGAGTAGTATTATTATGTTGAGATGTGAAAGATTATTATGTGCATTTCAGCCCAGAGCCACTCTGTGAACCACTAACCTTTTTTATTACAGTGTCTCTATGATAACTGTGTGACATTCAGGTCAGCCAGGACGGACAGGTGCAGTGTGGCTACAAAGTGAAACGGGAGCTGTATCTGCCCATCTACCTCATCGACTTCGCCATTTTCTATGTCATCCCGCTGCTCCTCGCCATCGTGCTGTATGGCCTGATAGCACGGATCCTCTACCTCAGGTACTGTAAAAGGTCTTTCAAACCATGTTAATAAATGAATAAATGAGTTAATGACTTGTTTAATAATGGTCACTCCACAAATTTTACACATGAAGATCAGTTTATTCATCATGAGGAGTACTACTCAGTCTGTGAAAACAGTTTGTATGTCTCCTGTGACTCTGGAGGAGCTTTGTCAAGTCTGAGAGGATAACCCTGACAATGTCATCAGGGTTTATTTTTTTTAAATCTCAGCTTGGCCTGGGATTATAAATATTTATAACAGATTTGGTAAGTCAAGAAAGTCAAGATAACTCTGACTCTGCTGCTTTGTTTTTTTAACGAGTCCTCTAACTTTATGAAATTGCAATATAAAATTGCTGGAGTACCCCTTTAAGACTGATTTCCCAGCCATTTATTTCAGTGTAATTTCAATGTGAAGGGTGTTTTGTGCTTTAGATACAGGTTAATTACATTTACCAACTTACACCTTCATATTTGTTTTGGTTTTGTTAATTTTTTTGTTAAATTGCACTAATCAGTAATTTTATATTAACAATGTGTTTAATGATTAAGTGTAATGGGAAAGGAGTGGCTTGTAGTAATGAACCTTCAGAAAACTATAACCAACTTTGCAGTTCCACTCAGCTCTATGAAGCATTTTGGCATATTTCAGCTCATTTTTTTGGTTTATTCTCACTTGTCAGCTTTGTTTCCAGCAGCAGCAGGTAGCTGCTGTCAATGTAAAAGCTCTGATAAAACCCATTGCGCACTACCTGCCCAGCACAAAACAGCAGACAGACAAAGTTAGCAACTAGCTGGTGAACATGGTGGAGCATTTAGCAGCTAAAAAGCCAGATATTTTTCTCAAGAGTTGGTGGACACCAAAACAGAGCCAATAGGAGAGTCAATATTCACAGCGGATGTGAGAAGAATCCTGCTGAGAGTGAATATGAATAAAGCTGCTGGGCCTGATAACATCCTTGGCTGTGTACTAACAGTATGTGCCAATCAGCTAGTTGATTTTTTGTAACAGTTTTTAGCGTAGCACTGTCACAGGAGTTCCTACAGGCACCACGTCTGCGGTGTCTTTTCTAAACGACTACCACCCTGTGGCACTCATCCCCATTCTGATGAAGTGCTTCAAGAAACTGGTTCTCCAGCACATCAAAAACAACATCCCAGCCAGCCTGGACCCTCACCAGTTTGCATTCAGAACCAATAGATCCACAGAGGATGCCGCTACCCTCCACTCAGTGTTCACACACCTTGAAAATAACAACACCTACATCGGAATGCTGTTTGTTGATTGCAGTTAAGCGTTCAACACAATCTCTCCCAATAAACTGATGGACTTGAATACCACATTCTGCAACTGGATATTGGACTTCCTCACAAACAGACCCCAGACCGTTTGCATCGGCAGTCATACTTCCTCCACTCAAGTGTTGAACGTCGGAGACCCCCAGGGCTGTGTGCTCAGCCACCTTCTGCTCACACTGTACACCCATGACTGCAATCCCCAGCGTGGAGAGAACTTTGTTGTGAAGTTTGTGGACGACACCACCATCATTGGCTAGATTACAAACAACAATGAGAATTGTTGAGAATATTGGAAAGAAACCAACAATCTTGCAGAGTGGTGCACAGAGAACAACCTACCGCTCAATGTCAGCAAAACCAAGGAGCTGATCATTGATTTTAGAAAAAAAGGAGACGAAGACACACATCCCTGTCTACATCATTGGAGCTCAGGTGGAGCAGGTGAACAGTTTTAGGTCCGTGGGAATCAGCATCACAAAGAACCTGTCATGGTCATCACATAGCTCACCCTTGGTAAAAAAAAAAGAAAAAAAAAAAGAAAAAAAAGAGGAAAAAAAGCTGTATTTCTTAAGAAAACTTGAGGTAAAATTTTCCTGCCAAGTTCTGGTTAACTTTTACAGAGGAGCAATAGAAAGCATCCTGACTGGAAACATTACAAATTCACATGGGCTGTGCACGGCCCAGGACAGGAGGGCTCTGCAGGGGGTGATTAAAACCGCCCAGAACATCATTGGTACTTATCTGCCAAGCATCAGTGATATCGGTGAGGTGAGATGCCAGCACAGAGCCCGAAGGATACTAAAAGACAATACTCACCCCAGGAACAGCCTGTTCACCCTGCTGCCATCTGGCAAGCGATACAGAAGTATCCACTGTCGCACGACCAGAAAACAGAGCAGCTTCTTTCATCAGGCAGTGAGACTCCTCAATTCATCTTCCACACTTCACTATAAATAATGGTTGTGTTTTTTTGTGCATAGCATAAAGGGACTACAGCTTCTATTTCCTTGTACAACCCTGTACTGTATAATGATAAATAAATTAACCCTTAAATGAACCCTTGAATACTGGACATTCGTCAGGTGGACAGAAACACGACTCCAAATGAATGCTAATGTTGCTGTGTTTGCTGGATATGTACATAGACAACTGTTTGGACAGTTTCACCACAACAACAACTTTATAATGTGATAATATGTCAATGCTGTGTTTGCAGCTTGTTTCTGCTGCACCCAGAGGCCAAAAAATCTGTTAATTCCAATCATCACAAAGTAATGGAGTTGTGTACAAGGACTCTCCTTATTAGTGTATGCTCCAACACATCAAATGCAGAAGAAAAACCCCCAAAATGGATTACGTTGGGGCCCATACAAGAAGCCTTTATTTAATCCAAGTAATGGATTTTATGCTGTTTGATTACTTTTCTGTTGTAGTGGTGGTGTTCTAACAGGTTGTTTCAGAAGGTTCTCCACCCTGACAGAATTAAATTCTGTGAAAAAACAATGAATGCTTGTATTTCAGGAGACAAATTTCCTCTTAAACAAAGGTGAAGTTCAAACATATTCAGTACTGACATAAAATACTAATGGCTGTTTTAATCTAAAGGTTTGTTGTTATCATTCAAAACCCCATATCAGTTGAGCTTTTTTGCAGGATTTTGAGATCTGTAAAACCCTACAGCTTATGTTAAATCCAACCAGCTCATAACACGTCAAGAAACTAAACCAATCAACCAACCAATATCTGTCATTGTCCTGTGAGATGAATGCTCTAACATGCTGCTTGTGTCCCTTCAGCCCTCTGCCCAACCATCCTGACACCAGCGCCACCACGCTCCGTCAGAGCTGCCGGGAAGCCTCTGAAGCAGGGAAGGGGGGTCGCCAGAGACGGCCAAAGAGTACGCTCTCCTCCAGGAAACAGGTCTGTGCCTAATCCCACATTTACCCCCTTTCTTGTGAACCACTTCTGCACTCTCCTTTCTTGTTGTTACATGTTCTCTTATCTATCAAGTAATTGCCGTGCGATAGCTTTAGTCACATTTGACCCCAGTCTCATCTTTGGCTGTGTGTGTGGTCTACTGGGAATATAGAGGCCATGATTCCCTCTTAACAGCGTGGTGATGATGTCCCTGTTATCCTTCGCCTAAAAAAAATTGCCCTCTAGTCGGCTCTCTGTCCTGGCCGTTACGAGGCCCTGAGGGCAATTGTGGCGGTAATGGCTTCTTTTCCTCAGGCTGAGCAGTCAAAGAGCCTTCTTACTGAGAAAGCCCTTTCTCTCCCAGATTGCATGGTATTACTCTGCAGTGCTGCTTTGTCTCTGTGCTCTTGGATGTAGAATACATTCTCTCAGGCTTTTTGGTCTTGAAAGCATCTACCTCCATAAGCCTTTATCCACTAAGGAGTGTTATGACAACGTTCTTTTTAGTTCAGAAGGGACTAATTTTGTGTCCACATTTTTGTCTTTCAAAAGTTGTATGGCATTTGAAAAGCCAAAGTACAGAAATGTTTGCTCTCTACAAAAGCAATAGAAGTGTCTGTCTCTGAATGTCATAGGTTTGTTGACATTTTTGCACATATTCATATATTTGAACATATTTGAACTGATGACTGCATCATAAATCCGTTTTTCCTGTATCCCTCTATTCTGGTGACACTGTTGTGTCCCTGCAGTGTTGTCTGATAATTTAGTCTTTTAAATGAATTTTCAAAAATGTGTAACTTTGTGTAATTACTTCAGTTTGATATCAATGAGAAGGTTATATAAGTTGCAGAAAACATTTGACATAGATTTTGTCCCGTTTTGAACTGTGTATGGTCAATGTGCTCTATTGTGGCCAAATTGTTACAGGTATAGCCAGTGGTGGTGTCTGTAATTTCAATTCGTGGATATTAAATGTTCATCTGCAATTTTCTGTAGTGGACCCAGTAATATTTATTCTTAAAGTGTTCTGAAGTAGAATGTCACATGACATGGTTAAGCTACATTTGAGTGAAAAAAAATGTATAAATGCAGTTGCAAGAACAAAACTTTCCACTCATATCTTAAGATGTTTGATTAACGCACCCAGTGGACCACATGGACCACATTCTTATACCACTAGTGATGGCCTTAGATGGCGAAACCTGTACAAAATGTACCATTAGTTACATACCGTAACTCCAGGTTCTACGAGTGTAGGCGCAGTCCTCTAAGCTGTGGGCCCTACTGGTTCCTTTAACTAGCCAAAGAAAAAGCTGGTTGTGTTACAGCCATGCCATAACTCATGTATTTTCCCCAGTGTTTCCTAGTGTTTCCCCCTTACCTGTGTTCCCTGAGGTCCCCTGTTTGTCTCTCTCTTGTTGTGTTTTGTTTTGTCTGTCTGTGCTGGCGTGGTCTTCCTCCCTCACTCTCCTGGCTCCCGGGTCTGCTCATCACACTCACCTGCCTGCAATCAGCTAATTAAGCGCACCTGCGCCTCTCATCAGTCCACCCTCATGCAGTTTATCAATTATACTGCGGCTCTCCAACCACTTGTCGCCAGATTGTTGTTCAACCTCAGTGGTAGATATACATCAAGGCCAACTCTAGAAATCCTAGTGTCCTGCCTGCCAGCCACTCCTCACTTCCCCTCATTGTCTGCCCACGCCAGCCTCCTCTCAGCCATCACCATTCCTCCCCCACGGATCCCCAAACTGCCATTCCTCACCATCCATTCCTCATTCCCATCCTTGTGGCAAATAAACCTTTTTTCACACCACAGCCTTTGGTTCAACCCGTGTTCATAACAGGTTGGAAGCCGACAAGGTGAGACTGAGGTGGGACCCATGTAGTAAGTGGGCGTAGGCTAAAAGTCTTCGAATCTTGTCGTGTGTTCTTCTGTTTTGTTTTTTTTTGTTATTAACAGGTTGGCAAAGTATTTAATATGCTTTAATTATTTTTATTTATTTTTCTTTACTTATTTCTTAATTTCTTTTAAGGCTGCTACTAACGATTATTTTTTAATCGATGAATCTCTTGATTATTATTTGATTAGTCGATTAATCTAATTATTTTTTCAATTAATTTATTGATTATTTTCTGATTAGTCGATTAATCCTTTAGTTAACTTACCAATAAATAATAACCATCACTTCTACCGTTAATCTTTCAACCTTTTATTCAAACATTAAAATACTTATTTATACATAAAAATACTTTTTATTTCCCAATGTCCATGTGTGGAGATTTATGCAGTGTAGGCCTAATTAGGAAAGGTGTTGTTTACTTTACTGTGGTAACGTTAGGCCATTTCAGTTTTACAAAGTGAAAAAAAAAACATTTTATTAGGTCTCTGTTTAAAGAATTCCCACATTTTTGATAATTGGGTTTGGGCTTTTTGGGAGTGGGAGCTGGCATAATTGGGGATGAACATAAATAGTGCAACACATCAGCGCATTCCATGCCAATCAACGTATTTACGTAAATAGTACAATTAAGTTGACGTGTCGTTCCAGTACTAATTTCTTTATTTTATTTTTTCCCTTTTCCCTTCTTCGTGTCTTTTCATTTACTTCTCTATTATATTTGGTGCTTATAGGGGCTTTATTGAACCAGACTGGCATAGGGACGACATGGGTAAGGGCTGGGTCGCCTCAAACAACAGAAAAACTAGAAAGAACAGAAAAATAACTACAATATAATTATTCACTTACAATGGACTGGCCCCCTCCCAGAGAGTCTGGGAGCAGCCCAATATGAGAAGCTGGGGATGACCTGCAGTGGACCAGCTCCCTCCTAAAGGTCTGAGGGTGGCCCAAGGCAATGACACCCATGAAAGAAAGATAAGAAAACTAAATTGAAGGAGACAAAGAAAAAGTAAGACAGGGGGAAAAAAAGAGAAGGAAGAAGAAGAAGAACAAAAAGAGAGTGGACTCGTTAGCCCTCCCCAGCCAACTCCTTCCCAGGCTGCACTGAACCTCTGCAAAAACCCAAGTTGCCATTATCATTATTATTATTAGTAATAATAGATTATACATGTGTATGTGCATGTATGTGTGTATGAGCTCGAGGCACAGAAGTGTAAGATTAATTAATTAATATTAATTGGGAGACGCATGTTTTGAACCCGCCTATGAAGACGCATCTTACTATCTGAATAATGCGCCCTATAAATAGCAGGAAAATACTGCGCCATTGACTTTACACCAGGTTTTTGTTGGTCAATGGCGCAATTGCTTTCTGCTGCCTCAAGATAGCAATGCGCCAACAATGCGCCTGACCACACCTCATTTTAAGACCAAGATGGGCGCAAAGACACTTGCTACTTACACAACGTGGGCGCTGGGCGTGAAAATGACAACTGCGTCGGTCAGAAACTAGCAATGACAGTTGCGCTGCGCTGTGTGCTGCTTTGCGCCGGGTGTAAGATAGGGCCCTTAGTCTTGTTCATACTGCATATAATGAAAACATTTCCAGTATTTCTTCAATTACTTTTATAATAAGTACAACTATAGAAATGGAAAGATGCTTTCGTCTTCTAGAGAAAATGCATTAATGCACACCAGAAACTCATCAGATACAATTAAACAGAAATAAATTAATTTGTGTTATCCAGCGTGCATGGGGATGAGAGAGTTGTGATAATGTAAAGATTGTTTTTCAAACAAAAACACCATAAAAACAATCAGTTTTCAGTTTCACTAGTCTTTCATAAATCGCCCTTCAAGCCAGTAGCATACCCCATAAGTTAAAGGGGATATATGTATGGTTTTCACAACTTCATAGGAGAAAATGACTGCTTGTAACTCACAGATCAATACCAATGATTTGTTGATCGCTGGTAGTGCACTAGTTGATATGTTGATTAAATCCAACTTCCAACATTACTTCACCAGATGGTTATATTTCTGTCCTGTGCGATTTTAAGAACAGAAAGATCACCATGTTCCTGTCCTGCAGAAATGTGGTGATATTTTCACAGGACACTAGAAAGGTCAAATCTACAGATAGAAAAGGACAGATAATACTTAAGGGGAAAACAAATGCAGAAAGTAGTCTCGCAGTTCATTCAGTGTGGTAAATAGACTTTAGGCCTTTACTGAGGTGTCCACATGGATGCTGGTCTAATGATGTTTCAGAGCTGAAGTGAAAACCATCACATCAACCCAAACTGATGTGGGTTGCTCAGGGACCCTGGCACTTGGACTAAAGAAGAACCCTGAGGCCCACGCAGTACATGGTACTTCCAGACCTCAGATATTCCTTCTGAAATCTACGGCTTCCTTCATGTTTTTTCTGTAGTAAACCTGGAAGAGGCTGATAAATGTGTGATTTGGTGTGTTCTTCCATACAAGACAGGCCGCGCTTTGCCTGCTTTCCACCCAGTGGGTGTATCCGTTACCAGAGTTCCTTCCCCTTGTAGAACAGCACCACTGACAAGATAGTTTCCAATTATAGAGGCTAGACACTCATCGAGGGGAGTGAGTTCTGGTGGTACCTGTGCTTCCACTTTGCACTGCAACATGTTTCTTGACACCAGCTTGATATCCAACAATTTCCTCTCTGCATGGGAGCGTTCACTGACATGCTGTCACTCAGCCAATTTTAGCCGCGACAACTAAACCATAAAGCATGTCTGACCTTTAGGAAAAAAACATGTGTAGGTGAGCAGCAGAAAGTGTGCACAGTAATCTTCTGTGAATGCATTTTGGCTCTACAGCTTACTCCCTGGTCTCACAAACATATTTCATTTCAAATTCAGAAAATTACATTTGTCCAATATTTACTGTCTAGCATGGTGGTATATGTTACCTCCTCACAGGCTGTCATAAAATGTCATAGAGCTATTAAGTGCGAAGAGCCACTCACTTGGAAATTACAGCATTTTCCCTCATTGTGAATTCCCATTTTAAAGTTCTATAACTAACCATCATAGTTAATGTTAGCTAGTTACAGACTGGAGAAAAAATAATTTAATTGACTGTGCCGCTCAAAGGCTACACCAGCAGCTACCAGAAACTTTTAAGGTAGAATGTTTTCTCACATATTAGTCAATGCATGAGTTGACATCGTGAATCAATCAACACACCTTACATGTCAATATGACAACTCTGAAAATACTGTTTGTTTTTATTGGCTCTCTTGTATGAGATACGCTTCAGTGATGACTGGATTGAATTATTGGAAGTGGCGGAGCGTCTTTCTGGCAGCGTTCTGGCAGTGCTACACATACGATTGTACGTGTGTGTATGCCACCTGCCAAAGTGGTTAGTAAGAGTGACTGTGTTACCTGCCACTGCCAAATTCTACCCGCATTTGGTGGGTGGGCGGGTGCTAATGTCAAGCCCTGGCCATCAGATTTAAAGGTACCTTGTAGTGCCTTGAGTCTTATGGCCACTAGTAGCGCTTTGGAGTAATGTTTCATGAGCGGGTCCTTGTTATGTTTGTTCTCGTGATATTCCTGCTGTCATAATGTTTCACATTATTCCGCTGATCTATATTTGGCAGTAATGCACTAAGAAACACCACATTACACCAAAGACAGGGAAGATGAAAACTGCTAGTAAGTAATTATGGATGTAAACAATGCAGGTTTCAAAACATTTTTAAAAATAGGCTTTGCAAATGTTTTATGAGGAGCGAAATGCATTCAACAAGTTTGTTAGACCTCAAGGATACACACAGTGTGTTTCAGTGAGAAAAACTGAATGTACAGAAAAAGACTTTGTTTACAAGACAACTCCACGGGGCAACTTTCCCTTTCTCTGGGGCATTCCTGACAAAGCAGCCCCTCAAGGAGTGTTTGCTGAACTGAACTATGAGATCTGTATTATTATAACTTACTTGCTGTTGCCAAGTGTAACTATAGGTATGTCCAACATAACCAGGACTGAAATATTTAGGATTATTATTTTAAAGCAGCGTTAATTGATATTTTTGGCCACTTGGGGGCAGCATAAAAACATGCTGTAAATACAACAATGACATATTATTGTCCTGTAAAGTTATTGTTTGTCTATTTACACATCCCGCAAACACAGAACAATAAGTGCATTCATTTGGAGTCGTGTTTCTGTCCACCTGACAAATAAAAGTCTAATACTGACTCTCCTATTGGCTCTGTCGGTGTTGGTGTCCACCAAAATAAAATATCAGGCTCTTTTGCTGCTAAATATCTCTGCAGAAAGCGAATGGCAATTTTATTCTAGACCGCTGTACAGTATGTCTTGAAAGGACTCCTTCCATGTTGCAACTAAGAATTGTGTCTGCAGTTTCTAGAGGTCACTAACAGAGGTTGTTCAAAGTTACAAACAATAACTCTTCAATTTAATGGGTCTTGAGTGCTTTACCTTCCCATGCAACCTTTGGCACAGGTTGTTTCAGTGTCACAGTGTGCGTTTCCCCTCATGAACACAGGCCTCGGTGAGACTGAACTCTCATGTGAGAGCAGAAACAAGATCCTAATCTTATGTGTTCAAGGGGCTCCATCTAGAAGCAGAAGATTTGCATAATGTGATTTGGGATTTACATTGAAGTGTGCTTAATACCACAGATGATTTTAGTCTCAGTTCTTCAATAGGCACTTCATGCTCTTTCATTCATCGTTTGATAGGCCAACTCAATCTGATAAGAGTTTGATAAACTTGTGTATGCCAAAGAATGGCACTTTTATGATTGGAGATTAATACAGTGTGGTGTGAGATTGCTGTATAGTTTTAATCTCTGAGAGTTTCTTTATGTCTGTGATCTCCTCAAGTGCATGTAGAGGAAGAGAGATGGGGAAGCTTGGTCATGGTTGCTCCGGGCGAGTCGATAGCATCAGAGGCTAAATGCAAATTCTCTGGCTCAGTGGGCCAAACTGTGCATCCATGACTGCTAACAGCGCACGTGATGCTGTGGTTAGCAAAAAAATTTGATTTGTTTGTAATGCAGGAGTCAAGTATCCTGCTGCCACATAATTACAGTCATGATATGCATATTCAAAATGTCATCCAAATGCTTTCTGTCTCATTATCACAGCGTAGAGATAATTAGAAAGCTCTCCTCCCCGCCTCCTTCGTGTTCAATTAAACGCTTTGTTGTGCAGTTTTTCTATTGTTATCTACCTGCTGAGGTGGCTGTCACTGGCTCGTTGCCTAAGGCATGGACACAGAACCTTATCTTAAATAGCATTTTGCTGAGAGGAGACACGTGCATGATACCTGGTATCAAACTGGCACACTTTGTTTTTTTTCTGCTGTGGTGTGGAAAGCACGGACAGCTGAGCGAAAGGCAGCCACGCTTCAGCGGAATCGTTACGGCACAGTGAAGGCGGGTTGAGAACTTTGAAATGGCCGCAGATGGATGGGTGGAGGGATGAGGCTGGGAGGGGATAGGTGTGTAGCATTACTGGCAACTGATAAGACTAATCACTTGAGTCTTACAGGCTGACTGGCTCTGTTCCCCTTCTCTGTCTCGCAGGGGTTCAGAAATGTCTAAGCCGTTACCATGGTCACCACTCAATGGTGGGGTTGGGTGGGGAAGAAGGCCAAGGCATGCTGAGGGTGTTCACACAAAGAAACACATGCATACACACACACACACACACACACACACACCCTTCTAAGACACTGCAGCACTTTGCCATCTGAGGTTGAATGTCCTTGCTGTCCATTTAGTTCTGTTGTTGTCTGCCTGTCAGACTCTTGAAAACAGTCTGAATGTTTTTGTCTGGCAACTACAAAAAAGTCCCTCAGGAATGCTGTCAGTTGTGAAAAGGTTCTGTAGGAAATCTGCAGGTATTGCGCAGGGCAGTGAATTGTCCTGTAGGACTAATCTTTTCTCAGACTGTCTTTTTGAGGTCTTCATCATGTGTGACACCGGCAATACCTGGCTGTTGGACAGATGATATGGTACCCAGTCTGTTCCTGCAGTAAAGAGGTCAGAAGATGGCTGAACACTTTCAGGGTATGGTGACCAGGCGTCCCGGGTTTGTCCGGGATTGTCCCGGTTTCAAGCTGGGTGTCCCGAGTCCCGACAAATATCTATAAAACACTAAAATGTCCCGGTTTTCACCACAAATAAAATAATAATTATAATATTATACTTATTTTCAGCACATAGACGTTTCTCATGTTCTGTCCCGCTCATTATTACACCCCATATAAAAACAAACTGTGCACCACGCGTCTGAATTCAACACTGATTTGTCTGTATGTGTGTCAATCAGTCAATGTGTCGTTGTCAAGGCTGTTGCTAGCCTATGAGTCACAGGAAAGCGTGCTCTTTCTGACAGAATCTGTCAGTATGCTAACGGTTAGCTGTCATGCCGAAGAGATCTTTTCTAAAGAGCTTGCTACTTCCTTTGTAAAATTCCCAGCGTGGTACGTGCATACATGTGCGCGTGCATGAACGTGCGGTACAGTTAAGGGTCCCGGTTTGGGGGTTTGAAAATATGGTCAACCTATTTTAGGGCAGAATCGCTCGCCTTGCAACATGGGTACAAATTTATATTGGTACGCTCCCCATTCAAAAAGAATGTCTGCTGTTGTGAATATGTCATTGTCTGCTCCTTATGTGGACCAATACGGATTATGATTATACTTGACCGTTCACTGTTTATCCTCTCTATCCTGTTTATGAATAGCACCCCCATTGTGCAGTATTGTCCCGCCGTGTGGAAGCCAGTCCTGAATGCTATCAGAATTTAGGGTGATGTTATCAACCCTGTTGAGTATACACTCCAGCAACCCCAGCCAACCCCAGCATTACATTTTCCAAACAGTTTCATCCCAAAAGCCTTTCCTCTTGTAACGTTGAAAGTTGAGGCTTCTTGTTTTTAAACGATTCAGCTGGAAACATTGAAAAGTAAGCCAGAGGCAGTGCTTTTAACCAACATTAGCTTCATTAGCTAACTAGCCACAGTTGATAAAGGAAATGAGAAGTTGCTTCTGTCTGCCACTGTATGAAATCACAGACCCATTAAAAATGACAAAAAATGGTGGTGGTAAATCTGTCACTGTTGTCATTTTAAACTGCAATAAACAATAATCAAATATGATTTTACACAAAATAATATGATTTTGTTTTATTTCCCACCTGTTCTTTAACCTTTGGGTACTTTGCTCTCTAATTAGCTTTTCCCCATCATTTCATTTTCCTTTCCTTTCGTCTCCTCCCCTTACTTGCCCTTGCCTCCTCTTTGTCTCTCACTCTCCAAATTACTCATTTCGGTAATGAGCGTCAGTTAACCCCCTCAACATGCACTGAGAGAAACACACAACATATTAATTGTTGGTGTCTCTCACGCGCACGCAAGAACTCTCTCTCTTTAACACACACACACACACACACACACACACACACAACACACACTCTCTCTCTCTCTTTGGTAACTGCTTGTGCATCATCTGATGTGCTGATAATCATGAAGCAATCAGAGCTAATCAGAGAAATTATAATGATGCATCAACCCATATTGCGCTGGGCCTTGGAGCTTTGGCACAAACGTTAAGCTACTTGAGCGTTTCTGCACGTTGTGTTGATTGTTGTGGATGAATATCAATGTGATTTTCTAAACTATTTAAAAACCCCGTGTCTCAAGTCAAGTCTGTCAAGTTTGTTTTCACTAATTAATGTAATATGAACCACTTTGCTACTTTGCTACTCATTGTGAAAGGTTGCGGCTTTCACAACAGTAAATCAAAAAACATTCTCATGAACGCATGAGACCAGCGCTGTTAAGCTTGGCAACATCTCTCAGCTTCTACACTATATTTGAAAATTGTTGTGCAGTAGGTACATTTATATTGTACATTGTACTGTTGGATTTGGAAAGATTGATGGAAAGTTACTTCTAGCATGTACATTCTCTTCTATAAAACCCAAACCAAAAATAGCAGGGAGCAGAGGTGAGGTCACATTCTCGCAAAGACAGTAAGCATGGAAATCTTTATTTTGAGAAATGTTTGCACACTGGTACGAGGTTCTATACATAAAAGGCATTGCAAGTCATTTGACAATGTTAGTGAGTTTGACAATACAGTGATACTGTTGGTAAAACAGTATCTGCAGCATCTTCAAAGCTATGTGTACATTACGTGTAAACTACATGTAATGTGTGCTCGAGGCAGGCGTTCAGTTGCGCGAAGAGGCTTTTGAGTACCAGTGCTGGTTAAAAGTTAAAAAGTTACTGTCAAGGGGCTGGTCTGCTAATGTAAGAAACGCTTAACACACACACACACACAAAACTTACAGTATCCACATCTATCTGTACTTACATCTTGCCGGCATATAGAGAAATCTGTTTGTTGCTTGAGTTTGAGAGTTTTACCGTCCTCAGCAGCGCCAGGAGGCCTGTTTATCTTCCACCACGCAGATTAAGCACACATTTGGTAGATTACATGTAAATAACACAATTGCAACACACAAGTCCATTCGTAAAGTTTATTAAGAAACGTGTTGTTTTTCCCAAATATGTCTCCGCCTGTTCTCTCTCCACTTGTCTCTCCAAAGTGGACGAGTCCAAGCTGATTTCTGGAGGGTGCAAAACAAAACAAGGCATAGTAGTCTCAGTATGCATGCCTCTCCTCATATGGGGCCAGTACTGGAGGTTACAAAGCAGTGTTTATTACATGAGCCTCGTGTTTACATTGCTAACTACAGTAGATGTATGAAAAATTATGTAGAAGTTTTGATGTAAACCATGACGGTGAAAATTTCAGCTTTCATTGGGAGCCAAATATTTTTGCTGGAGGGCCAGATTTGGGCTGTTGTTTGTCTACCATTGACTTTACTCACCAAAAATTGTAATCATAGCTGCTTTAATTAACTAAATCTCTGCTTCCTCCCTACAGGTGACTAAGATGTTGGCAGTAGTGGTGATCCTATTTGCTTTACTGTGGATGCCCTACCGGACTTTAGTATTGATCAACTCTTTTGTGTCGACGCCCTATCTCGATGCCTGGTTCCTCCTGTTTTGTCGGACATGCATCTATGCCAACAGCGCTATAAATCCTGTGATATACAATGCCATGTCTCAGAAGTTCCGCTCAGCATTTCGTGGGCTTTACCGTTGCCAGCGGCCAGAAGGAAATCAGAGGACGCTGTCGATGATCCAGACCGGCTTCAGCACCATCCGTGACCCCCGAGCGTCCCCGGGCAATAGCAATGGAACCAATGAAAAGGCAATGAGAGCCATCCTGAGTAGTGCCACTGATATGACTACAAAGCAGAATGGAAGTGGTCATCAGGAGACAGCAACAGTCAATGGCAAGAAAGAAGACCATCCCATCGACATTAGCCCAGCTACCTTCAGCTTTGGTGATGAAGAGATGGATTGACCTTCAGCAAATGATACTACAGTTATTTTTGCGGACAGACATACAACAAACGATGAGCAAGAAAACATGTAAATATTTCCATATCACCATATTGTAGGATATCTATGAATTTGTAAGTACCACTGAAATCCAATGAGAAAAACCACAACTATTTATTTGAGCTGTTCCATCCGATAACAGAATAGCTATTGAGTATTCATTTACAGGATTTAGTTTTGACAAAAGAGTGAAGAAACATGCGACCTCCATTTATCTCATGATTCAAAAGTGGTAGATTTTGCCTTGACCACAGAGGTCACATGTAAATAGATTGAAAGATGAGTAAATGACATGATTCACTCTGTGGTATGGAAACATTATTTCTTTGGCCACTAAATCTTTTCAAAATTGCACGTCAAAATGTTCATTATGCTCATAAATGAATTAGAGTTTGTAGAAGAGAGGCTGCATATGTTTCATTTAAAGCTATTATTATTCTACATTTTACCCTCCAAAAATACACAATGGACTGGTTCTCATAATGAACCAAGGCCATAAAGAATTCCAAGAATCTGTTTCACCTCGTGATGTAATGAAGGTCAGTTATTATGAGTTCAAGGACACATAATGAATAATTTGCTTTATGAAAGACTGCATGAGATGCAATTTAAATCATTTATCCTGTCCAATATCTCCATTGACTTGGACAGAAAAAGAAAATGTGCATGCAGAAAGGAAGACATAATGATCTCGCCAACATTGCCATCACTAATTAAAGCACTAATTCTGTGTGACTGTGCTCATGTGCTCATCTGTCATGCATCCTCCAGTCAACTGTGTTCATTGCTGAGATACAAAATGAAAGTTAAAAAAAAGGGAAAAAGAGTAACAACAGCTTTAAATGAAACACACTGAATACATTCAGTTTAGAAGATTTTGTAGTTCACCAAGCAGTGTTAAAGGTCAGGTAGGGGATAATTAATTGTGTGATACACACTGTATATTTTGACATTTCGGTTTTATTTGAAAGTCTACAACACATAATGATCGGCGAGAAAGGAATGACATGTTATAATAAGATGACTCTACACTGGACTGCTCTAAGTATTCTAACCTGAGACTGCAAATATTTGATAATCCTGTCAATAGTTAATATTGTCAAAGTAGCTGGGATTATGGAGACCTGCTTTTTTTGTTACTTGTTAGAAGGTACCAAGTTACTAAATAAATGAAATCTAAATCCCTTGAGAAGGACACAACATGACATTTTGGAGACGCAGTCTTCTTTTGCGGTACTATTTTTAACAAACATGACAATGGT
Organism: Oplegnathus fasciatus; assembly: GCA_003416845.1. Taxonomy (NCBI): domain Eukaryota; kingdom Metazoa; phylum Chordata; class Actinopteri; order Centrarchiformes; family Oplegnathidae; genus Oplegnathus; species Oplegnathus fasciatus. The sequence continues at coordinate 2,100,592 of NTHP01000083.1, forward strand.
TACATATATTAGTGCGAGCAACACAAGCATTAACTGGCCTTTTAACATCTAAAATACAGATCCTTTGAATAACATGTCTTGATGAAAGTATATCAAATTATCAAGGTACCCATTACATCAATATCATCATCATCACATAACCATTATTTTCATCACATTATCAGTGTTTCCATCACCATCTTCAACGTCATTAATACCAAAAACAGCAGTAGTCAGAATCATCATTTAGTACTACACACTGACAATTTATTCACATTTCTGTACATAGTCTCATAAACAGTCTAAGGCTTGTCTGCTGATTTAACCTGACAACCTCTTGTTGGCTGAAAGAAACAAAGAGGGTATTAGATGTTAACACATAGTAAGCTCTAACGGGTGTGGAAAACATGGAGACACTGACTGATGTTTTGTTCTTTGTTTGCTTCTTTATATGGATAAACTTGTGATGTGTAAAGTTTGATATTTTCAGACAAACAAATGTTTTGTACATGAAATGGACAATATTCTTTATTCCAAAAGGTTAAAAAAGTGTTGGCTGTTCCCTCTGAACTGTATTGCTGTCAGAATGCTAAAGCATTAAATGCAGTAATTAGAAATATTATTATAACAAAAGTCTAATATTGGCCAAATATGTAATTATATTATGAGTAAGCCATCAGCTTATAAACATACCAAAGACATTGGATATGTGCAACTAAGAACTAATACTTGGTCTGAGATGATTATCCATATAAATCCTACTCATCCTGCTTATCCTCACTGACAAAGACAACGTGAGGAGTGTGAAAAATAATGTATAGCTTGTAAGAGTTTACATTGTACATGAATGTGCTCTCCTCTGCTACTGACCTAGCTAGTTGCTGGAGCGCTCATTATCAGTCATTTGGTAAAGATAAAAGCCCCAACTCAAGACACAGAGACTTACATGTAACTACCTGTTCATTTTCTCTTTGCTGTGAGGTGATTTCTGTGCTACAAATTAGGTTCTAAAGTCAAGAGCCGCAGGATGCGTATTGAGAAATTTCCCCAATACTCAAACCAATCCATTGATTCATGATGTTTGGGCTTACCGGCATGAATTATACACAAAAAGAAACATTGTTGTCGCAGCCCTGCTTGCATTATATCTATCATTTAAGGGAACAAACCTTGAAAAGATTGATATTAATTTCATCTCTGTGGGTCCAGTACAGAAATCTATCTCATGTGTAGCCTAGCTTAGCATATTAGCTTAACATGTCTCCCATGCTAAGAGACGCTGGGAGCAGCCAGTCCGTTGCATTTCTATATTTAATACACAGAAGCTGTTTGCCTTTGTAAGAGAACAAGTTTTAAATCTTAACAATTCAAAAAACACAATTCTTCTTCTTTTGTAGCAGTATTTTATCGAGAAATACACCAGGTTCTGGGGAACTTGTTTGGAGGAAAATAATGGCCATGAAGTTTGAATCTCTTAAGCAACTGTATGTAATTGTGAAATGTAATCACAACTAGCTCTGACATATTTTTCTTTGAAAACCATATATTTGTATGGTCAATTTCAAGTTGTGCAATTTCAAAAACTTTATTTCCAGCATATAATTAAATGAAAAATGTTATTTTGATCCAGCATTACCTTATTTGAGACTTGACTTTTCCATATTTCAGTGTTATAAATTGTGGTATTCAGTAGTGGTTAAATTTCACAGTGAAGTATTTAGTTACCTATAGTTTCAAATCTTTTTGACAATTATTTGCTTCCATAACTTGTCCCACAAGTCAGCTTACCCTTTAATTGATGAGAACATCAGGCATCATGTTCCCCAGCAGATTCTTGGCTCTAACATACCTTAGCATACACATGTACAATGTATACACTGTGTTGAGTGATATTAGCTTCCTGGCCTCATTTTTATTGTGACAAAGTGTAAATAACCTGAGACTCATTGTGGGGTTTTATTAGCTAGAGGACTTTTTTTATCTAGTTGGCAGCGTGTCAGTTAAACATGCACTCTGAAGCTATAAAATATATTTCCAAGGGGAAATGGAAGTAAAGGGAAATTTAAAAAGTCTAACTTTACTGATTAAACTCTTGAAGAACATACTGCATGTAAATATGGCCAACATTTTCTTGTTCTTGGTCTTTTCTCTTTCGTTATAGTTACTGTAAATGATTATGTACAGTGTAAGTGATATATAAGTTACGATTGGATTGTTTTTACTTGTTTATTTTTGATTTGTGAAATGCACTGCATGCCTACACTGATCCTGCTGGGACTCGTTGGATTTTTTACGTAATTATTACACACAATTTATAATGTTTGTTTTGTTTTAATGCTCCTAAACGTTTGCTTTATTGCCATAGAGTGAGCAGAATTTCTTCCTGTTAATTCACAGGATATTTTAGCTTTTTCAAAATGTGCTATGTGTATGTAGCATTACTGATGTTTAATGAAAATAAGAATACAATATATAAATATAAAAAAATATTTGCAGCTTTATTGAAACTTAAAGCTGCATTCAATGACAAATGACAGCAAAACGCTCCACAGAACTGAGGGGAAATGCAGAGTTGGTGATAATTCTTTGTGGGTTCATCACTTCTTGTAACCTCTTGTCCCATTACATGATCATTTGATCCATTACCAAAAGAAGAAAAAAAGATTAGCGCAGCTTTAAAGTTCAAGGACTCTAACTGCTTTCTTTTCCTTTACTGTATCATCATGCTGAAGTGATGATAGATTCTTAAAGTGCAATTGCTTTGACTGTCTCTTTGATGACAAGCTCGTCATCTACAAACATCTTTTGCTTGCCTCAGCTCCCATCGTTCCCAAACTATATTCCCTTTTTTTTTTTTGCCCAACCATTGTCCTTTGGATTTATGTGCTATAGACTGGGACTGCAAGAGGGTGGAAGGCAAGTGAATAGAGTAAGGTGAAGGCAAAAAGGCAAAACCTTGTTTTCTGGACAGAGCTGCAGTATGAGCACAAATGTTGGGATTTCTTGTTTGCACTTTTTCAGTTGTTTGCTATATAATGGTGGAGGAAGTCAATTGGTGGTGAATTAATTAAATGTTCTAAGTTAAAAAAAACAAACACATTTTCTTTGTAACCTTAATGTGTATATTGGTAGTTTAATTGTTGTAATTTTAAAATCTTTATTTTACTGTGTTGATATATGACAGAATGTGTGTGTATGTCTGGGCCTGTGCATGCATTGCTTACAGGGAGTTATCTATAAGAAGGCAGAGTACATACAAAGAGGGAAATGCAATTCAAGTACAGCCAAGTAAAATTCCTTTATGGTTCATGAAGTCTCCTGACAGCTGCTAGAGGAACAAGAGTGGAATGAGAACATTTAATTATTTTTTAAAATGTTAACACAGAGAACACTGAGTCAGCCACTTATTTCTGCGCTGTGCACTTGAAAACACACTTTGAAATGACTAAATTGAATATTATATGTTTTCATTTTGAATCATTTCAGTGTGTGCATTGGCTGATAGTAGCATTGTAGAACTCCGTTGGACATGCTAGTCTGTGAGTGAGCACGTGTGTCTAATTCTGTCATTATTTAGCCTTGGAGAGCTGCTGGTTTGTTGTGTTTTAAATGTGGTGTAATAACATATTTTCTTATTGGTTGTATTGATTTTTAAAATGAAAGTGGCTTTATCTGTATTGTTGCAGAAAGATGATGTTTTATTGTTTTAAGTAATATGCAATGTGTCTGTGGTTTCATAGTATGCATGTGCAGTACAGTGGTTTTCTTTCAGTATTTTAACAAAAGTCAATAAAAAGCATTTGTTGAAGCAACTCTCAGTCACTTTTGGACTGTTACTTCTAGTTTTGTGTACTACTGTAACTATTACTACTACTGCTGTAAAGTTTGAATGGTGGTTTTCTCAAACACGGACAGCATAATTCACACTGTGTCAGTGTGTGTCAGAGTGTAACAGGAAGCACTGATTCTGTGAGTATGTAGTAAGTTCAAACTGAAAAAATGACATGATATGAATGGCATGAAAATATGTACTTTTCATTGTTAGTGGCAGATTCCGCCATTCCCACGCTGGATTCAAATTGCCTACCTATGCACAAGGGATTCACAGGAAAGCCATGCGGCATGTAATCCAGCGTTACTGTTTGTAATTCTGTCTCATTGATTGCAGGCTCACTGTTTACCATTCACTCTACCACAGCTGTATCAGAGCTATATTAACTTGCTGCTAATGCAAATGCCGCTGCTTCACATAAAAAGCGTTCGTCTGGTGAAATGTGGGATTGCTTTTATTGTGAAGGAGTCACAAGAAACGTAATGTATTGGTCAGTGAAGTTAGCACCAACCGTGATTGTTCATTAAAAATGCACCTACATCCTGGTCTGAACGGGGTATGGTTTCACTGTCTGGTCTCTATTTTGACGGCAATTGCGATGAATACTTAGTGCAGAAATGTAATATTCTCAGATCACACTTTTACAGTTACTTGCAGCTCTGGAACTCTCCAACTTCTCTGTCTCTGTCTGTTGACTCAATTTTTAACTGTAAATGAGCATAATTTATGAACTACTCAACAAGCACAATTTAACGCCTTTAGACCTCCTTAAACATAAAAGCCAAGATAAACATAGATCCCACGTGTGATCGATGCAGGCAGGCTCCAGCCACTCTGTTGCAAGTCCAAGGCCTTACATGTTTTGGCAAACAATCATTGAGACCTTCTCTAAGGTATTTGAAAAAACAGTGGAGCCGTCTCCATTTTTAACACTATTGTGGCCCCGGTGAACGCTCCTCTCAGTAGGTGGGAAATCAGCATGTTGGCCTTCTGTTCTCTCCTGGCCAGGAGACTGATATTGTTTAAATGCAAAGTCCCTATTCCACCAACATATAGTCATTGGATCAGGGAAGTCATGTACCATCTTAAATCGGAGAAGATTAGATATACTGTCAGAGGGTCTACTAGGAAATTTCATACTATTTGGCAGTCTTTTTTAACCTTTGTTGAGGATATGGAAGCTGACAGCGTGACAATGTAACCAATTTTTTTTTAATTTCAATGTATTAGTGTCATTTATTTTCCTTTTATGGATGTCTGGCCATGTAAAATGTACATATGTGTAATGGTCATTTTCAGCATTTTTCATCAGCGGATCAGTTTTAAATACAGGGAGTAATGGAAGAAGAAGGAGCAGTTAGATGAGAAGCTGCAGGCGACAAGCTGCATACAAGCTGAATATATGATGTTTTATTCTTAAGTTTGTGCAGCAGTTCCATACTTTAAAACCTAAACATTAGAGGGCTACTTTTTTCTAAAATAATTATTTTGACAATTCAGCACTGCAGATACATAGATGCAGTGGAAACCACTTATAGTGATCACGTCTGTCTGGGTCAAATTGATCACTTAGCAGTAAGCAGAAGATTATTATAACCGAATTTTTTTTTCTTTTTCTAAATTCTTCATGCAGATGACCACCTAACTGACATTTGTATATTTATTACATGAACATAAAGTAATGAAATGGATCTCAAGGAAATTGAATCGAACGCAACTGGATTTTTTTTTGGTTTTGTCTGTGAAGACGTTTCACACTCCATTGCTCCACCTGCTGCCCCTAAGGCCATTTGCAAGAATCCACCACGCCTGAATCAAAACAACCAGCCAGCAGGAGC
>NTHP01000083.1:2106303-2125799 GCA_003416845.1 Oplegnathus fasciatus
GGGGGGGGACTGGCTGATAAGGGCACAAGGTTAGTCAGTATTTCATTTCATATTGTGTGTGCTATGGTTTTTCTGAGTTCAAGTGTGCGTGCGTGCAAGCTAGCAAAACTGTATTAACGGGTAACAGTGAGGCAAAGTACTGTGATCACTATAAGCGGTTTCCATTGTATCTATTTATTTCCAAATAGTCTGGTCATAGTTGCATCATGGATATGACTGGATATGACACTTTGCTTTTCAGAAGGTTCACTCTTTTGCATGAGTTTCATATTTGTCACAGAATCCAGACGAGGACTGACTGTTCCATGTTTGCAGTTCTCTGGTTCGTTTCTGTCTTAATATTACTTAACATGGATGACTTGGATGTATCTCCGACCACACAGCATTGATTTAGTACATTTAAAGAACAAACATTATTACATAAACACATAAACATTTTTGTTCTGCAACTCCTCATATTGTCTCTGAATAGAATTGTAGTGCTACAAAGAGAAGAAAGAAGGTTGTGATAGATTTCAGCAGTAGCAATCTCATTAGAGACATAAAAAGAGTTAACCCACCTCTTCTCTGATTAGTCAGCTTATTCGTCTTTTTTGTGAAAATGTGACCTTACTGAATGTCTCATTTAAAGACCACTAAAGGTCAAGGGGACAAGAGAGTGTTGTAGGCCAGCTGTAACACAGAAAACAGATCTTGAAATTCTGTGGTCACCACTCACCATTAAAGTTACAGACAAGCCCTTTTCCAGTACTGAATAGCCCTTTACTATGCAGTCACTCTGTAGTCACACATGTGGCTGTGGAGGCCAGTCCACATTGAAGGGGAGGGTATAAATAAACAAGTAAACTGTTGTTAACTGTAAACGCCACTCTCCACCACGAGCACAAACATCTTTCACCATAGATGCTGATAGACACCTTGCTCATTCAGCTGTTGAGCGGTTTAATTGATGCATGCATTACATTACATTTATTTATTGCTAATCAGAAGATCAGCGGTTTGATCCCCGGCTCCTCCAGTCTGCATGCTGAAGTGGCCTTGGGCAAGCTACTGAACCCTAAATTGCTCCTGAAGGTGTGTGTGTGTGTGTGTGTGTGTGTGTGTGAATGAGTATTAGAATAGATCCTGATGAGCAGGTCGGCACCTTGCACAGCAGCCTCTGCCATCAGTGTATGATTGTGTGTGAATGGCATGTAGTGTAAAGCGCCTTGAGTGGTCGGAAGACCAGAGAGACTAGAGTTCCTGCTGTCCCGATGTCAATGAGGACCTCGTTCCACCATTGTGGAGCCAGGACAGAAAACAGACGTGATTTTGTTGAGCAGTAGCTGGGCCCCCCTCGCAGTGAAGGACTAGCAAGCTGTTTGGCAGTAGCCGAGCCTAGTGGACGGGCCGGGGTGTCAGGTTTGACCATGTCCTGGATGTACGGTGGGCCTGCAAGTACCAGTGTCTTGAATCGGATTTGAGCAGCCACTGGTAGCCAACGCGGGTGTGGAGGAGTGGCATGCATATACTATTACTTTAAGACAAATCAAATTTACAGTTAAAATGATGGTTGGTTTTATTTAAAAAGAATGCTCAAAATCAAAGTAGGAGACACCAAAATATCCTGACTTTAAGTCCCTTGGGGTCAGCTCCAAAGACAGTAGATCCAATTGGGTTTTCCCACGAGGGCTAGTCTGCTTTAGCCGTGCCGTGCCGTGTTCCCATTACTAGCTGCACCGTGGTCTTGCTTGGTGCCTTCACCCTCAGCTGTGTCTTGTGCAGCTCAGTGGCTGTGCCAGCTACTAGAGAGAAAGCTCAGTTTTGCAAAAGTCTCTCTGTGTTCAGTTCTCAGTACTTTTGTAGCTTCTAAATGAACCTCAGCAGTTTGGAGTTTAGTTTCACTCCTGTGTTTCTGTCTGTACTGTCACACAAGCCTTGTTTTACTTTTTTCTGACAGCTTTCAGCCATGTCAGAGTTGCAAGTTACTGCTGATGTAAACTGAATATTTCCTGCAGCTGCTGGGCCAGTGGAAGCAGAATAAATGCTTTGGTACTGCACTGGAAAGCATGGAGAAGTTTGTGAAAGGACTGTCAAGTAAACGTAAAGAAGATGATGGACCACAGACTGTTACAAACATATCATGCCTGACCAAAATTAACCAAAATTGGCTGCTGAGGTGTCATTACTGTGCCAGTGCCAGCACTGAAAAAAATCACTTGTTACTCTGTCTCTCAGTAAAATACTACATACTGAGATTGTTATCAGTTATTGTGTGTTTAATACTTACAATACTTACAATACTTCCAATATTGCAATTTCATTCTGCATTGGAACTGCAAAGTATATGTGTATGTGTTTATATGGGGGTATTCTGGGAGATTGGGAGGCTGAGTAAATAGTAACAGTTCAATCAGGAGAGAGTTTAATTGCAGAGTTGCTTAAAGAATAATAAGATTCATTTATTGACAAAGTGGACAATAGGAAGGTTGAAGAAAGTGAAGAGTGTTTGGCTATTAGACCCCATCGTGACGCCATATTGTATTGATTGGCTCACAGAGGTTGTGGCGAAATCTGATTGGTTTAACTGAAAGAGCGAACGCCCTCATTCAGCTGATGAGTTGAAAGTGGGTACAACACAGACAGAGAGAGGGAGAGTAAATAATAAAGAGTATGAAGAGAGTCTTCCTGATTGAACTAGCGCTAAGCTTTATTAAATATAAAAGTTTAAACCCTGGCTAGTGGCTCCAATGCTGCAATGTTTACTGCACCCCACAATACCAAAGTGATGAGCAGTGTCACCAAAGGTCATGGAGTATCCAAAATGGAAGAGCTTCATCTTCTGAGGAGTATGAATGTATCAATTTCAAGGCAATCTGGCCATGATGTTTTGTTATTGGCTGTGCAAATAAGTGTTTTAAATAAGTGAAGTTGTCGGCCTCATGATGGTGATGACTGACTGGAGGTCATAAATTAGCCTCCAACCACATCATTGTCCCGAATAAAAGATTCTGGTTTGGCTCAGATGCATCAAACATGCCATTTGAACTCCATCGTCACCCCAGGAAGAAGTCAGTGTTAAAAATGACTTTCTTGGTTTCATTTCCTTTGACAAACCTCTCTCTCCCTCTTACTTAATGACCTTGTCTGGCTTGGTGGTGATGGCTGTTTCTCAAAGGAGTTTCTCTCCCCTGGAAAGAGATTTGCCATCGAAAGCACTGTTTCATCACTGCAGAAAAGCACAGAGAGAGACAAAGATATAAATAGAATGCTGCGGGATGACGGGCTAGATTGTGATAAGGAATAGATGAATTCTGTGTTTGTGTGCCGAGTGTGTGCATATGTGTGTTTTTGGTTGTTAGCCCCACTCATCTGGCGCTATCTGCCCATCTTCTTGTCACGGGCAAAAATCTTGCTTCTCCAGACTGCAGTCAACACTGTGACCGAGATGCTGCATACTTAGAGACACACACACACACACACACACACAGAGAGAGAGAGAGAGAGGGAGAGAGACACTGATTATTGGATATTTGTATTCACTAAATCACACCCAGGGAAATTTAAATGACTTCAGATGCATGTTCATGCATTGCAAGTTCATATTTTTCTGTGTGGCTATTGCATGATGATAATTTAACTACTACTGCTAATAATAATAATAATAATCTTTCACACTTACATACCATCCAGTTTAAAGCTTTAGTGGTTAAATACCAGATCTAAACTGGGCACACAAATATCTACACTTGTTAGATAAATCCTAATCAACATAATTCTTGGTACCATTTTCATATTTTATTGTCCTGAATGTCGCAGTTTTGGTTTACATGCACAAGTTGTTCTTTTCATTATTAGAAAATACTTTGCAAAACTCATAGTTGTGCCAGTGGTGGAATGTACATTTACTCAAATATTGTACGTAAGTACAATTTTTAAGGTGCTTGTACGGTACTTATATTATTTCTATTTTCTGCTACTCTATACTTCCACTTCACTACAACTCAGAAGAAAATGTATTTTTACTGTACTACATTTATTTGACAGCTACCGGGACTAGGTACTCCACAAATTAAAATTTTACATACAGATACATACATACTGTATATACGTTGATCTTATAAAATATAATGGATTCTTATAGCTTAAACTACTCAACAGTATATAAAATAGTTAAAATCAGCTACACCACAACCATCTACAGTACAACAGCAAAATGCTACTTATGCATTAGTGATATTAATCCATTAATATAACATACACTCCCCTCCAAAAGTATTGGAACAGTGAGGCCAATTCCTGTATTTTTGCTGTAGACTGAAAACATTTGGGTTTGACATCAAAAGNCTTTTGATGTCAAACCCAAATGTTTTCAGTCTACAGCAAAAATACAGGAATTGGCCTCACTGTTCCAATACTTTTGGAGGGGAGTGTATAACACATTGAATAGCACTGTTTTGCAGTGATTCACAAATGGGAACTGAGTCAATAATGATATTAAGGCAATAATAAAATGCATAATAAAAGAAGTGAATAATACAGCATATGTGTATGTAATCAGACTAATCATTTTTGTATGATAAATATGTGAGAATGGAAAAAATATTCTTATCAAATATAAAATTATGACTATGGAATTGTATAAATGATAATATCAAGAATATTAGTGCTGAGAACATACATACAGTACATGCTACATTATGTAAGGACACACAAGTCATGTCAAACACTGTTGGAAGCTCTGTATTAGAGATGAGACATGCAGTGTGAGGAGGAATGATTAACACTTAGTATTTACTTAGATGGCTCTCCAGCATTACAGGTCGTAGCATAACTCATGCATAATTTATATGCATTATATATGGTACATGAGTATGAATATTGCATGCTGCTATGTGTGACAGGCTAGATTCCCCTCTCCTGGGAGACCATAAACCATTCTGCTACATTAATTCAAAATATTCTAAGAACATCCATTTGATTTTAAACACTTCGCTGTTAACGACTGCACAACAATTGTTCATATTGTATAGCCACTGTAAAATGTATAACATGGTAATCCCTGGTCATTTATTGGGTTTGGTGTCACAATTTCAGGGATAGCATCAAGTGCAGATGAGAAGAGGCAGAGTTGAAGCAGTTCAATATTTATTTAAATTGGTGGCTTACAGGCAAGTGTCAAAATTGAATTTCCCCGTTGAGGGATGAATAAAGTATAAATTAAAGATTAAGTTGGCAGGTAAAGGTAGGGAGACAGGCAGACAGGTAGACAGGTAGTTGGTGGCAGACAGGACATCAGGTAGGCTGGTTCAGGTTGACAGAAACGAAAAAACACCACTTGGCAGGACAGAACAAAACAACTAGGCACATGACTATAAAGACCAACTGACGCTGGAACAAAGGAAGAGGACCGGTATATATGGGGTGCATCTCAAGTCTCTTATTTGATATTTTCTCACTCCTCGCTTGAACCGGAAGTCATTCATGTTGAAGACCGTCCCAAAGCTCTTATTTCTGCTCCAAGAAGCGAGGAGCGATCTCTGAGGATCAATGAGCGAGGATACACGAGAGCAGCCTTCACGGAAGTCTTTTACCAGCCAACACGCCCCCTTATTGGATATCAGTTGTAGATTGGACGCTGCAGCTGATCGGACTGATCTGATACTTCACAACATCACTGGAGTTTCACACCGGAGTGAAGACAGATAACAGATTAAACTCAAGTTTAGTCTTTGTTTTTATTTGTGTTCTGATTCACCATCGAGTTAAAAATCTGTGTTCATTGTAGGTCTGAACAACAAAACCACCACAAACAACTTTCTTAAGTTATTAGAAAGATTTTTCTTTTCATGATCTGTTATTTCCCCCATTAACTTTTATTATGGATCCAATTAAAGTCAGAGAGAGCAGGAGAGTCTGTCTGTCAGCAACAAACACTTTTTACATCATTTATTCTCATTTCCATTCAGTCACATGTGAGGCTGATCATTCCTGAGCGTTGGGTTTGATATGAGTTACATCATTTTAATTTCCTGTGAAACATTTAGCCTCATAAATAACAAAATCTATTCTGGATTATTAAATAATGAATTCACAATCAGAATATCAATAAATAATGAATCAATAATATAAAGTCATTCTGCTGCCTCTCAGCAGGACACAGTATAGATACAGAATGCAGGTTGTTTGTTAAACAGGTAACAGGCTACAGAGAGAAAACACTGCAGCTCTGCCACTGATAACTGTGTGTCTTTATTAGTATTAGTACAGTGCACATGTGCAGACACAAACTCCATCAAAAGTCTCTACAGCTGTTAAAGTCGACTGACAGCTGATCCAGCTTTGATCAGATGCCGCCATCATCAGAAATGGACCTCGCATCACGTGACGCTTCAGAGGAAAGGACGTCTCATTTCTCTTACAACATATTTCCTCGTTTCCTCTCTCCTCGCATGGTTTCCTTGCATCTCTCCATGCATCCTTGCAAGGAAAAGACACAAGGAAAAGATGCAAGTGAGAGAAACGTGGATGCAATTAAGAGACTTGAGATGCACCCATGGAATGTGGATGATGAGGGAAGTGGAGACAGGTGAATGGATGGGTGGGGAAAGTTAGGTGACTGGGACTGGAGGGAAAAGGGGTTATTGCAGGGCATGAGGGAGTGGCTGGATGAGTGAGTGAGGGGACTAGGACAGGAAACCAAGTCAGGGGGCATCTGGTGGACAGAAAGGGGATTCACTGGTTTGAGGAAGTGGGTGGAGGAAAGGACAGAGGGGCGGCTTCAATGTTTCAGCAGATAGTTACCTAATTTATTATTGCACTATAGTCAAACTTTGTGGCATTAACATATATAATATCTTTTCTTGTCTAAGTGTGTAACATATGAACATTGTCAGAGTACACCATCTGCCTTTTTGTCCTGGATGGTTGTCAGGCAGAATTGGCAGGATTGGCCTGTCACTTACATGACCTGACAGGTGCTTTGATAAGGTCATGGTAAAATGACAGTGGCTGCCGGCAGGTAGTGAAGAGTTGCAAACAAACTTTGGACAGTTGTGCGAAATCAGAATTATTTTGCTGTAATAATAACAAGCCTCTGCCATGGCAACAGCAGAATGCTTAAAGGACCATACCAGTGGTTTTGCATAATCAGCCCAGTAAATAAGATGTGCTTACAATTTATATTACTGACAACTAGATGAAGTTAGTTTGATCGAACAGGAAGACAGTTTAAACACTCATTCCCTGATTGGCTTACAATTATCCAATCAGCAGCGATGTGTATATAAACCCCTCCGTATTAAAATAATGATAGGCCTAATACTCACAATAAACTCATTAGCTCATATAGATTGTAACACAGTCTCAAAGATAAAAAGTGGATTGTCCTTCACCCGAAATGTTTGCCTTGTCATCCTGAAATGAGGCAAATGTCGGATCACTATAATTAGGAACAACAGTTTCCACATACTCCTTCACTCGATTGGGATGTTCTCTGCTATTCTAACCGATTCATTAGGCTCTTAAAATTCTTCGAAAAGAAGGCAAAGAATGGCCTTCTCAGCTGCCATAGTTGCAACGCTTGCATAACACAACAGGGTGTTAACGCACCACCATTTCCATTTAAATGAACGTGTTGCTACGGTTTGTCGGGGCAGGACGTGCCACTGCTCAGAGCTCTGCTCGCTAAATTGGAGCTACAGGGAGCATTTAAATCAAGCAGCAGCACTTTTAAGGACAACTTCTTTTCAGGGTCAGTTGAGGAGGACATTACTATTTTTTCACTAATACAATGTATTCAGAACATTATAAGGGAAACTGGCAGCATTCGGCCTGACAGCATGATTTGGAAAAGATTATTCTGTGAGCTTGATGGATGCAGAGAATTTCTTCCTTTCTCTCGATAAGCCAGCAGTTAGAAGGGAGTGATAGTCGAGAAAGTTTAGGTGCACTGGGGGCCCCGTATGCATGTTCTTGTTCCATTATCAATTCATATGAAAACTCAAGATCAGTGGAAGTGAGACAAAGGGCTATTTTTAATTCAAGACTGGTCATCCTGGTCGCCTTCAGTACAACATACTACATGAGTAAATTCTTAGCCAGTATAGTCTGCTAAGAATAGCTGTATGCTTTGGAATCAGTAGGACATGGCACAGGCAGCAACTTGGAATTGAACCACTGACCTATACAGGGATGTCCAATGAGGTCTTGACTGACATTGTTAGTGAGATCCTTCAAACCACCCCAAATGCAGGTGAAAGGTATGTGTTAGGAGGCATTCAATCACGCAACATCACAATACAACGTTGGCGCTTGAGACGCTGTCTGCAACAGCTAGACCCAGTCGGATGGGCCTTCTGCCACCGCCGTGCAATTCGATGAAGAATTTACAGTGTTCAAACTTCCAATCATTTATGGTGAGTGTTTTTTAATAAGAGCTTCGCCCTTCCCTTAAGAATACCCTGTGACCATGGCATGGAGAACACAGGGGTTGCCTGGTATTTGCTGGAGAGAGAGGGGTTAAACAGAGGAGGTTAAACGCAGTGTCATCACTGGACTCAGTGTCCATAATCAGGGGATAGAACGGTTGTGGTCGGAGCTAAATAGAGTTGTGTCATTCTACTTCAGTAATCTCTTTACCGTCATGGAAAATGAGGGCATATTGGATTCTATAGATGAACTCCATCTGTTTTGTCGTCACTACATCTACTTGCCAAGAGTTCAAAGGGCGGCTGCAGAATTCAATGGAACAACCATGGATTATCGACACAGGGAGAACAAAGCCCTCTCCAACTGTGGCAGTAAGGGGTTCTGAACAGTGCCTTTTGATCCACTGTGCCTTTATATCTTTAAGAAAAAACTAATAAAAATAACCTCCCAAATACTTAGTCAGCACTAGTCAAAACTTCTACAACAAGGAATCTAACTGAAAAGTTTATTTCATACAGCCTACAAACAACATTGGTTGTAAAAATACAGTGCCAAAAAAAGAACCATTTGGAATCACCTACATGTATCCATAATTCACCCATGAAATGTGTTCTGATCTTCATCAAAGTCACTATAATAGACAAATAATGCACTCTATGTAACTAATAACACTCAAATAATTGTTTTCCGAATTGGCATATTAAATCATCTCAATATTAAAAATCCAAATAGGAAATAGTATGTGAACCTCTTCACAAATGGCCTCTAAAAAGGCTACAAGTCAAATTTTCCTATCAGTTAGTTTAAATTGTAGTCAGTGGTTAGTTGTGCCTTGTTCTGTACAAAACACATGAAAAACATTGGTTACTGACACTTATTTCTTCACAAGCTGATGTGAACCATCCCTCATTCACATATGCTTTCAGAGTACTTCAGATGAAGCAAGATGGCAAAAGATGGAAGAGAACCCCTTGGGTTACAGATAAGGTTCTGTCTAAATATCTCAAAGTCACTGAGGTCGCGATTTGTGTCTCAGCAATAAGAAAAATATAGGGCGAAAATGGTGCTCATGGAAGGGCACCATGGAGGAAAGCACAGTTCTCCCTTAAAATAAACTGATGACATTTGTACATCTCAAACTAACAACCTGAATGTTGTATTATGTTACTGGGACAATGTTATGTGAAAAGTTATGTGAAACAAAAGACTATATTTTGTTGCAGAAACACTGCAAAACAAACTAGTAGCCAAACATAACACCATTCTTATATTAACTGTGGTAACACTTTCCAAGTCAATGACACTCCATGATTACTGTGATGCAGTGGGCTGGTTCGCTCCGGTCATGGTGTCACTGGACGCTTGGTATGATGCAGTGGACTGGTTTGCTGGATGGCGATGAGGGCATACTGTTATTTGCCAAAGTTAATGTTAACGAAAATAAGCCCATCATCAAGATAACACGTCATTTTCACTGCCCCTTACTGCTGACAGTGTACCATGCTAAAGTAACAGCTAACACTAACGTTAGCTTAGAAGCAATAAGAAACGGTTCCTTCAATAAAAACATTATCCACGTCTATAGAAATATAATTTGAGCTTATTCATTAAACTCAATTCTTCTTTGACTTTGAAGCCCATCCACCGAAATACTGCTGAGTTTATATCAGGGTCGCATCACTTGGCAAACATTAAGGGTAGCTCATGATGAAGTGCCACTACCACTCCCCGATGCACCTGATCCAGCTCTGAAAATCTGCCGCACTTCCTCTTCAGTGGTAATGTTAGAAGTGGCCCCTGTGGATGGCTGTTGTCTTTGATCCAGCATTTTCTGGCACTGTTGTGACAACAGCTGGAGAATTTAAAATGTTTTTTTATGAGGTCAGTGGCTTCATTGAGTCGCTCCCTGTCCACCATCTTCTCATATCTCAATCATGATTAGGAAGGTGGACCGTGAAATCCCTCTTCTTCATGTATAAAGATAAGCCAATCAGGAACTGACAGTTTAGCACTACTTCCCTTTCAATCAAACTCTCTCAAACAAACTATTCCCAATCACACATCCTGTCTTATATTTACTGTCATTCTGTTCCTTGCACATGGCTGTACTGTTTCAAATGTAGTATTATTCTCTCTTACATATACTAAAATTCTGTATCACACACACTGTTACCCTCAGTTACACATACTACCATACTTTTTTACATATACTATTATTCAAGAGTATAATGTGTGTATAAGAATATAGTTATCTGTGTTAGATAGATTAGTGCTGTGTTATGAGAGTATGATAGTGCATTTAAGAGGGTATTGTGTGTGTTGGAGAGAATAGTAATCTGCAGGAGAGCATGACAGTAAGTAAATATGACTGTACTCGAAAGAGGGTATGGTAGTGTTTGTGAAAGAGTATAGTGGTGTACATGTGAGATTAAGATGTTGTATGTGGAACCATGTATGAATTATCACTCATGGGCCTCTCATGAAGGTGAGAGTCGCCGTTCAACTGCCACACAGCATTGCATGTGTAAGCTCTGATGTTTGGAAATATAAATAACTGTACTCCTGCACATACTCCCCCCTCACCTCGGCACTGATGGCTCCATCTCTGCGTGGAGGCTACTGTAGGCCAGCCTGGCACACCAGGATGCTCTGTGCTCTATGCGGCTCACATTACAGCCATGCAATTGCCTAACAAAACCAGTGGCTCCACAGTGTGTCGGTTCCATTAGACATTCTCCATCAGGGAGGATTTCTCGCTGTGTCACTCACCTGTCACACCCACTGCGAAGGTCTTTGGAGTCACAGGCGGCAGGAAAAAGGTTTTCATCTTGTTTTTCTGAATATTTTCACTCTCCTGTCACCTTCGTAAATCTGAGATGAAAGAGGGCATGGCCTGAGAGGAGAAAAGACCTCAGAATTTTTCCTCACCAACTCCTCAGACAACATCAGAGCATAGTTGGCTTTGAATCTCTTTGAATCTTGAATCAGGCATAATGCCTAACCCTAACTCTTCCCACCCACATGCAGTACTTCTTTGAAACAAACAGTACAACAGTTAAATTCTCAGCAGGGGCTAGGCTGGTTGCTATAAAGGTGGAGCAACTGATCACAGTGGGGGCATTTTTCATCATCTTAAAACACACTTTTACCAGGATCAAACCCAAAGACAGAGATAAATAATTTCTCTCCTCTGTCTCTTTCGCCCTCTGTCATTGTTCCCATCAGAAAACGTGATAGTGGTGATAGTCAGAGGTTATTCTCAGAAAAGTCTCCGCTTTCTGAGTTTACACATATCTCCAGACAAAGCGTGCCCTGCGATTCCCTCCTGTAGATTACCAAGCAACCAGCCAGCCAACTACTGAGCAGATGAGAGCCGCCTAATCTCCACATCAGGAGAGCAGCAATCTTAACATCAGGAGAGCAGCAGTAGCAGAGGAAGGAGAAAAGAATGGGGGATGGAGAAGTGTCCCTGATTTCTGCTCTCCCTGTGCTATTACTGGCTTGCATCAGGCTTAGGAGATAAAGCCATAGAGGAGCAGAGATTAATATTGGTGCCATTAATATGTAGCACCGCAGTTACATATCCTTTCTGCTGCTCACGTAAAGAAAAACTTTGAAATGGACAAAAAGTACATTCTTTCTCATAAAAAACAAAGGTTGTGTTTCTAAGCAATAAAAATAATGTACCACACCCACACTAACTTCTGTACTGGTGAAAGTAGCCTACTGTCATATCTGTGTTCCCAAGCAACAAGGTGTAAACAAAGTGGGTGGTGGTAGTGCATCACTTCATTGTTTGCCAGCCACCATGACACATAAAATAACAAGAAAAAAGGTGACCACAACAAACATGTCAGAGGAAATGTAACAGGCAGCATTCACCGAAGCGAGTGTCATAAGTAAGAAGAAACGAGTAAAGTCGTAAGACCGTCAGCAGTCCAAAGAAGCAGTGGTAGCGTTACTTCTCACACTGACTTCTGTTGAGAATTGGTTTCCATGTTGAAGTGGCAGTTTGGTGTGGAGATTGCATTTTTTCTGTTATTACTGTTTGTGGCCATGATTCAGTATCCTAACCTTTGGAGGGTGACTGCTGCAAAGGAAGCCACTGATGTTAGAGTTAGTGTTATTTAGCGGAAGCATAGGTAACATTAAGTTACACAAACTACCGCTTAGTCTAGTGTGACCAGATTTATTTTTGTCATAATGTTACTGTACCACTAAAAGTAACCGCACGTTACCAGATGCATCCCAATTGCTTTCATTAATTTATCAACCCAGCCATCATACTGTATCTTTAAATTGTGTGTGTGCAATTTAAAACATTAAAGTAAAGTCGTAAAGAGGTAATTTTTCAAGAAAAAAGTAATAACAGAATAAAGCAGGTTGCTTCAGGTATGCTCAGATTAGGATGACTGAATTATATGTGCATGTTTTAGCATTTCCTGACAATCGATACTGTACCTACAGTTACTATTCTTACTTATATGTAAAAGCTTGTGTTTGGAGTGCAGTCTTTCCTATTACTTTTATGTGTATTTTATTGTAAGACTAAGATTGTAAGGAACTAGGTTTTTATATGCAAAAATATGTTGGCAAAATGAATAATCCTGACAAATTTCATAATGATATTTAACAATATTTACTTGGGGTGTAATGGTACACAAAATTCCCAGTTTGTACCTCGGTTTTGGGGTCATGGTTTGGTGAACGCTGTGGGGAGAAGGACTTGCCTTCCAGTCTGTTTTTGTCTCATTACAATAATGGACACATTTGGGTGACGCTGTCGTAAATGACTTAACATGTTTGAAGTGTTTCCACAGACAGACCTGACTTCAGTTGAACAATGTCAGCATTCAGTTTGATACTAATTGCTGTCCATTGAGCTTGAGCTGGCTAACCCAGCTAAGCCGACTCGCGTGAGTAGTGACATAAATAGACTATTTTGACAGCAATAGTTTGGGTCACAGGGCGTACTGAACTGAAGAAGTTGCATACAGTACGGAACCAAATGTCAGAATGGTTCAGGAGCAATACACGTACCGTTACATCCCTAATGTTTCCTAGTAATCCATTTGCAACATTTTGCAGCCTAAGTAAACTTTGGCGAGCCATTTGCTTGGCTTAGATTATAAATGTCTATAATTTGAAATAGTAGATTCATACAGCTGCGTGACTCAATGACATCATTTAACACAGCCAATATTAGCACTGCATTTATGCAGCATATGATTTTGCAAACAGGACTGTGGGCACATCTCCAGTGAAAATATGAAACTTATCTTCTCTTTCACTGTCCAATTCAACTTTCAACAACACCTCATTTTAACTTGTACTGGTTGAGAAAAATAATTATTGCTGTTGGGAAATATATCAATTAACTACACTGTAGCTCTACTACCAGTAATTTTAAACAAATGAATGAATGAATGATTTAGTAGATAAATAAACCTGCAATTTGCGTGAATGTAACTTTTGGTTAACTTCATGCTGAGTGGTGGAGAAATGAACAAATCTGTGCATTGGATCAGTCTGAGTGATCAGTTTGATTTATTACTGTAGAAATTGCTGGTTGTGACAGAACCAAATCATCACTGTTGCAAAGCTGCATTTTGACTGTTGCTGTAAGGCTGCATCCCACCGGAAGATCAAAAATGATCAAACAACTTTTGGATATATGGGGACATAAAATCTGTCTCAAAATCTGTTTAAACCGGTCTTCTTCTTTATACAGCCCAGGTACAGAATACTGAGGTCCAAAATCTTGCTAGGGGATTTCAGGGGCAAGCCCCCCTGAAAAAATTTTAATTTCCCAAAAATTGGATAACAGTAGCTTTAAAACCATGTCAGTGGGCAAAAATGATCAGTCAAGCAGAAATACATGAGAATCAGGTTGAATGTTGAAGTGAACGAGCCACACTACAATCTGGAAATACAGAAGAGGCTAAATTGATCACGAAACATTTGAAAATGAATGTTGACAGTGTTTAATTAAAGTGTTCAAGTAAAGTGACACTACAGACACTTTGTTCTCTCTCACCCTCTGTATTCACTGCCTGTCTCTTTCTCTGGGACTCCTCACTCGTCTCTTCTGCCAAAGTGTATTAAAAATAATTTAGTAAAATGATATAGACCTTCTTTATTTGATCTTTGTGTTTGAATTTGCATTATTTTGGATTTGAATTATAGCAATATGTCTCAAACAGTACATAAACTAAGCAAAATGTGTGTTATACAATAATATATAATAACACTATATTATTACATTATAATTATTCTAGTTGTTTGTGTTGTTAAATTGAGCCTATGGGTTCCACTGTAATTATCAAAGAACATATACATTATATCTCTGTGGTAATGACATTGTTTGAATTGGATCAGTTCAGTTTGTGTTGAGCAGCACAGGGACATAATGCTGATCCTATCCTGGGCTCAGTGGACAGTACCTGCTCCTCCTCTCTCATCTCCATCACCTTCTCTCTTTCTTTTTCTCTCACTCTCCTCATCTTGTCCCGTATCTCTTCCCTTCCCAAAGCTGAGATTTGATTGACAGAATCTTTTCATTTTTGGTCTGTCTCAGTGAAGAAAGTAAACACAAGATCAATTGATATTTATATGTAAATGTTACCGGCCTCCGCTGGGATAATCTTGCAATGAAAATGAAAATATATAGGGGTACCTCATTTTAACATGAATTTCAACCCTTTACACAAACTGAATTGAAAGAAAATCATTACAACTTTTGGTGAAAGTTTATCAGTCTACCATTGGATGGATTGAATTAATGTTAGCTTGCTAGCTGGTTAATTCACTCCAGTGAAACTAACTAGCAGGCATCATGATGGATGAGCACTGTTTAATGTAACACGACCGCACAGGAGTTATTCATCAGATCATGTTGGGGGATGAATGGCATTGAACTACACACAGTCCACTAGTAAAATGCTCTAGTTACCTGTATCACACTTCACATGGATTCAGCTGCCTGTCCGGGTTCCTCAAGTTGTTGACATAATCAAAGAACCACCATGTTGACTAAAGCTTTTGTAGCAACGACAAGATCATCCATTTCACCACCCACCCACACACAAGCAATCACGATGATCAGATGAGCAAGTCAGTTATCTTGGCATTGTACAATATCTTTGCTGCACCAAAGTGGTTATTTTAGGTAATTATTTCACGACTTTTATTATATACACCACGGAAAAAATACAGAGGTCTGGACCTTGGTGACCTCAACGGTGGGTACGGCCATGGCTAGCAGCATGGCCCGAGGATGGCAATGTTAGTCTGTTGGTTGGTCTGTCTGATGCTGATTTTAGCATTTAGCTCAAAGTACTGTTGTGTCAACGTACAGCCTCACAGAGCCACTAACATGGCTGCAGACTCTTAGTAGTGATGCGTGGGTCAGGCCAATGTCATTACCACCCAACCAGCAAAAATATGCATTAATCAACCACCCAAACCCGACCCGCAAACCGCCGATTTTCTCTGATTAAGTCAGCCATATCGTAGCCTCTTCTTTCTGACCAAATGTGTGTGTGTGTGTGTGTGTGTGTGTTTGAGAGAGAGAGAGTGACAGAGAGAATGCTTCTGTAAGTTATTAATAACTTACTCGGCACGCTGCTTTGTCACTTTTTGACCTGCCCACCCGAACCCGTGATATTTTCTAGTAAGCTTAATCGAACCCACCCTGAGTTAGATAAATCAAGTGGTTACTGTATCTTTCTTTTGAATGAGAAACCCCTTAATGTGTTACTGCAAATAGTGACAAATAAGTTAACAATAGCCCTGTCAATCTACATAAGGACATGAGAAGACTGTCTTAAGACAGACTTTTAAAAAATGAACAATGAACTAGCTCTTGGTGCCAACATTGTTTTCCATGATTCAAGATGGTATGTTTCCATTTCTGTTTGGATTTACAGTTAGTTCAGAATAATGTCAACATTGGAGCTTTTTGTGTACATTAGTTAGGCCCTCAGCTTTTTAATGTTTACATTATCAATATATACATTTGTGGTAAGATAGTTAAAAAAAATCAACATCTCTACTATTAGTCAGTGCAGCTGTAGCAGATTGTGAGCATGGAGTTGGATAAAGTGCTCTCTGGTGTACAGCATTACAGTATATGAATAGTGTGACAAGCCTATAAAGATACAAACATTACACTTGTCAGTGCAGAGATGAGGTGATTTAAACAAGGACCAAGGAATAGAGAGACAGACTCAGTCCTCTTAATTGCCAGCCAGTCATGAATCTAGGGCTGACACCTTCTGGCCGGCTGGTCGATTGTTTGGTCGAATTGCCGGTGTTACATTTTTTCTGGATGCAGGAGGGTCATACTGCTGTGCTTTCTGACCCAAACTTTACTAAGAAGAACGAGTGCAGCACACTGGATCTTACTACAGAACCAGTGGAATACGGCTGATGACATTACAAATGTGCTGAAACCCATGATAACTCTGACTGAGCTACTGTCTGAAGCGTACAACACTTCCCTGTCTGCAACAATACCTATGCTGGAAAACTTGAAAAGATGCCACCTGGCCATTGCGGATGATGACAGCCCTGTTACCAAAAAAATGAAAATCAATCTGATTGAAAAAACTGACAGTAGGTGGGAACTTAAAGACCGACCGATGATGACCGGCAGTGTATACATTAGCAGTAATAGACCCTCGTTTCAAGCAGCTCTCCTTTCTGGATGATGAGAAACGAGATGCGGCCTATACAGTAGTTGCACAGCTGGCAGGCTGACTGACAGCGCAACCAGAGACACCCCCAGCTGAGGAAGAGGAACATGTATCAAAAAAAACAAAAACTATAATTAGGTTAAAAACAATTTAATATGCTGCAAATAGCTTTTTATGTTTATTTATAATTCATTTAGGCTATCAGGTAGAGTGCACTCAGTGCACTGTGGCCGATTCAGTTAATCTAGAGATAACGTGCAGATTTTTTTCCCCCATCGACCAATCTATTGGTTGAAGAGTACGTAGAATTTCAGTCGACCAAGATTTTCTTTGGTTAACTACAGCCCTACATGAATCATCTGCAGAAGTGAAGCTATTGTTGGACACATGGTGCTCTATAAACTAAAAACTGGTGCTAAAATTTAGCCTGGTATGGTTGTATAGCAGAGGAGTTGCCGATTGGTGCACTGTGTTTCCTTCCTGGAGTCTACATTCATCTGCCTTCAGCATCTCAGGGCGAATCTCATCCACACCTGGCGCCTTGCTGCTGAGAAGCTTCTTGACTACTTCAGCAACCTCTGCCAAGGATATGGGTGAGGCTTCCCCTGGATCTTCAAACTCTGCCTCCTCCACAGAGGACATGTTGGTCGGGTTCAGGATTTCCTCAAAGTGCTCTTTCCACTGCTCGACAATATACCCAGTCAGGGTCAGCAGTTCTCCTCCCCTGCCGAACACAGCCTGAGATAATCCCTGCTTTCCCCTCCTGAGTCATCTAACGGTTTGCCAGGACTTCCTTGAGGCCAACCGAAAGTCCCTCTCCATAGCCTCCCCGAACTCCTCCCACACCCGGGTTTTTGCCAGGTTTTTTACCACTGAAGCTACAGCCCTCCTAGCCTCCCGGTACCTGTCTGCTGCTTCAGGAGACCCCGGGGCCAACCAAGCCCAAAAAGCCTCCTTCTTCAACCTGACAGCTTCCTTCACCACTGGTGTCCACCAGCGGGTCCTTAGGTTGCGACAGGCACCGACTTCTGGCTACAACTCCTAGCAGCCACCTCCACAATTTAGGCTTAGAACACGGCCCACTCGGATTCCACGTCCCCAACCTCCCATCTCTGGAAGTTCTTCCGGAGATGGGAGTTGAAGACCTCACGGACAGGGGCCTCAGCCAGACGTTCCCAGTTCACCTTCACTACACGTTTGGGTTTACCAGGTCTGTCCAGCAGTCTGGTGATCAGTTGACAGCTCTGCTCCTCTCTTCACCCGAGTGTCCAAGACATACGGCCACAGATCTGATGATACGATTACCACAAAGTTGATCATCGACCTTTGGCCGAGGGTGCTCTGATACCAGGTACACTTATGAACCCCCCTATGCTCGAACATGGTGTTTGTTATGGTCAATCCATGTCAGTCCAAGTCCAATAACAAAGCACCACTCAGGTTCAGATCTGGCATAAGTACAAACAACAGTCAGAGCTATTGCCCCTGAAACACCGCGGGACACGCAAACCCCTCCACCACGTTAAGGTGGCGATTCTTGGAGGGGTAAATCTAAATTTTAAATGTTAAATTTAAATGTTAAATGTAAGTCTAAATGTTATTTATGTTAGATCTAAATGTTAAATCTAAATCTAAATGTTTAATGTTAAATATTATATCTAAATGTTAAATCTAAATGTTAAATGTTATATCTAAATGTTAAATCTAAATGTTAAATCTAAAAAATGTTAAACAAATCTAAATGTTAAATCTAAATGTTACATGTTAAACATAAATGTTAAATCTAAATGTTTAATCTAAATCTAAATGTTATGAATATACTAACTTTGTATAATTAATATAATGATATTATATTAACATTATACTATTATATTAACATTGTACTTCTTATTTATTGTTATAATATTATACTAATATACTCGTTATACTAATTAGTCATCCAGGTTGAGGATAGTGCATCTGCCCTCCCCCGAAGAGCAACACGTCCCCCTTTTCTATTTAACATCTATTTGACTAAAGTTATTGTTATAAATTTTGTTCAATAATCGTGTTTACATATAGTNAACCTCCCATCTCTGGAAGTTCTTCCGGAGATGGGAGTTGAAGACCTCACGGACAGGGGCCTCAGCCAGACGTTCCCAGTTCACCTTCACTACACGTTTGGGTTTACCAGGTCTGTCCAGCAGTCTGGTGATCAGTTGACAGCTCTGCTCCTCTCTTCACCCGAGTGTCCAAGACATACGGCCACAGATCTGATGACATGACCACAAAGTCGATCATCGACCTTTGGCCTAGGGTGCTCCAGTACCAGGTACACTTATGAACCCCTCTATGCTCGAACATGGTGTTCACTATGGCCAATCCATGGCTAGCACAGAAGTTCAATAACAA
>NTHP01000083.1:2127160-2139344 GCA_003416845.1 Oplegnathus fasciatus
GCACCACTCAGGTTCAGATCAGGCAGGCCGTTCCTCCCAGTCACCCCCCTCCAGGTCTCTCCATCATTGCCCATGTGAGCGTTGAAGTCCCCCAGCAGAACTATGGAGTCCCTAGACGCCACCTTTTCCAGGATGCCACCCAGAGACTCCTATAAGGCCAGGTACTCTGAGCTGCTGTTCAGTGCATAAGCACAAACAACAGTCAGAGACTTCCTCCCCACGACTTGCAGTCGCATAGAGGCGACCCTCTCGTTCCCAGGGAGAACTCCAGAGAGTCAAGCCCCTCTCCAGGAGTTTGGTTCCAAAGGCGCCGTGTGTAGAGGTGAGCCCAACTATATCTAGTATATTTACCGTTCCACCTCCCACACCAGCTCCAGCTCCTTCCCCGCCAGTGAGGTGATGTTCCACGTCCCTAGAATCAGTCTGCGATGCCATGGGTCAGCACGCCTAGGTCCCTGCCTTTGCCTGCTGCCCAGCTCACAATGCACCCGACTCTATGTCATTCTTTCGGGCTGTGCCCAGCCGGGCCCCGTGGGTCAAGGCCTGGCCACCAGACGCTCGCCGGCGAGCTTCCCTTCCAGGTCTGGCTCCAGGGGGGTGCCCCAATTTATCTAATTGTAGTTAACATCCTGTGATCCCCTGGAACACCTATATGTGTGTGTGTGTGTGTGTGTGTGTGTGTGTGTGTGTGTGTGTGTGTGTGTGACTGTGAACACAGTGTGATAAGCAGAATAGGGAGGCTTAAAGAAGAGAAGGAAAATAAAAGTAGGACAGACAAATTGTGTGGGAGAATGTTAGAGAAATGTCTAAATAGCAGGTAGAGGCAGAGCTGGAGAGAGGTTGGAAAAGAAAGACAGAGAATGACTGACAGTGATCTAAATGCCACGCTTAGTTTGGCATTTACAGTCTCCACAGGGCTTAAGTGACACAGCTACTTAATTCTGTCATGACTCCAGTCTAATTGTAGTTACAGAGAGTAGGAGCTTGTCTGTGTCAAAGTGAATGTGTGTTTGTACGGTTTTCTTGATATTATTACTCTTTGCACCTCTTTCAACCTACAGTAATATACAGGTTGTATCTCAACTGTGTCTACATCTGATTGAACTGGATTACATTTACACCTGACATTAAATTGTGTCTGATATACAACCTGAAAGTTTTCATATCAGCAGTAAAAATGCATCTCCATTTCTTACTCTTTTTTTCAGGCAACCAGAAGAATAATAAAGACAGTGCAGTACAGGGGCATTTCTAGGAGTTCTGGGGCTAAGCCCAGACCATCTGGGTCCAAGGTCAGGGTGTGCGTGCGCTGTTCTGCTGTTCTGCTGTTCTGCCTGGAACACTACTGCCAAAATTCCATTTAATTTTACTGCATTGTATGACTACTGCAAACATTACATTTAATTTGACATTTAATTTTTAATAGTAATGTTAAGACAATTGATCTGGACAAAATGGACATCTGCAGGGGAGCAGAGAATTCTGGCATTGCATGCCGTGCGTCAGTGCCAAAAGAGGGATGCAGATGGGCTGACCGAGCTTGTATAGACGTTACTCAGCCCCGCCCAATCCCTCAGTATCTCTACATCCACACACAGGCAGCAGCAAGGGTGGTCGGGAATTAAATTATTTACATTTCCTGATGATTATAGATTTTTTCCTCTGTCAGAAAGATTATGGGCTAATCAAAAAACATTCCTTGCTAAAGCCCCGGAAGCCCAACGTTGACGACGCCCCTGGTGCAGTATAAAAAAAAGCCTTGACGATCCAGAAATGTTGAACACCTCTGTTGCTTATGGGTCCTTCATATGTGGTTGTGCTGAGCGTGTTTACAAAATAACTCTGTTTTGGAATTCAGAAATGTCCTGATACAGTAGCTGAATCCACAACACTTTAAATAAGTCCAACTTTTTTTTAATCTTTGACATGGTGTCAAAATGCAGGAGAAAC
Source organism: Oplegnathus fasciatus (assembly GCA_003416845.1). Lineage (NCBI taxonomy): Eukaryota > Metazoa > Chordata > Actinopteri > Centrarchiformes > Oplegnathidae > Oplegnathus > Oplegnathus fasciatus. The sequence goes on from NTHP01000083.1 coordinate 2,129,111, forward strand.
AAAATCAGTTAACATTTTGAAAGCATGGGGGAGTTCTAGCAGCATCCAATGTCCACCCATCTTTGAACTCAAATCAGCCCATAATGCAACATGGTTTGCTTTTTTATATTGTCCAAAATGTTTTGTCATTCTTATTCTTTGAATCAGAAGCAAGTCAGAAGCATGAATTAAATATAAAATAGACAATAAAATATGAAAAAGTTTTATAAAATAAAGATACAGACAATATAATATGGCTGTTATTTAAGTGAAAGAACTACACAGATTTGAGCAGGAATGTGCAAAAGTTCACAGTATTTAAGTCAGTTGAAGGATAAAGAATATTTGCAATGTGCAAAGATAGAGTCTGTATGCCATTTGATGCTGAGCAGTTAGTGCAGTGAATTTTTGGGGATTTTATGCTTAAAATAAACTTACAATACTTACAATACTTCGTATTATTCCTACACCAGAATCAAAACATTGTATCACTATTTATACACTCGTGTTTTTGTGGGCAACTGACCTGCTGGTTTGGTGCGTCAGCCTCAGATTAAAGTCTGCACTTCCATAGAGGAAGTGATGTCTGTAACCATGGAGACAGACTCCCAGGGATATAAACACTAGAGGTGAGCCAACTGGTTGGACAAATCAACCTTCCAGTGCTGATACAGTATTTTCTTCAACCATGACATCCTTCTATCTTTTAGGATTTTATATCTGTGCATGGAGAAATCTAAGTCGGGTGGAAACAGCTCACAGCTCAGGGACTGTCATAACTCATTTCCCCTGATCCCCAGTTAATGCAAACTCAAAACTTGTTTCATGTTTACCCTTTTTGCGATAAATTGAGTATAATGTCCATTTCCACAATGCTAATTCTGTCAGTACAGCAGGAGTCATGTTGTGTGTTCACTTCGCCTTTTTCCCTGAATGCAGCTACCATGACATGACATGACATACATACTGTATACGATGACATCAGGAAGTGTTGAGTTTTTTTGACAGTAGCTTAACATTGATCAGGAGTATGTCAAAGAATAAACGACTGGAATGAAGTAGTCAGTATGAAAACATTATTTCGCTTAAGAAACAGAAACTCAGCAGCAGAGTGATGAGTATAACATGACTCTTGTTTTAACTGTAATAACTGTTGTGATGGAACAGGTAACTCCATCCCCCTCAGTTCTTTTGTCCAGGTTTGTCCTTGTGCTGGCCACACCACTGGATATTATTTGAACACCAGCATTTATATGAGAATTTCCGGTGTATACTTTTTTAATGACATAAATGTCTATGACATATATTGATTATACAAAGATAGACAGGAGCCTTGGAACATTATTAAAGATCTTTTTTGTAAGACCTATTATTGAGGTGAGGTAATGAAGCCTAAAATAGTGGCACCTCTGGAAAATGTAGTTCAGATTTCTGATGTGAACTGGAGGGCATAGCACTTCTCTGAAAAATCTTTTTTGTTGATAATGGCAGCTGTTTATTATTTGATGCTCACCAACTGCAGGTCACAGTCGGTCTCTCTTTTTCCCACTGTAACATGCACTTGGTACAGACAAGGGTTCATAATGTGGGTGAATACCCTGTTGAGGATGATGGCGGCCAAAGTGGAGCTGGAGGGTTGAAGAACAATGCACCCACACCAAAGTACTCCAGTGTTTTCATCTCATCTCAACACTTACAGTACAGTACATGACATCTCCAGCGTGTGTATTGACATGGAAATTGCAGTGGACGGCTGCTCCCCCTGCGTTCAGTGGAGAGGACGTGGTTAGACAGATAACGGCCATGTTGGCCATGGTAATGATAATAAACAAGGAGTCAGAGGAACAAAAAGATGCTTATGGTCTCCTCTGCCTTCCTGTCTGACACTGAAGTGGAATCTGTTTATGCTGAGATTATGGCTCTCAGCACACTGCAGTACACTGATACATACACATCGCAAACACAATGCATTTCTGATCAGAGAGAAGACTCATGTACCTCCAAACAAGCATATCTAACCATTGTTTCATGAATTGCAAATGATTATTGTATGTACTGGCTGCTACCGAGAACTCAATTAGTCAATTATCTCCATTAGCCAGATGGCTTCGACATGTTGAATGATTTAATTTCAATTTCATGAAGCATAAAAAGCCCTCATTATTGCAACCAGTGGGAGACCATTGCTGAACAACAATGGGGTTTTTCCAGAAATGTGAAGTGAACAATAGCATTTATTCCAGTTTTTTTCCCCCAACAATTGTAAAACACAATGCCATCAATGAGATACTAGCATGTTCTTTTTCCTTGTTACAAGTCTTTATTTGGCTTACCATAAGCATCACAACACAATACAGCAAAGGTCTGGTAGAGTCCTCTGGTGCTGAGGAGTGATTTTATTCCTCAAGCATGAATGTTAAAGTTGTAATCTATAAGATTTTCATTTCATTGTCTTTCACAGCACCTTTGGCGATAATCAGTAATTGCGGGTGTGTTTTTGGACCTCATTTAAGTTTCAGTTTCACTTTCATCATCTGTAGTCATCGATCTTTTCTTTGTTTTTTCGGCTATAGTAACTGTTTACTCACAATGCCAGCAGACACCGGAAACAACAGTACGCTGCTTCACACACAGGTGAGTTGAAGAGCGAGCCTAACTCTGCGCTGCTTGTGATTTTTCCGGGAAAGTCCCTCCCAACACCCGGGTCGTAATACTGCAAATGCTGCAGGCTTTCATCAGTGGGCCATAGGCTCAATCATCATTGTGTTGCATCATTCGGCGATAGATAGTGACTTAACAGATGTTTATTTAAATGAAACTCTTCAAGATTATATCTTTAAGCTGGGGACTGCAGTGACATTGCTCTGTGTGAGTGCAAAAGAAAAGTTTTAGCGAATATGACATAAAGTTATTTTTATACGGTTACCTACTTCAGCTTTAACCAAGCTATCATAAAATAGTTATGGCAGGTTACATATTTTTAGAATAGAAATATTTTTGCATACAAAATTAGAAAACTATATGTACTCACCAAGTTTTATTCAAGTGCACTACAGTCAAACTTGGATAAACCACTTTAAGTTGACATGTAGTGTAACAACATAATTTACATAAAACTTGACATAAAACAGTTTTAGTTCAGACAGTTGTCTGAATAGTAGTGTAGCGTTGTAAAATTTTCTTCTTGTCTGCCTGGTCCAATGAATTTGAGCACTAAGGGTTGCACCCTGTGTTTATTCGTAACAAACAACCAATTTATTGACTGTACAGACATTAGCTGTAGCTAGCCAGCAGCATATGTACATGCTAGGGAAGTTCCAATAATGTTTTTTTGGCCCTCATCAGGGTCCGAGTTCTTTATATTGAATATCAGCCGATACAGAGTCAGATCCGATACTTTTACACTATTTACCTAAATACTGATTAAATCTGCATCTGACACACTGAAAGAACTATAGACTATTAAATCTGACACAATTTATTTTTCACAACCTACTTGATCCATATACTGAAGGTCCTGATTCAAAACTAAGTTTAACTGGGAGACTACGACTCGTTCAGCTAGAGACAAAATGACACACTTTGTTGGAGTTGTGAGTTGAGATGCCTGCACTGTAGAGCCTGCCTGTTAGAAAGCAGAGCAGTGCTGCAACATTAGCAGGCCAAGGGGGACAGAAATGCAGAGTACAATAAGGATTGGAATTTGTTTGGCTTTTGTAGCTGATACAATTCATTAAAGGATCCTAGATCCTGGATCGGCCCCAATAGCAATCCTCTGGAATTTCCAGTTCTTTTGGTTCTTTCCCTCCAGTCATTCTCCTTTTTCCACTTTTCTCTATGAAGAGGAGTCATAAAGCTTCGGGATATGCATTGAAACATTTTCAGCTGGCATGGACTCATCTTGGCCTTAATTCACACCACATGATGTAAAAAAGGCATTACTTAACACTTCAGATCCTGGCCCATAGTCATCAGATGCAGTATTCATTTTTCTTCAGTGTAAGTAATCCAAGTGACTGCTGTTTAAACCATGCAAACACGTACTGCTAATGGCCAAAGCACATTACTTTCCATGATTCCATGAAGGTGTAGGTAGTTTTAACTTCAATACTCAGGCACTGGATGGTTCATCCTCAATAACTTAAAGCAAGCGTGCCCAACCAGTTGATCACAATCTACTATTTCAATGCAGGTTGATCGCAAAATTATTTTTGGCTAATTAATGTATCTATTATCACTAACAATCCCCCTTTGACACCATACTTTGTAGTGTCTGACACTGAACCTGTCAGTTTCTGCATGTTTATTTTGCTACTGTTTGGCTGCAGCTTAGGAAGTACCATCAATATAATGCAAGTACTGCGAGGGGCACGTCTAATATGTGGGTGTTGCAGTATTGGCATTTGTTTTTTTGATAGTATAGTAAAAGTATAGTAAAACCAATGATCGGAACGCATGAGAAACGAAAGACTTTTCTTGTGGAATGGGATTTTTTCAGTGTTATATCACACTCAAACTGCGCGATATGGTAAGCGTGATATGACTTCAAAGGGGGGCTCATTCCACCATTGTGGAGACAAAACAGAGAAGAGCTTTGACTGAGATGAGCAACCACATGGTCCTCTGAGTGATGGGACGGCTAAACATCCAGAGGCAGAGGAGCGCAATGATCAGGCCGGGGTAAAGGATTTCACCATGGAGGTAGGAAGGAGCAGTTCCCTTCGCTGTCTTGTAGGTCGGCACCAGAGTTTTGAACTGAATGCGAGCAGCAGCAGGGAGCCAGTGTAGTGAACGGAGAAGAGGAGTGGTGTGGGAAAACTTAGTAAGGTTGAATACCAGACAGGCAGCAACATTCTGGATTAGCTGATGACAAACCGAAGGGCTCCAGCAAGGAGGAAGTTGCAGTAGTCCAGGTGGGAGATGAAGCACCTGGATGAGCACTGGGGCGACTTCCCTTGTGAAGAAGGGCCGAATCCTCCTGATGCTGTAAAGGAGAAATCAACAGGAGCAGCTTACTGCTGCCATGTTTGCAAAGAAGAACAGCTGGTCATCCAGGTTCAATCCAAGGTTCCTTGGATTTGGCAATGGTGATGGACAGGTCTCGGTGAGGGGACCCTTTCCCCTGGAGGAACACAAGCTCAGTCTTGTCCAGGTTGAGTTTTAGGTGGTGCTTTGATGTCCACTCTGAGATGTCAGCCAGGCAAGCAGCAAAGCATGCCGCCGTCTGAGTGTCAGATGGGGGAAATGACAAGAATAGCTGGGTGTCACCAGCATAGCAGTGGTAGGAGAAGCCATCCAAATGTATGACAGCACCAAGCAGTAGAGAAAGGGGAGAGAAAGGGGAGGGCCCAGAACGGAGCCCTGTGGAGCTCCTGTAGTTGGGCTGCGTGGTTCAGACACCGATCTTTTCCATGTCACCTGGTAGGAGCGACCAGTCGTGTCGAGCACATTCATTTACTGAGAAACATACACAGTGATGTGAGGAAATAACAGGAAACCTTGAGGATCAACTCAATTTGAAATTCAAATTCAAAGTTCAAAATTAATCCACTAACATGCAGATGTGACACAGCAGAATGGTGTCCAACAGCATGAGTGCCAAAGAGGAGATACTCGACATTTTGCCACAGAAAGGGCATACACAGGAAGAAGATAAGATCCACCTGCCTATTTGTAAACTTGTCTCCATTACCACTTTTGGGGCGTTTCTCGAACTTTATTCATTATTATTGTGTCATCCGCCAACAAGGTTTGTGCACAAGGTTTTGAACGTGAAAGAAGCGATGGATGTGGTACAAGTACAATTGACATGATCAGCGCTGTTCATGGGTCTAACTCACTAAAAATGTACTTGGATAGAGGTAAAAAGTAGGTAACCTAACCTAAAATGTACTCAGAGTTAACGCTACTTTGTTATATTTAAAACAAATGTTTAATGTGGGTAAATTTAATGTCTACGTGTAGACTAGTGAAACAACATCACACCACCGAGCTCTTACGTGAAAACCAACAATGAATGCCATTTCTATAGACGACACGTTGCAGCCCGTGCATACAACTTATTATCAATCATAAATATACAACCACCTTCTTCGACATAGCCTTACTAGATTTAACCAGAAAACAATAAACAAAAATGACAGTTAATAAATAGTCTATGGACACCATGGTGGGTGCAACAAGCATTATCAAGCCACATAAATTGAATAGCCTGACACTTCTTATAGAATTAACAGCAGAATAAAACATCACCAAAGCAGGCAACACAGAGATGTATAAACAATATAGACTCCAGAGCGACTGCAGCCCACAATCACACATATAGTATAAGCAAAGGAGAAACTGCAGCTTTTACACACAGTCTAGCACACGCACGCATCCTGACGTCCTCCTCAGTACAGTTACAAAAATCACAGAGTTTGCTGTGGTACTCACCTGTCGGAACGTCATTCTGTGAGTCTTGTGCACCGTGAAGTTCTCACCAATCTGCTCTAGGTTCAACTCGTTGTACCTGCACAAATAAGACAAAAAGAAACCGTGTAATTCTCAAAGCACCCGCAAAGGGTGAAATGCACCGCTAACTGCACTGCCTGCAAATAGCTCTCAGTGCTCCGGTGCTATTTGCACGTATTTAAATTAGGTAATATGAATACATTTGGCACAAAAGTGGCCCCTTTCTATGCAAATGAGCCTCATCGCAAAAAAAGTCCAATTCACAAACACTGGAGACTGAAAATTATTAACGTCTTCAGAGAGTTGGTGGTAACTGAAGCGCATTGATAAGGGGTGTCACACCCAGACTTTCCAGTGATCATGGCAGCAGTGGTTGTAGCCAGGTGAAGGCATCGTCATGCCAGGCATGCTTGTGAGCAGATGTTTTGAAGGAGAATATCACTTTTTGATTCAACTGAGACCGAAATCAATCGCAGATACAGGTTGCCAGGTCAAACAATTCTTACTATACTTGATGACCTCAAGGAGGACATTGAGCCTGCAGCCCAAAGATGTCATGCAATAACTGGCATTGTCAAACGTCTTTTAACACTCGAGGTTATTGCATCTGTCTCCCTGCAGACACCTATCGTAGGTGACTCTGGGCTCTCACAACCATCCATCAGCAGGGTCATGTGGGATGTTGTACCAGCCATTGCTTGTAGAGTGTTGAGATACATCAGATTTCCCCAAAACAGACGGGAAATTGAGGGGATAGAACAAGAATTCTTTAATGTTGCTGTCCATGTTTTTCCCCAATGTTGTGGGCGCTATTGACTGTACACACATCCCTCCAGTACCACCATGGGACAACGAAAATGTTTTTAGAAATAGGAAGCACACGTATTCAATCAGCATCCAGGTAGTTTGCAACGCCGATAACATCATCACAAATGTGGTTCCCAAATTCCCTTGGTCATTTTTAGGAACAGCAGTCTCTACAGAATGGTGCAAAACATGGATGAGAACCCCTGGCTACTGGGTAAGAAAGTTGTTTTGAGAAAGCGTTTGTGCCATAATAGTGATTGCAAAGGTGTGGGAAAAATATGTGCCTTTCCTATTATAGGTGACAGCGGCTACCAACTGTAACCATGGATGATGACTCCAGTGTGCAATCCAACAAATGATAGGGACACACATCAAAACTCGCGGTGTGATTGAGTGCACCTTTGGCATTCGAAAAAGCTGATTTAGATGCCTGGATCGTAGCGGTGGAGCAATGCTGTATAGTCCCCCTAAAGTATGCCAGATTATAGTCATGTGCTGCATCCTTCACAACATAGCCGTGAGAGCTGGTCTGCGTCTTGAGGAGCACGAAAATGATCAATACTCAGAACCAGATGAAGAGTTTATTTATTGTACAAAAAAGGGGTTACAAACGTTGACAAAAACGGTTCCATAATTCCTATTAAACTCAAAAGATATGAAAGAAAAAACAACTAAAAGTTAGAGGGAATAGTGATAGTGGTCAAATTTGGCATTGAACCACAGCCTCAACCCGTCCAATACTGTTAGACTGACTCACCAGCAGCCATGACTACTGTAGGTGAGTATACGGTAGCCATTCAGTCACCTGACTAAACAATTAAGTCTCCCAGTCGTAGGTAATCAAAGGTAATTAATATTATGGCAATTCTAATGAACACATATACACAATAATTCATAGGCTACATGATTACATTTATTTTAAAAAGAAAAATGGCTACTGTGTTATTGGCACAAAGCCACCATTTAGACTTTATCACTAGTGCAATATCTTTTGTGAATCATGGTGCTATCAGGAGCCACAATCCATTCTTTGTGAATTTGCCCCTTAGAGCTGAATGGGCGCTCTGCAGTCCCAACTGTGACAGGGATTATTGTCAGAAACAGCAGAAAGGCCTCACACACCTCACTGAAGATAAAAGTTCCTAAGTTACCTGGAGGATCCACCATGAGCATTTTAACATTTAGCAATTAGCCAGACCCAGCGTGCACCTGTTGCAATTCGATTGCATTGTTGTGCATTTTTGAATTACACTAACTGCTAGCCTCATCAGGGGTGCCACATTCAATATGTATCTTCTCCAGAGTGTCACCTCTCTGCACACAGAACCCTCTGGACACACCAACAGCTTCTTCTCTGCTGCAGCTGCTGATTTAACACGTCTTCTACTCCCTTCTCGCGCAGTTTATCAGGACTTTTACTCTGTAGCGGAAATGTCGCGAAATACTCGTGATAAAAAGCACTTCATTCAAGTAAAATAACTGATTTTTTTAAATACTCAAACAAGTTCAAGTACACAAATAAACAAATAAAAATACTACTACTACTACTACTACTAGGCGCACTCTGCAAGTTTGAGCTAAACAGCTCCCATTACCAGGTGCACTTTGCATATTTGGATGTGGATGAGCAAAACCAACAATTGCTAGGAGCTAGCTGGAGAATGGCTCGAGGTCTGACCTGGACTTCTGGTTATCTGGGCAGACAGGACATTCTTCAGGACCTTCTTCCTTGTTTGCTTTCCTGCTCCTTCCCCACACACATCTAAGCAATGAGTGGAGTGAACATTCTTGTATGGCTTTTTGATGCATTTTGGTTCGCTTTCATTTTTTTTCTGTGTGTAAAGAAACCAAACAAAGGGGAAAAACACAACGAGTTTACCAACTCATCTGCTGATACAGACCAGAGCAACCAAAATATAGGTTTGAAAATACCCTAAAGGTGTTAAGATGTTAGGGACCATCTTAAAAGTGCATGCCAATGACAAAAAGAGCATTTCAGTTTTCTGTCAATTGATTTGTCACTTTCCGTCACTTTAAAGAAATGTGACTGACGCTCCACACCTGAGCCACCTCCATTAGCTGATGAAAGCCATTACATGACTTTTAGACCATTTCTGGATGACACCAAAAAAGCTAGAAAGTGGACATTGAATTAGATTATTTTGCCACTTAAGATGAAACAGTAAGAAAATTTCATATCACGATTATAGTGACCAAAATTATCACGGTTATCAGTATTTACGCAGTATTGTTAAAATGTGCTGAAAATGTTCAGAAAGTCCTGATACACACACTGAAATCATCTCACCAAGTTTTATATTGAAAACCACAAACACATCTTCTGTGTTGCATTGGAGTATATGCAATGACCCCATGCACAATTGACATAAACATAAATGAGTCTTAAGAAGACAGTGATAGTGATTGCAATGAGCCCAAAACTTGGAACACTTTTACAACCGATTCGACGACTGCCAGATTTTAAATGAACAAAATATGTTGGTTGGGTGACTAAACTACGTAGTTAACGTGTTATCATGCGCAATGGGCAAATCTGCAGACACACACAGCAGCAGAACAATGTATAGTGTTTTTACAAGAGTAGGTAATACTAAAAGCTTCAGTTTACATTATTGACAAGCTATTAGCAAGTTGGCCAGACAAACCATGACAGTTTCCCCCATTCTGAAGTCCCCACATCATGCATTGAGCTAAAAGTTAACTTACTGCATTTGCTACAAAGTGGTTATAAATGGTTATATAATTCAGGTTTCAGCTGCATGGAGAAAGGAATTTGTTGAGAGGAGGACTAGTTGAGCAGTATTTTAAAGGCACAACCTGTTATCCAACTATAAATAAAAAGGCATCCCCAACCCCCTAAAAATAAAAACACTGACACTCCCAAATTAATTTACAGGTCTCTTAAAGGTGTAGTCTATGATTCTGGAGAAAGCTTGTTGATATTTGAACTCAACAGCCAAACAAACACACCCCT
>NTHP01000083.1:2162612-2202303 GCA_003416845.1 Oplegnathus fasciatus
GCTTATCCTTAGCTAGCAGTTTCAAATAGGATTCAACGTCGCCCGCTCTGGCCCCAGGAATGCATTTGACTATGGTCGCTGGTTTCTAACTTCACGTTTCTCAAAATAGAGCTGCCAATAACCAGAGTTGGTTTCTCAGCAGGTGTGTCGCTGAGTGGGGAGAATTTCCAATTCACTAAGCCTCGCTTCCAACACTGCAAAGAAGCTACATTTATTACATGTACCATTATCACTAAAGGAGGCCAAGGAATAACTAAACATCTGACACAGCGAGCAAGAGAGAGCAGGAGAGGAAGAGGGAGAGAGAGAAGCCATCGCTAACCGCTAAGCTAAGTATGCTAACTAGCAGAACTGAGTAACGTTAGCGTGTAAATTACTGTCGGATTAGCGAGGAAGTCGCTAAAAGAAGCAGAGAGCTGTGAGTGCTTGAGCAGAACGAATGTAAGTTTAAATGTACAGCGGATAATTAGCCGCTCTAGTGAAAATTTTAACAAAATTAACTGAGTTAAAGCTAGAGCAGCAAAATACGCTACAAGTCACACAGGAAGGTCTGCAACCGGAAATGACACAATACGCTTACCGCAACACGTCAGCACGATTCAGAACCAAGTTTTCAAGGGCAAAACGATAAACCAATCTGATACCACCATCTTATTTCCATTGTCCATCCATCCATCCATTTTATAAACATGATTATGACTGGTCACCATCTAACATGCATGTGTAGTAGGAAACCCAATCAGACATTAGAAGAACATTCACACTCCACACAGAAAGGCCCAACAAGGGTCCAACAAATTCTAACCTCTTGCTGTGAAGCAGCAGTGCTAACCACTGAGCCATTGTATTGAACTTCAATATGTGAAGCAATATGCTGACAGATGCTGAAGTTAGCCAGGGAAATTATTGTTGAGTAGTTAAATCTTGAGCTGTTAAAACCAGACACCTCATAATTGTTAATGGTTTTATTATTTATACAGTACGTTTAAGAAGGAGGGAGGATTCATAAAACTGTCACACTGCACGGAAAAGCTGTGTGCTTTGGTTGCAATGAGCTTCTCTTCACTCAGGGAAATATAAATGATTGCATTGGGCGTATCATTTTGATTGAAAGTCAGAAAGTGCTCTGTTCTCACTAAGTGATATAATTTAGCTCAGCCTAATAAATGTAGAATCTTCTACTGAGATGGGACATTTGTTAAAAAGGTGTGCTATGGATTCAGCTTCTAAACTACAAAAGGAGTAAAGAGGAGAAACATTTGAATTGTTGAAAAAACAAACAGCTTCCAAGCTGCAGGGGTCTGTTCAGTAGTCAGGAAATGGGGGTGCAAGGTAAAGGAAAACTCATCACTCAGATCATCATTTTTGGAATCTACAGAAGATATAGTGTGCATTTTTATTAGCCACACATTGTTTAATAATTTAGCTGTATTATTTGACTTGTCCATAATTGTTCTGTAGTCAGCACATAGAGGTACACTGAGATAAACCAGTTTAGAAAATAATTTAGCTTTTACTCATATCACGGCCTTGGATAGTGAGATTTCTTTGCAATCAACAACTGAGGAGACTTTTGTGTCAAAGGTTAAAAGAGACTGCTACCTAAGAAAGGTAGTTCAACCAGGAGAGACTTAAAGTTGTAATCTCGAAGATTTTCATTTGGTTCTCTTTCAGGGCACATATTGTGATAATCGGTAATTGCAGGTGTGTTTTTGGACCTCACTTCAATTTCAGTTTCAAATTTCATCGTCTGTAGTCATCGACCTTTTCTTTCTTTGTTCGGCCATAATAACCGCTTACTAGCACAGGTGACACACAGGTGAGTTGAAGAGCGAGTCTGTTGGGTTAAAAGTCTTGTTAAAAGCCTAACTGTGCGCCGCTTGTGATTTTTCAAGGAAAGTCGCTCCCGACACCGTAATACTGCAAATGCTGCAGGCTTTCAACAGTGGGCCATAGGCTCAATCACCATTGTGCTGTATCATTCAGTGATAGATAATTAATTTGACATAGTGCATAATAGGAAAGTTGAAGAAATATGAGAGGAGTCTTTGGCGATTAGACCCCATCAGTCATATTATATTATGTTATATGGACAATCATATTTTAAGATGAAGAAGAAGCAGTACTTTATAAATCCCTCTTAGGGAATTACATTTTTAAGGGGGTAGTGATGCCATGAGCTGTACAGGAATATCCCCCTGGATGGAGTCTGGACACTGGGATGAAGAGCAATGGCTGAAGAGCTGGATGGATGAGATGTGGAGTGGGACTTCTCATGAGCCATAGTCGGACTGGCCATCGGGAGCACCGGGAGTTTTCCCAGTAGGCTGCTTGACATTTGGGGCAGATGCAACGCAAAATCTACACAGTTTTAAATACCCCTCTCTCTCTCCCAGTCAATCACTTTCGGTCCAGTCCAGTCTAACTTTACCTGGGTTTGACAGCAATGATATGATTGGCTCACAGAGGTTGCGGCCAAATCTGACTGGTTTAAAGGTTTGACTTGGTTTAGAGTGAACGCCCTCAGTTAGCTGATTGAATCGAAAGCGGGAAAAGGAAGACAGAGAGAGAGAATGTAAATAGAGTAAGCATGAAGATTCCTGATTTAACTTCATATACCTCAGTACATTACTCAACATACAGGCCCAGCTGAAGTGGTTTATAATCATGTTCAAGAAAATGTCAGTTACTAGTTTGAAAACACTGGCATATAACTTATTACTCCAGTGTTTCAGGGTATTCTTTTTATACTGTGTTTTATTTCTCTATGTTTGAACATTCCTTTAAATTCTTGTGGTATTTTATAACCTGTGAAGCACCTTGTAAGGGTGCTAAAGAGATAAGGTTTACTGTACTTACTGACATAACTGACTGATTATGGGTTAGGGTTGACTATTTGGTGTGGAATATTTACAGAGCTTCGACAAAAGAATAAGACAAATTCTGCGATTCAGACACCAAATATTTGTTGAAGCACTTGTATGTGTTAGTTGCCTCACAATGCTTTGGTAATTGCCAGATCACATTGAAAAGCCATGGTGAAAAGCTACAACATTCTTAAAGGGATATGTCATTCTATTACATGTGTGCAAAGCTATACATACATTTTCTCTTATTTTTGATGAGACAACTATGGCAGGTTTTTTTCTGATTTGCACCTCAATAAAAACGTCCTGCTGGAGGTAACACTTGTAACATTTTTGGATTGTTTTTACTAATCTAAATCATCTAAAGATTGTGAATAGAGGCACAAATCACAATGATTTGTTTAATTAAAAAAATCTGTACTTGTGACTGTGTTACCCTGTGCTCTGTGTGCATGCTGAACAACTCTGCATGAGGTTTCATGAGAGGACTGATTCTCTTAACCCAGGTGGAAAACAACCACGAAGAGAATTATTATCATCCTTCTCACAGCCCCTGGGAGGGTGGCAGTGAGTGTGTGCATGCGTACGTTTGTGTCTGTCCACAAGAGTGAGCACAGACAACCAGCCATTAAAAGTGGGCTATAAAACAATGTCTGGGTGCTTGTTTGTCCAGACCTTGTTAAGCCAAGACACCATTACCACTTACAGGCTTTATCTTGTTTCTGGCTGACACTGAAACATGCAAAGAGCAGCCAGAGAATAGGTAATAGCTAAGCAAACAGGCCGGTCACTGAGGGAAAAATACTGTGTATCAATTAATTGGACATCTGTAAAGGCAAGAACATGATTTCTCAAAGTTATCAATATGGATTGTTAAAATTTTAGAAAGTCCACTGTTTGCACAGAGTTAAACACCAATTTAAGAATTGTTGGAATCAGTCTTATCCTTGGTGCAGCCAGTGTACAAAATGACAAAAGGAAAGTCCACTTTAACATCGTCTTACACTGCTGGAGCTCATCAGTTATTACCTGCAGGTATATTGGTAGTAATGTACTTAAATAAATAAATGTACTTATATTTGTACCCACTTTCCCACAACTCATCTTGTGCTTATAGTAAATTAGAGCAGTCTCACATTTAGCCAACAGATATTTGAGACATTTCAGAAAAGAAGCCATCGCACAATGCTGTCCTGACAGTGCAGACCTTGAGGGAACAGAAAACCAGAGACTCAAAAACAGAGGAAGATATCATAGCTTATTATCTGTGTTGCACAATCCACTTTTATTTAACCTCCTCTGCCACTGCCAGAGCCATGGTTTGCAGACAATTATGAGACAAGAGTAGATGATACAAATGTCTGTTGAATAAACTGCGTGAACTTATTGTCCCTTTAGTGACCACACTTAACTTACTAACTTTAGCAAGCTAGCTAGTTCTGAGACGGTGGCTGTGAAGCGTTTTTGGCGTAGTGCCTGCACGGGGTATTGCAAATTCTTTGATCATCATGACGCACTCTGGCCAAAAAGCATTTTTTCCGTACACAATCACTGGAAAAGGGGTGGCTGTCACAAAACCCAGTTATGCGTGGAGAGAGCTAACAGGATTTCAGCCTGCTCAGCCAGCAGAAGTCTCAGACGCAAGTGCTCTCAACCGGTTTGACTGGTGAAGGACTTGAGTACACATGCCCTATGAGCTCAAAAACATGGAAGCTTGAAGAAGCCAGCAGAGGCTTTTTCGGTTTGTGCACCCAGTGAGCAACTTTCATTGGAATGAAGGGGGCGCCATCTTTGTGGTACCCAGTTCTCCATAATACATTTATAAACAGAACATGTTCCCAGCTGGCTTGTGTGTTAGCCTTTACTGTAGCTCGCCAGCTGAAGTAGTTCATCTACTAACCCTTTGAGTAGTCATTATGTTACAAAGCTTTTAAAATAACTTGTTTTACAGTAGTGTGGATTTTTTCTTCCATTAAGTCCATAGACTGTATAAAAGAAGTGGACGTGGCCATGGACATCACCCATTGGTTTGTGGACTACTGTTTTTAAGCCTGGAGTTTGGCATTTTGGCCATTGCTGGTTTTTTGGAGCCAGAAGTGACCATATTTGGATGAGAGGGTGACAGGATTGACAGGCCGCTACTATGGCGACCTGTCAATCAGCACGCCCTAAAGCATACCCTGTTTTATCGTCTATTTCACTCTAAATGGGACCATAACTTACAAAATGAGCATCATGCTGTATTGATGAAGACTTGAAGCTAGCGATTGAGACAGTAAACTCATTAGGAAAATGTTTACTGAGGTAATAAATCAAGTGAGAAGAAGACTCATTTTCTCATAGCGTTCTATACAATCGAACATCTTTTTGCAACCAGTGAAGTCGCCCCCTGCTGGCCATTAGAAAGAATGCAGGTTTAAGGCACTTCCACATTGGCTTCACTTTTCAGACCTGGAAGCTACGTCCGCTTCTTTTATACAGTCTATGGTTAAGTCGCTATGAAAAATGTTCAGACTGTATGATATTGTCATATTTATGATATATTCTATATGTATTTGTTTTAACACTACATTCCAGCAGATTTATAGGATGCTTATACACCGAGTGAAATATGCAGTCATCATTTTATTCACATTTCTCCAGGTTACATATTTGGTGTCTCTGCAAACTTTGGGATCTCATGATAATTTAAATGAGTATTCTGCGGAGTTGAACAATGCTTTCCCAAACAATGTAGAGGAGGTTAATTGAGTGCAGAAAACACTGACCTGCTCCTGATGAGAAGTAGAGGGTAGCAAAGCAGAAACAGGCTGACCAGGTGAAATCCTAAATTCCTCTTTTGACTTTATTGATTGAATGCAGTCGAGAACAGTGGAGAAAACTGTCAGCAAGGGGAGGGGTTAAAAAGAGTTTATGGATGGAGGAACCATAGTGTATAATATCCATTAAAATGTAGAGATTTATTTTACAATATAATGACCTCTCTATTACCTCTCACTCAGTATTCTAATGGGAATAATATAAAGCCAAAGTTTGTTTTTGTTTTTTGGTTAACGCACAGGGTCCCCTGAGACAAAGACATGATCACAGAGGCATCTAATGACTGCCTTCACAGTGAGGGGCCAGTGTAGAAAGTTACATATTGATTTACATGCCAGAGACAATTGCTACCTGCGTATGAAGGTTGCTGTGTGGTATTTTCAGACCTTGTGTGCAGCCATATGCTGCTGTAGAATCGCATCAAATCACCAAGGCATTCAGTCTCGTTCCTCCATGACCTGATAATTACATTAATTCATTGTCCCATTATCATGAAGGTAATTGCAGCAACAATTATAACAATTATAACAAAGTTTTACACCGACATAGGGGGTATCTTGGGTTACAGAAGAAACTATGTAAGAATGGAGTAAAAAAAAGAGACAGTGACTCATATTCTTTTGGGGTTTAATTGGTGATTCATTTACTGTAGATCATAGTTAATTTCGAACGATTATTGTTCTCTTGTTCTTTGAGATTTTGCTTCATTGTTTATTCTCTCCCTTGAATCTGTCCCCTGTTCTTGAGCAGAATGATAAACAGTGTGGAAACTTGTACTTGGTGCCATTATATCAGTCTCTGGTGTACAGTTCGTATGCCACGTGCCTTCACCTTGTACAAATGAGACATGCAGTGTGGGCGTTGATGGATTTGACATTTGGAAGCATCAGTGAGCTTCTGTTGGCATGGCCGCAGTGATACTGAGGAAAACGTCTCTCTGTCTCTGCGGGGGGTGAAAGCATCGGGGAGCTGCAACACTACTGATTATACATAATGTTGGCTCAAAGACTGTGAAAAAAAGACATCAGAAGACAGAGCAGAGAAATCAGTGTCTTGGGCTTCAACCGCAACTTGTTAATGTTCTCCATGGCAGCCAAATGAAGGTGGGGTGGGTGGAGTGGGGGATGGAAGTGAAGGACGATTAATAAAAAGAGGTTAGTGGCTTACTGTGAACTCTGTGATGGGAAAATTAACTCTGTGAACTGTACATGCTTCACTTAACAAACTGAACCTGCTTAACTGAAGCTTAAGAGTCCCTTCATTTTCATTGTCATGGATAGTTTGAAATTAAACACATTGAAATTTAATGGTCATTATCTTGTTTGACAGATGTTTAAGTCCCTATGCTGCATTTTGTAATTGTATGTGTATGTGTCAATTCAATTGCAAATTTAAAACAGTTAAAAGGGACTCAAAGTAGCATGCTGACAAACTGAATATTACCACATAATGTCCACAAAATAAATCCAGATGACCTCACTGAGAATGGCTCCATTGACATTATTTATACTTTTGGATTTTTGTAATCTCTATTGAAGGCCAGTGGGCCCATAAATAATTGACCGTCTCTGGAGTTCAGGGGGACCTAGAATTTGCTACTGAGCTGAACCTTTTCTTCAATAGGTTTGACACAATCCCCACCCCTCTGTGCTCAGATAGTGTGTCTGGGTCCCCAACCATCATCTCTGCCCCCACTCACACCTCTGCTGTGGACTCTGCTCTCCTCTCCGCAATGGGAACCATCAAGGATATGGCCACCTCCCCCTCTCTCAGTTCAACCATGCCTTTAAAGGACAGCCCCTCCTCACGCTCCAGCTCTCCTCCTTCAACACCTACATGTCACTGGAGGGCTTTGCATCACAACCCCCTTCTCCCTCAATGACAACCACTGCTGTACTTTAACTTTAACAGTTCTCTGAACTACCTCACTAGCCGGCCACCAGGGGTGTAGTGCTGCTGGAGCGCGCTGGAGCGCACCGGAACGACGTTCTGCCACTTTTTTTCTCCAAGTGAGGAAACAGAATATTTGCAGTTTGCAGAATCCGGTTGAAATTCATCAAAACATTTTAAACACTTAAAGGTCCAATCATCACTAAAGCGTGTGTCATGCAAGAGAGCTTGACAGTCGTCATATTGACATTTAAGGTGTACTGATTGATTCACGATGTCAACTCATGCATTGAGTAACATGCAAAAAAACATTCCATCTTAAAAGCTGCCGGTCGCTGCCGGTAGCCTTTGTGCAGCACAGTGAAGTAAACCAGTAAAGATGAAAAGGCAGCAAAACATCCTTTCATTTTTTGTGGAACAGCTAAAAAGGTCAAAGTTTACGATGATGCAGTTTAACAACTATAAAAACTTATTTGGCACCAGGCTCACGCCCACCTCAGGCTAGCTAACAGGTTAGCTTCTTCTAACATTAATTATTGGCTCGCAGTCGGGCCGTATAATAACGCCAGTTGACTGATAACATTGAGACAATATGGACATAATCCTCTAGATGGCAGTGTTAACCTGTTCTCAGCCATCCTGTAGCCTACTGATTGAAGAAAGAGGTAAATACCGTAGCAATGGCCTACATTTCCCATCATGCCTAGTGCTGGACTGAGTAGTATGTTAAGTTTTCTGTTTTCTGTTCCAAAATGCAAATGTTACTTTTTGTTAGTGTTTGTAATGTGTCTGTTCAGAACTCGGTGCTTTATGTTGGTAATTGTCATTTTTGTGCTGGTTTATAGTTTTAACCATCAGTGAGGTGGCTGTTACATTTCTGGATTTTTTCAACAGTGGTTTGATTTCTTGTCCTCTGTGGTCATGTAAGTGTTGACATCTTTGAGAGTTTCTTCCCATCTCTCATGCTCGACATACGAAAGTAAATGAAATCGTTCAAAGCACAAACCACAGTGTCTGGTTCACTCGAGACACTTACCTCACCTCTCCCTCTCTGTTGTCTCTCTGCTGGACTGTTGGACTGATTTATACTTTGCTTAATTTGTTAATATATGTTATATATTACACCACACTATTCCATATTATATTTGATAGTCTATTATATTCTACTTACGGTATATTGCTGTACAATACCTTATACTATGTTTATTGACCTTGACCGTGTCCCAGTCCTGGGAAACGGATCGGGTCAAACCCTTCTGGAAAATAAGATTTTATACTATGTTATAATATAACTATACTACCGTATGTTACATTACTATACCTTATACTTATGCTATACTGTGTTATATTGCTGCACTATACTACATAATGTTATACTATATCACTTAATTTCACCTTATACTATATCTCATATCTCATACTATATTATTGTATTATATTAAACTATATCATGTTTACATTACATTGACCTGCTTTATATTCTAGATTATACTTCTATTACATCTATATATTAATACAGACTTGGTTCCATTATTACTTAGTCTGGTGTTTGCTGTTTACATAGACATGTTGATTCTGCTGCTGTTAATCACACCACTGTCACTTTACCTTGTAATCTTTGTCTCCAAATGCTTGTGTATAGTTTTTATTTTGTATTCTTTTATATTCTAGTATTTATATACCTTTGTTCTTTATTCTTTTACCTCTATACTTATCTGTACTAACTGCTGTCATTGTGCTGCTGCAACAACCGAATTTCCCCGCTGGGGATCAATAAAGGTTTATCTTATCTTATCTTAATTACTCTCCTTTTAGCTCTGCATGCTTTACTTCACACCACAACTAGACTTGAACTGAACCTCTGAAGCTGAAGCTTCTGCATTCCTTTATTTCATGACATCATGGATAGTTTGTAATCAAAGCTATTCAAATGTAATTATTAACAACACATTTTTGTCATTATCTTGTTTGTGAGATGTTTAAGTCCCAGTTGTTCTTTTTGCAATTTCATGTCCAGTATTTTGAATAGTACAATGTTCTACTCAGCTGGAAGTACTGTCACTTTACTGATATGAAACTGTTTGTTTTACTCAAAGTAGCATGCTACTGGGGGAGTAATTTAATATTACTAATATTACAAATATTAATGATGTATTAAAGTAAAGCCTGATGATCTCAATCAGCAATTTTACTTTTGTATAATTACTTTGTATTCTCTAATACTTACGAAAGGCCAAATTGCCCATTTCTGTAATTGCTGTAATGTTTTGCTTTTTCATGATTGTTAAATTATCACTGTATGCTGTGTGAGAGAATTTTTAATGTGACTGTCATTTACAATAAAATCAGCACACATGGGAATCTCTGCTACAGATGGTTAATGTCTCATTAAGGGTCACCACTTGGGGTGTTGAACACATGGATTCTAAGAGTTTAGCCAAAACGTAGGAAGTCAGGAGGGAGTCAGGAATGGTGCAAACTAGCTGACAGTCTGACTCGGTGTGTGTGTAAAGCGGCCGCCCGGTGCTGTCTGCACAGAATGTCAAACTCAAAACCAAAATCAGGCTGCAAGACACGGAAGGACAGACAGAAAAAGGCTGAAAGGAAGAACTGAGGGTGACAATTTGTTACCCAATTACCCAAAAGAAGGGCAAGTGCCCATTTAGTGCCCATGAAAACCTACACAGCCACATTAGGATTTTGTTAATAATATCCTGGCTTAATGTTGAAGCCAGTTGCAAACCAGCTACAGTACAATAATATCACTCTAGTGGTTTAATTTAGCTTAAATACACTCTATTGATCAACATTATCCACCTACAACATTCTGCCCTCGTCATGCAGATGCAGTTCCAGCGAACCCACCATCAGTCCTCTCTAGTTGGACCAGACTCTCGGCTGAAGGAGAAGAAGGTGAGCAGCAGTTTGTTGATAGTAGCTAGTTTTACACAGAGCAGTCCATGGAGCTGATGATGGAAAATGTCGGTCTTTGGGGTAAAAGTTAAACCCTCCTCTACTTCTCCCAGAGATCATTCAAAATAAATAATGAATTATTATACAAAATAATTATAATAATATATTTAACTTAATAATAATGTATTTAAGGTAGCATCAAATTACATAAAGTAGTTCCTCAGATATTATATATATTACTATATTATAGTTTACCATATACAAAAACTATAGTATTAGTATGCATAAGTAGGATGTGCAGAGCTGCTCAGTGTTCTAAGTCAGTCATCAGAATATGCTGGTAGGTATGTGGTAATTATGATGTTGATACTATTATAGGATACGCTATATATTATATACATGTATACTCCAGAGCCACGACCTTCCTCAATTAATGAAGAGAGGAAATGGAAGAAGAGGACAATGCTAGTAGTAGCAGCTTTTGTTGGTGATAATATCAGTGATGCATCTTTGTTCTCATTTAACTTAATCATTAATCATGTTATACACCAATGATCAATGTCGATAGACTGCGTATGAGGTAATTAACATCAGACTGCAGCAGAGATTACAGCCTGCAAATATACATTTATTATTAATATTTGGGGTCGTCAAAAGGGTTTTGCAGGTGTTTGTTACATGTTACAGCAATGTAGCCTGCATGGGTGATCTAAGGGGGCCCAATATTATATTCTCTCATGGGGTCCAAAATCTCTGACAGCACCCCTGCCTACAGGTACAGTTGTCCCCCCCAAACATGAGCTATTCAAAATCATCTGAATGACAGGTAAGGTGTAGGGATTAGACAAGAAAAGCTGAGAAGGAGTCTCTATTAGTCAGACGTGGTAGGTGGCAGTGAGTAACTCACAGAATGTGTGGGTGTTGGTGAACAGTTGTTAGGGCCATTTGATTGGCTCGGGTTTTGTCTGTTTTACAGCTGCCACCGGCATTGCTGTGATGCCTGATCTGATCAAACACTGTGTGGTTCATTGCCAGAAAAAAAGGAAAAAAGAAACGATATGTATTTATCTTTTTACTATAAATGCGAGGAATCTCTGTCTGTCTTTCTGTCTGTCTGTCTGTCCTTCGATTATCTCAACAACCATTCATCCGATTGACTTCACCCTCTGTGGGTGTATTGCCAAGGCCCCAAGGGAGTGCAGTGTCAAATTTGGCCAGATAGTTGCGCTGTAACAACAAACTTTATGTTTTGGCCTGTAACTTTTGAACTGTAAGTCTCAGAAAAAACATTTTTTTCTGGATTCTGTGGGTCCAGACGAATCTATCCATATAAGCCATGCCCATTTGCATCTACATCAATTTTCCGCCATTTTGAATTTTGTTCAAATCTGTTATTTTGGTACTCCTACAAATTTTGAGCAATCGTCACCAAACTTGGTACAGAACATCTCTGGACCAAGCTGGGAAAAGTGACTTTTCGTATTTTTGATATTTCATACAGTTTTGCTATAGCTGGCCCTTAAAGTTTTCTCAAATGCTGTGGGCAAGGCTTATATTACAAAAACTGTCATATCTCCTGAACGCTTTGTGCTATTGAAACCACATTTGGTGGATATGTGTAGATATGATGTCTGAGTGACCATGACAAATTTGGTACCATTTGGCCAATAGGTGGCGCTGTAGTAGCATCATCTAACTATATGTCCTTCGCATATCTCGACAACCGTTCATCCAATCGACTTCACACTTGACAGGTGTATTGCTGAGGACCCAAGGGAGTGCAGTGTTGAGTGTGAAGTCGATCAGATGAGCAGTTCTTGAGAACGCTGCAAGCAGCCATACTGCGGTTCTCGACATCGCTACAAGCAGTACTTCTGGGGGCTAAGCAATCAGCCCGCTCCAAACGTGCACGCCTCGAACGGGCACTGCACTAGTACATTTAAATAAGATGCACTTAATCAAGAAGAACTTATAGAAAGAAATAATAACAAGACTAGGTCAAAACCTAGTATATGGCTGGACCGTTTATGGTCAGTGTGCTATATTGTGGCCAAATTCTTACAGGCATAGTCAGCAGTCGTGTCTATAATGTGAATTCCTGGATATCAAATGTTCATCTGCAATTTTCTGTAGCGGTCCAAGTAATACTTGTTCTTAAAGTGTACTGAGGTAGAATATCACATGACCTGGTTAAGCTACTGTATGTTCGACTAAAAAAACATTATAAATGCAGTTGCAAGAACACAACTTCCCACTCATAACTCAAGATGTTTGATTTGAAAGAGACCTTATTCTAATTGTAATTATAACTATTCTAATGATCTATTAACTCCCTGCTCTTTCATTCGTTTCTATCTGTGGGATGTCTCTCGTTTTTCTGACTGTGTGTTGTGTGTTTTGTCAGAGCGGTTGTTATTTGGGGTGTTAAACTTTGCGCTGTCCCTCACTCTCTGCACAGCTGATTTCTTGTTTCTCTCCTACCTTGCTCTGTGCTGGACTGTTACCATCTCTAACCATTGTCTCCGGCTGTCTCTGGTAAAGTTTTGCCACCACAGCGAAAATAAAATCACAAAAGAGAACAAAACATTCAGCAATCATCTGTTTCTGGGTGTGTTACTCTAATGTTAATGTTAGCGGAGCCTGACTCCGTGATTAACGTGATTGCATGTTACCATTTGCAAGAAACCACTGCGCTTGAATCAAAACAACCAATCAGAGCCAGGAGGAGAGTCTTTCAAGCTAAGTCCACTCTCTTCTCAATCCTAGCTACTGCTGCTTTAACATCGCCACCAGTCTCTCGTCTGCAGTCCCAATCAATCCCATTCAAAACTCCACACGATATGGTGGCGATGGAAGGGTAGACTGCTCCTTCTTCTTGTCCTGGTAATCACTAGCACTAGCTTTAGAGGGCAGTAGCTTTAGAGGGTGGCGCCTGTACCCATAGTGTACGTAGCTAAGTAACTAATGTACCTGCCTATTCATTTTGAAAGAGCAACGGCCAATGAGGAAACTTCCAACACTCGGCCGACCAATTGTGTAACTTTGTCACTCACTCACTCACTCATTCACTCAGTGACAGACTTTTGCATTTGTAGGGCTGGCCCTCTGCAGTCCAGCCAAAAAAGACCACCAGGGGGATACGGGAAGAATGTTGAATCTTCAAAATATAATCTATAGACAGCTGAATCTCTGTTGCAAGGATACATTGAAGGAAAGCATTATGAAATGTGTCAGCATGCCATGAATCACTCTCAATGGCTTGGTATTTACCTTGACCCATGAGCCACTGCAGCTTATTTACTGTGCCCCTGTAAAAGAAGACCTGCCTTGGTAAGGTCTGTTGGAGCAGATCACCTTAAAGGACCATACCACTGGTTTTTCCACTACAAATCATGTGGACCATTTTGTAAACCATGCTGTTGTGTTGTAGATTTTTGGATGTATTTTGCCTACCATTGAAGACATTTTTCATTTCATTTTTGTATGATGCAAAAATCAATAAGCAGACGCCTGAAACTTGCTTGAGTTGTGTAATCCATCATAGTGAACATCAAGTTTACAGGACTTTTTTCAACAAAGTCACTTTGTCATTGCTTGTTATTGCAGTTTATGTGCAGATAAAGTCTGCAATGCATTACCACACAATAACAATGGAACTGCCCTCAAGGTCTGTGAGCTGTGCTGTTGATGGTCCTGTGACTGGAACGTTAAGTATTTTCACATTTTGCCACCTTTTGCCCATGTAATTAATTGATTATCTCTGTATCCGAAGAGCATTTCTTTGCAATGAGATTGGAATGTAATGCAGGCTTAATGGTCACTGTGGTGGACTACACAACACAAGCAATTTTCAAACACTATAGTTATTTATAATTGGTACACATTTGTCTATACTGAGTTCACGTTTTCAAACTCTTCTCAAGATGTCTTTACCAACATGCGGCTCAGCACAACAGTTAATCTCACATCCAAAAAAACATCTGTAACACTGTCACACAACAACTACATACCAACCTAAAAAACACAGGTAGCACTACAATATGTATCACTATTGTCTTTGAAATACCTTTTATTTATTGATTCATTTATTTATTTAGCATAAACCTCTTAACTGCATGGATTGTACTACTTTATAGTATTTGTTACGGAAATGAATCAGAAATGCTGCAGTATGCTTCAGTAGGCTTATTCCTGTCATGTGATACAAAACGAATGTGCAAGATTCACTATACACATATGTATAGGAGAACGACAGATATAGATATACAGCAGTGCTAGTCAACCCTGTCTTCTGCATTTGGCCACAAGTTCTCATCTTCATCACACCTTTTGTCCTCTCCTACAATACACCTGGGAAATAATCTTTTTACTTGCCTGATCTGATCCATCCCTGGCAATCTTCTGCAGACATGTCCCGACATCCAGCATTCATTTCATCCAGGAGAGACATCTGATCATGTGGCCGTTGGTCATAAACATTTCACCTCCATAAGGAAAACAATTCCTCTGTGCGGTTAAGGACCCTCTATGGAGTCTCTCTGTGTCTGGCTGGGTCCATGTTTACTGAGAAAAATTCATTACAAAGATTTGTCCTTTTACAGCATATACATGGCTTGAAATTGAAAAGCATTATCACCGGGGTGGGTGCTCTGCTAAAATGGGAACCAGCTGTGGTTGGTCCTCTCTATTTTTATTATTTTAGATGTAGATGTAGCAGAATGTAGCAAATTGCAGTTTAATTTCAAGCAATTTTGAGTGATCTACAGTTTGGTCCACATTGACTTCTGCTGTGCTGACTGTGTTTTGAAAAAGTAAAGCAATTGTAAAAAAACAACAACCAACAACTGTGAAATGTACATCATGCAGCATATTACATTTTGTTGGAATCTCAAACCTTTCAAATCCTTACACCCCACCAGCTCCTGTATTTCAGAAATTTCAATTTTGTACATTTTAAAATATTAATGTTGATTAACTGTGTGTGGGTAACAAATCATAGAGGGAAATTTTCTTGATCATTTCATGTCTAGTTTTCAAACTGATTAACAGATTCACTCTTTCTTATCGAAGTAGTCATTTAATCTTCATCTTCCCAAATATCTCACTGGCAGAGATAAATTTTTAATAAGATGCAGTGGTCTTGACTTATTATTATCTTATTTGGTTAAAATGAAATCTTCCTTACACTCCTTTGTATATCTTTGACTGTGAGACTGTATTTTTTCCTCTGCATATTACTTTGTTATTTCAGTGTCAGTTGTCTGATTTAAACTTGTGTAAATAGTAAAACTCAAGTCAAACTCTTACACAATGCAACCTCTTTTATAGAAGACTTTTATTATTAGAAGAAGCTGCTGTGTGTTTGACATTTGGCCTTCCTCTAGCATACCATGACAAGAGGCTTTTCAGAAACTCAACTCAACTCACAAGGCATTGTGTTTGTCAATGTGTGAGTATATCTGTTTGCATGTGTGTATTGGACTAAATGTGTGTTTGTGTGCATGTATGTGCTGGCTTGCTTACTGTAATCCCTAATCTATAATTAATCATTGTCACTGTCCTAGAATCTGGGCTTTTTGTCACGCAAATGTGAATACCTACCCTACGAAATCTGTCTCTCTCTCTTCCAATTTCTTTCCCATGGGGAGTGTCTATTTTAGGAACCTGATGTTCTCTGACAGCTTTCACACATTCCTCCATGGCATTAACGCTGAGATAGGCACACACACACACACACACACACACACACACACACACACACACACACACACATTATAAGGGAAAGCATACGCATGTACATAAAGGAATATGGAGTGTCTCTAACATTTAACATTTACAGACAGTCCTCAGGTCCTCAGGACATGTCAGCTGCACTCGGTTAAATTGGCCTCAGGACAGACACAATGAAATACAACACAATACAAAACGATCTTCCAGAAGGCACAGTGCATTAGCACACACAATACAAAACATTACCATACAATACAATGTGATGCAGCACAATGCAACTCTGCTCAATATAAAACATCACCATACATTACAATAAGATACACTGCATAACGCATATTCCCTCATCCATTTAGTATTGAGTGCAGTCGGGCTGTTTCTGTTAGGGGTCTGCCAGCCATGATGATATGATATCATGTCAGTTTTTGTCATAACTTGTCAAGTAAGATTATGGCTGTCCTCAGACATGACATAGAGAGGGGGGATCTCGCCCTGAGGCTTTTGTACAGTGTGTGTGCGTGTGTGCACATGTGTGTATACAGTATGTGCAAAAACAATACAACTGATGGTTCTGAATCCTGGCAAACATAACACACACACAAACACAAACACATTTGTGCAGTGACACACACAACAAGACACAGGAGTGCGAATGACACTTAAATGTCAATCTATAGCTCAGGAAGACAGACACTAATTACACTCCTCTGCTGACACAAAGACGTTCCATTGGCTCTTTCTTTGAATCTCCACGGCTACCTGACAGGATACGTGACCTGGACAAAGCCAGAGGGATTAGTATCCTCAGTGACACACACACACACACACACACACACATTGACTAGCATACTCATGGAGAACCACATGTTCAGGGAGAAACATTCTTAGGAAAGGGATCACTTCACATAAGAAACAGTCTTATATGAACTGATCCCTTTCACACACACGTACGCAGTCACACATAAAGTTTCTTGGCATGTTGGGCTATATTTTGTCATATTACTCACTGCTATGACCACTATGAAAACTTCATATAGCATATGATCACATGATATTTTGGAGTTGGAGCTTTTGTTATGCCCCGAAAATGGGGAGAAATAATCACAAGAGTGATACGGTGATGTTTCCTCAGTGAGAACTTTAGTCTAATTGATTTTTACAAAAATCTAACAATTTATAAATCAACAGATCTACAGGAAATATGTAGTTTTGCAGAGAGTACACACCTATTGAAGTTACAACAGCATACACAGTAGTTCACTGAAACATACTTCTCATTTTCTAGCAGTAATAGCTAAAGTGCAGTAAACTCCCCCAAAATCCTCCAAAACTCACTTAAGTGCATGAAACACATTATACAAATAACAGTGCAAAATACTCAAAACGTTACTTAAACACTCTCTTGACACTCTTGGCATGTTAGCAAATTATACAGTGAAGTTAACTCTGTTAAATCGACAACATACCTGAAAATGGGGAGAAATAATCACAAGAGTGATATGGTGATGTTTCCTCAGTGAGAACTTTAGTCTAATGAGGAAAACACCGCGATTTCCCCAGGTAGGTGGGCGGACACAAAAGCAATCGATCTAAGGTATCAGACTAAGACCACTATGTAGATTACAGATTAAAACTTTTACGTCTTCAATTAAACAATAACGAATAAAGTAAATAATATAATATAAACACCTTGTTTAGCGTTTTAACCATTTTAACACAGGTGACAGATTTTAACTGTTGTACACAATTTTTATGGTTTTAATCAATATCTATGAACTGTTACTCCTGAACGTATCTTTTTAACTTCATTGCAGATTTTAACATCCTTACAGACCATGAACTTACTATGCCTTTTTTAAAAACTTACAACAGACTGAGTGTATTATCTTTTAACTTGTCACACTTTAGCTATTCTCTTTTTCCCTATTTTTTTTTCAATGTAAAGTCAAGAACTATCCTTTTGCTAGATTAAAAACATCTCTTTGAGGAAACACTTCTGTAACTTTTGTGTCATGTTACTTGGTTTCAAAAACTACTGATAAAATTGAAAAAATCTGCAACACTGGTTCCTGGCAATACTGCATGTGTTTGTGCCTGTGTCTGTACATGTGCGCCTTGATGTGTTCTGCTGAATATGAAGGTCATCAGCAAGGTTATTCAGAGTAATTATACATTTTCTCTTCTGCAAGCCAATCAGAAAAAGCCTTGCCTGACCCCTTGACAGGTCAGAGTTCACTGCTCTCAGCATGGTCACACAGCAATTAACCTACGCATACTGTACAAACTGTCTCTCCCCCTGACTCTCTTTCTGTCTCTCTCTCTCTCTCTTACACACACACACATCCATGCACCCATTCATAAACTGCAACTGATGCAAATTTGAACTGCATGTCTCACTCTCTGCTCCTTTTCCATCTGTGCCCTTCTAAATGGTTTTATCAAATAGAATATTTTAGTAGAGTCATTTACACATTGTAGTGGATAGATTTGGAGGAAATAGAATCTAACGTAAACTAGTGTGTACAGCAAGTTTCCTGCCAACCTTTGTCAAATATATTTCCTGCATCATATATTGTACAGTCTGTCTAACTCTCTCTAACACACACACACACACACAGCCATGATGCATCATTCAGTGTGTGATTTTCACCTGTTCTTGCCGACACCTGCCATTTCAGGTTTGCATGCGCTGCATTTTTTCGCCCAGCTTCCAAGGACGCTGCCTCATGACACACAAACCCTCATAGGCACACACACATCTACACACATCATTCATGCTTGAATTCTCTAATACGTGATTGCCGCAAGTCATTAATTATTTGTGCTTCTCTCAAAATATATTTTCCTGAATGACAAGGACATACGCTAGCATCGTCTCTCTCTCTCTTTCTGTCTCTTTCTGTCTCTGTCTCACACTTGCAGACCTGCAAATGTTCATGCACACACACACAACACTGCTCTATTTCAAACAGATGTTGGTCAAGTATCTATTGAAAGTCTGTCCAGTTGTAAGTCTAAGTCTTGTAAATAATTTAATACAAAAAATATGAATAATATATTCTTTTTAATTTGATAAATTGACATCACTCCACAAGACACTTTATCACAACTGATTTTCAGTTCAAAATTTGGCAACCATTATATCCTAATGCACATTCAATACCAATTCTTTAAAGAATATTTTCCATAAAAATGTGATGAATGTATGTACTGCAGGTGAAATGCTTCACAATGGGAGAATCTCCCCTCATACACACACACAGAGAAAAAAAGACAGAAGAAAACACAGTTGTGTTCCTTCATGGCAGCTTGGCAGTTCATGAATATTACATATTACACCCAATCATCATTTTTATTTATTCATTTATCTGCTAAATGTCTGTTTCTTATCGCTGCTAGCAAGCCATCTGCTATTTGGAAACACAATGTCGAATGAAAGCGCAGGAATGTTCAGCACAATAGAACATAATAGAATCACATAGAATGGCAAACAGAAGTACGGTCTTACAGACCTAACAGATTAGTGTACTGTAGAAGACAATGAATAATTCTCTTTCTCTATTAAAAACCTACATGAGACAGCAGAATGCATGAGAAACTGGTGTGTCTTATCAGCGCTGACAGTATGTATGGTTGTATTTTCTCCAGAGAAGCACGGTTCTGAATTACTAAGAATGTTTATTTTTTTGCAATTACAAAGACATTTAAGTGACAAAGCTCTTACATTAACATCACAATACACTTCAATTCAAAGCAAATCCCTGGAAATCATGTTTCTCTCTGAATTACCGCATCCACTGGCGACACAAAGATAGACGGGTGGCCGGATGCACAGACAAACTAACAGACAGATAAACAGGCAGGCAGAGACAGCCAAAGATAGACACACGTACTCTCAGTAAAAAGAAAGATACACCGACAAACTAATAAACAAATATATTTTCATATTGAACATGTTTCAAGAGGTTTGTTTAAATTCAACGTGGTTTGGGTGTGGTGTGGGTTTGTATTCAAACTGGGGTGGCACCAAGTAGGCCTAACCACACCATAAGCAGAAAATGCAGGTCGGCACAATCTTTCAAGCTAACTTTATTGCGGTTTGTTCGAAATCATCACAAAACATAGTTTTATAGGTGTACTGTAAGGAGAGAGATGTCTGTGCTGATATCATCATCACCAAACTGTTACTCATATAAAATAACCCACAGTCTGAACTGATGTTCACATACATATTTCATATATTCATATTACTTAATGTATTCTTAAAACCAAAGGTAAGTTACAGAACAGGCAAAACCATCATTCCTTGCTACAATCACAATCACTGGATTCAGATTTACCAACATTTCTGGTACTAATAAACATCCTTTATAAGTTTACAAGTGTTTATGAGTTATAATTAAAAGCGCTATTAATTGTTAATAAATCTTTTATGTTTTCATGCTATGACCGTCTTGTTTGGTAGACGTATTTTTTTACAATCAAACACAATGATAAATACATTGTGTCTGCTTCACAATAAAAGCCACCCCGTATTTCCCCATTTGAACACTTTTAAAGTGAACCAGTGTAGACGGACTGTTTGCATTAGCAACATTTTAAAACAGCTAATATGGTATAAAGAGAGTGAACAGTAAACACTGAGGCTGTTATTGTGGGATTACATTGCTGAATCATTTTCTGTGAATGTGTGTGTGAAGGCAATTTAAAGCCAGCATGGGAATGGCGGACTCCGCCACTAACAATGAAAACTACTACACAGAGGGATAATCACTGAATGTAAATACATTAAAAGGGTATTGTTGAAAAAATGCACACCATAAATAGCATTAAAAAAAGGGTTTTGATTTCATTAAAATCTTAAGGATGATAACTTTAAATAAAAAAAGTAATCGTAAACAGATAAGACAGGGAGACAGGGAGAGACAGGCAGATAGATAACTAGACTGCCATGACAGACAAGGCCTCAATTAAACTTAGTTACCATGCTACTGATCTAACAGGCCTGCTGCAGGCTCGTAATTATTTTTCACCAATCATGGGTCTATGTGAGTAGCCTCATTTGATCTCTGTATCCCAGAAGGCAGTTTGAAGGGGAATGAGAACAATTGGCATCCTCCATTGTGAGGACAATTTTTCCCCCTTGTTAACTATAGATTTGGTGTGAAAATGTACATAGAAACAATAATTTACCTAATTACCATTAATCACCATACTGCTCGTTAAATTTGTGCAAATTGCATGTTGCCTAGCCCACTCTTTTCTTCTCTCACCCTTCCTGCTGTAAAAATACAGAGCACGGAAACTGTACCTCTGATGAGTATGAGGTTTTCATCCTTATAGAATTAGACTTCTGTGTCTGCTTTTTCCTACCTTGTCAGCTCTTTCACTCGACTGGAGGTAAGGCTGAGGAGATGAGGCGAAAAATTCTTTAGGCCTATTTCAGCCTTATAATGGGCTGCCAATTTCCCTGCAGCCGCTAAGGAGGAGCTGTGTGGATGCATGCTATTTGTAGACCACAGCTGTTTGTCAAAGATATGATTATATAGAATGACACAGATACATCAGAGATTTCAATCTCAACTCTCACAGCATGGCAACCAAAATGGCTCTGTTCAGTTTCATCTGTCTTGGATCATACAAAGAGTGATGTGGGGTGGAAGGGGGAAGGAAGAACTTAGATGAGGCAAAAAGATTATCAAAGCTTGCTTTCCAAGGAGAGGATAAGACAATCCCATGCAAGCATTGTCTTTGTGGAGATATTTTCCAAGCGTCACAGTCCCTTCTGTTGTTGAAAAGGCTGAATTCTGAAATAAGCAAGGCCATATAATTCAGCAGCGATGTGTGTCGGACGAGAGAGGAAAATCTCTAAATCTGCAGTTTCATGCAGCTCCTCCCCGCCTCTGATTTCTGCCGCTTGGCTTGCCAGATAAGATTCTGAACTTCAAACATGCAGTCAATGCTCATCCTGTTAAAGCAGAGATAGAGGATGAGGCTCTCTGGGTTCTGAGATGTTTCCATATGGTATGTAGGCCTGCTGTGGAGATGGTGATAATGTTACACCAAGCATACACAGTGACACACACGGAAAGTCACACAGACATAACAAATCCGAGAACATTGAGAAATGCTTGTGCACGGACTATACACAGGCATATGAACTATTTATTTATCTCATCAGCCCAAAACCAGCAATTTCATCAAAGGCACACATCTGCAGAAATAGGTTACACTTTCATCCAAACTGTTTCTGATTCTCCTTAAACCTATTCTAAGCGTTTCATAATGAACATCCCAAGCGTGTCTGTCTGGAAAGCTGGTAATGGAATATTTATAGAATATTTCTGGGAATACTTGTGGGAAACTCTGGTTATAACAAGCGTCTTTGTTCTACTGAGGCACAATTTCTGCTTTCCTAAGTTGCATCTCTCCTTCTGTCTCTCTTTCTGTGTCCCAGTCTCTCTGCTATTCTCTCTCTGTTTCTGTCTTTGTGTCTCATTGCATATACAGTATCTTTCTCTGTGAGAAACCTGAGCTCAGTCAAAACCTCAATCTGAACCTCATATCCAATGCATTACAGTAGCAGCCCATCATATAACAGAAATCCCTCAGAACTCATCTATCCTGCAGGCTATTCTTTGTCCATTGTAGCAGCATGGAACTACATACAATATGCATGCTGCATCTCAAAACTATCTGTAATAACCGTGCCTCATACCATTCTGTGTGCCTTTTGACAGCTGGAAACAGCTGGAAACGTTCATATAATTCCCTTCTGAAACTGAACCTCTGCACCACAGCAGTTCACTCTTGCTTGCAGCGCATGCAGTGCAGTGTTGTCAGTGAGAGCTGCAAATGAGAATTCTTCATTTTTATCTGTTAAGCTAGCAGAATAAATGTTTAATGTTCAGTATTGCATGCAAGTTCTTTCAGTGATGCACTGCAGGCTGATTCAACACAACACTGACAAACTTTGGGCTCAGTTTCTCACGTGAGCAACTCCACCCTGGCATTTATAAAATGGCAGTTCAGCATGTGTTTGATGTAAACATGTCCCAGAGCGCATCACTGTTAAATGTCGCAAGATGTTTTCTGATAAGCACAAAATACTCACATGGTTTCAAATCCTCTCTGGACTTCTGTGGAAGCCTTCAAGGACTCAAGTCTTGAATCAGAGGCATGTGTGTGTGTGTGTGTGAGTGTGTGTGTGTGTGTGTGTGTGTGTGTGTGTGTGTGTGTGTGTGTGTGTGTGTGCATCTTGCCACATTTGGAGACTAATTTTGGACTACACACTAGCTGATTAGGGACAGCTTGTGAAATAGGGGAGATGTTTTCTCCTGAATTTAGCCCCTCAAGCAATGCCTTGTCCCAGGCAGTGCATCGCCTCGGCAAGCTCCACCAGTCGAAGTTTGTTTGGTTCAGGTTCTCTCAGGTGCTTTGCAGTGTCCTTCAACTCTATGGAGCATTGTAGTACCTTTTAACTTATTATTTCAGTGTTATGACCCACAAGTTTACTGTTTTGGTTCCCTCCAGCCACTGGCATCAGCGTTGTTTACTGGCATAGAATGGATCTGTTTTCAGCAAAAAAGCTCTAGAAACCCACCTGTGCATTACTGTTCTAGCACCAAATGGTACACAAAGTTAGCAACTAGCTGGTGAACACAGTGAAGCATTTAGCAAATAAAGAGCCAGATATTTCCCTTGGGAGTTGGAGGAGGCCAAAGCAGGGCTAAAAGGAGAGTGAATATTGGACTTGCATGGGTCAGGTGGATAGAAAGACAACTTCAAATGAGTGCTAATGTAGCTTTGTACCTGCTTAATGTGTAATAAGGACACTGTTTCCTAACATGTTTGCCATAACAACTTCAACAAATAATGTATGAAAATATAAATATTGTCATTACAGCTTGCTGTGCTGCCCCCAAGTGGCCAAAAAGTAAATTAATGCTGGTTTGAAAATGTCACTATATCAACGTCTGCCTTTCTTGCATGGGATTGAAATTGAATATTTACAGGTAACAAAGCATGCATATATGGACATGACAATTAATTAAAGTAATGTGATGGAATGAATCCTCTCAGCCTACACTTTGTTTTGATCCACTGCAAACATATATACAAGTTGCTCTTCTTCTGTCGCTTTTCTCTCAGATTAGCCGCTCGAGGTGTGTTTGCTGCCCCCAGTAGTTGACACACGTGTCATTTCATGTCATGTTAATAACCTTGAGAGCGAAGAGGCATTCTTTTAGTTTACCCTGTTCTATTACACAGGGAGACAGAAGACACGGCCTTCGATGGCATCATTACAGCCAGCCTCACTTGAATGTAGTCAATGCATTCAATAGTGGTTCATTTAGAGAAAGATTGGAAAAGAGCGGTGGGAGAGCACTAGGGACAGAGTGAGAAAGTATACAGAGCAGAAGAAAGAAAGAAAGAAAGAAAGGCAGACACTGTAGGAGAGTGGCAATATGAAGAGAGAGAGTTTTAGGCAGAGAGAAAGAAGGAAGAGGAAAAGAAAAGAGAGATGTCCCGGAGGCAGAGCTAGTAAATGAGTCATCGGAGTGGATCTGCTATCAGGTCTATTCTAACAGCGCTACAAGTGAATGGATGCCTTAAAGGTTAGGCATAAAATGATTTCTCATTTTGCTGCGATATCCCCCTAGGTAGACATTAATGCTTTAGTTATGGACTTGACTGTAAAAGCTCCTGAGGTAACGCGCTGCTTGTCTGCCATAAATATCGCTGGCTATGTATGTGCACATTGTGATTTCAATGAGGCTGCTTTTATGGTGAGGAGCGTATTTTTGTGCAAATAGTCAGTAAAGTTGATGTGATGCTATGTGTCATTTCTACAGCCAGGTAGTCACCCTGTCTACAGAGCCAACTCCCCAGGTGCTGTGGATCACAGCTGAGACTCTGTTCAGCTCTGATCATCCTGACCCATTTCAGCGCACACTCACAAACATGCATGAGCACTCACACACACACACACACACACACACACACACACATACACCAACTTGCAAGCAAAACCATGCATTCATACAAAGTTAAACAGCCACATACAAAACACTTACATATGTGCCAAGCTTCATTTCTGCTCTGTTGAGTCTGTTCGTGTCACAACTTTGCAGATGTTTTAGCCACGGGGACATGAACACTAAATTTGCAAAAATTCTCTTCCCAGTCGTTTGGTTGGAACAGTGGGTTTTGAAATGATAATGAATCTGTGGGGCAGGATCTCCCACATGGCACCATGTCTAGTGTGGAAACAGAAGAAATAGAATAAGGCAGCCCTGGATAGTAGCAGAATACGAGTTTTTTCCTGTCAAATGTGAAAGTCAAATTCTGGCGGAACTAGATGCTGCCTTTAAAGCAGTCAGTGTTTCTAAGAAGCAATAAAATGTTAAAAAATGAGGTTAATGTTACGTCTGCAGAGATGGTTTCCCGTACAAGTGATTTACTGTTCAAAGTCCTGCTGTATCAAGATATAAAAGATGTAAATACATTCTAAGATTGTTGGGTGGAGTGAGGACTCACAGTGACAAATACACAATCATATATAGTGCTTGCTCGTACACTCCTAAACACGTGGCATGAGGTATTGATTGCAGGTGTAATAAACAAATACACCCCCACCTCCCACAGGTCAGATTCCACAGCAATATAAATCCACAGCAGGAAACACTGACCATCCAAACTCACTGTGTGAACATGAGTGTCAGGAGTGGCATGTCGGAGGAGATGAAGCCAGAGAGTGTGTCGCTGCATTCTCTGGGCACAGCAGCTGCCCCTGTGCCAGAGCTGCTGTGTATCTTCGGGACGGGGGACTTGGGGCGCTCTCTGGGCCTGCGTCTGCTCCAGTCTGGCTACAGGGTGGTGTACGGCAGCCGCAGACCTCACAGCTGTGGCCCCTTGCCTCAGGGAGCTCAGGTACAACACATGGCTTAACATAGCACTTGGAGTTTGCCAAAATGTACAATAACGTGTATGCACATCAAACATGTTCATGTGTCATGAATGTGTGTTTTAAACAGGTGATGAGCCACGTAGCAGCAGCCCAGTCAGCCAGCCTGATCTTCATTTGTGTTCACAGAGAACACTATGACTTCCTGGAGACAATGGCACCTCATCTTAAAGGAAAGGTGAATCAAGGTTTGATGTTAGAATTTGTAAAAAATAATATACAAAAAATCCAGAGTGGTTACTGGGGAAGAAATCACGAAGTAATAGCCACTTAAAAAGAAAAGTAGTTCCTGATGCTGAGTCAAGGAATATAGTATAAGTTGAGAACATACTGCTAGATAACCCACTAAACCAGAATATATGTTTTAGTTCCTCCACATCTGTGAATCTACATATTTACAATAAGTATATGGCTACCAATGAATTGTACACAAAATTGTATTTGGTTTCGTGTTATCACCTGATAGTCAAAAAAACTACCTCGTTTTGTGTAGTGGAAGTGTGTTTTGTCTTTATATCATCTCGAGACGTCTAAAGATTACCTTGTGATCCCTTGGAGGGGTCCCAGCACCCAGATTGTGAACCACTGAAGTAAGTGACCAGTACGCAGATTCACAGGCAGGAACTTGTATCTAACTTTATTCTCAAGTAATTGATCATTAACCACAATATAATCCATGATTCAGAGTTATTAAAAACTGGTTAGGTATTAATTAATGCCCATTTACTTTCAGATTCTTTATGTACTCCTCAGTAACTGTTCTGGATATTTTGTACTGTGTTGTCTCATCACAAAATTAACAAACAGATTTCCCTGTAGCACAAATTTAACATTGTTTGTGCTCCAAATGGTTGTACTACTGTGTTCACGTGTAATTGTGACACCTGATATATCTTGAAGGCAGAATGAAGAGGCTAAAGCAAAAGAACATAGCTCAAGCGGCAACTCATAATAACAAAACTAACTTTATTTACTACTATAGAGCCAATAGAGACAAAGATGTACTTTACATGGGCAAATCAAGATTAAAACATTTCAGTGCTAGAAAAAATAAAATAAAAAAGTATAGAGAAATTAACTACATGACATAAACAAATAATGCACCTAAGGCATATTTGAACTTGAAAAATAAAACAATATAAAAATATAAAATAATTACTGACTTTGGAATAGTATATACTCTTTACTCTGTTACACAAAAAGTAATGTGATGACAGTAAAGCCTTCGTTTGTAAAGCATTATCCCTGACACTGCGCATAATCATCATTTTTTTCTGGTTACTCTTAAAAGGAGTGTGATCAGTAATTTCTGAATTGCTCAACATTCTCTCTTTATTCTACTACGAATGTGTATGAGGTAAGATAAGAGTTAATTGGATATATTTAACTACTTTTTTCTTTTGTTTCCTCTTCTCTGTCGATGCTGATGGGTTGATTACAAGGTGCTGGTGGACCTCAGTAACAACCTGAAGAAAGGTATATACCCAGAAGCCAATGCTTCCTACCTGCAGAGGTAACAGACTCATTCATGAATATACTGTACATGTAAACGCCTCCATCCTTATGAATGTAAGGTTTTATTTTTGTCAAGATCTCAAAAAATGGAGCTAGCTTTTCTCCAGTCAAATCTTGGTTTAATGTCAGCAATCATTTTGCAATGGTAGGTGCCACTTTTTTTGAATGCTGGATGCCTTTTTGGTGAAAGTGCTCCTAAACACCACTTAGAGCATGAGACATCAAAACTCTCAACTGAATCCAAAAGAAATGAAAAAATTTGTGGGGCTGCGGTTTCCTTGGCACAACGGCCTGCTGTGTGTCTATTCAGTTGAAGTGGAAACATTGATTCTCAACATTTTGAGACCCTTCCTTCCCCCGTCTGTGTATTTGTAGACAGAAACAATAGCAACTTAAGTCCTTGCTGTGTGTTCTTCAGACTGGTCCCTGGAGCTGCTGTGGTGAAAGGCCTTAACACGCTGTCTGCCTGGGCCCTGCAGAATGGACTTCTGGCAGGAAAACAGGTGAGAAAGCAGTGGAAGTAAGGAATCTGTTAAAAGATGTCAGTGGGATCAAGGTGAAACAGAGGAAGGCTTTGATAGACTAGAGCAAAGATGCAAAGGCAGGGCAGTAGCAGAAGGGGAGATTACCAACTTGATCTTTTCATGATGAGACATGTTTGACTTCAAACTAGGAAACAGTAACTGCTTTCATCATTTCCTGGAATACAGTGGGATAAGTGGCTCTCAGACTTGTAAATAATAAGAGATGAACGCTTCGCCATACACCATGCAAAATTTAGGAAAGGAATTGATTTCATTTGTGTTGCTGCAGATGATTGATTTAGTCGTCTTTCCATAACAATGCAAGAGAAAATGAGGACAGTGCTTGTATAAACACACTTACAAACAAACACACTTTATGATGTTACAAAGTAGAAAGACCAGTGTTTATTGCAGCTTCCGTTTCACAGCTACAAAGGGAAACACAAACATGCTGGAACCTCTGGAGACCAAACCTGAATCTGCCTCGAATCCTCTTCAACACAAACAACCCCCCCCCCATACATACGCACACAGACACAAAGACACTCTCACACGTACACACGGACACCACTGCAGTGCTCTATTTTCTTTGAAAACAGGTAGCTGTGAGAGAGCAGGAGTGGTGTGTTTGAATGTGTGTGTTTTCATCAGTTCATGTGTAGGTACAGTATATATCCACATGCACATGCTTGTAAGTGTGTGCAATTCCCCGGCCAGCAATTTGATTAGATCCACAGTGGGGCTGTGGCTCTGTCACATTTACATTCAGATGGAGATTTAGTCTGTCGGCCGTCCCCTGCTGTTACTGGTGCAGTAATGTAGGGAGACATGGCTGGCTGCCCGGTCCACTTATACACACACCTGGGGGAAAACTGTTCAATCCTACTGACTCCGCTATATGCCTGTCAAACTGCTCTCTCTCTCTTTGACTCTCTCTAGCTCTCCCCATCTCTTCCCCTTTGTATGATTCGCTTTTTTCCCCCTTTACAAACAACTTAATCGTCTTATCACAGAGCTGTGAGTGTGGCACGAACCTTCAGCATGGTGAGATCTAGAAATGGGATTACATATTGAGCAGCATATGTATATATATAGTAGGCATGTGTCTTTACATAGTCATACACTTCCAGGGGCTTCATTTCAAAATTACCGAAACAGCACTGTGGAGATCAAGAACACAAGGGTAATTCTGTAGACAGACACTGTTGGTGTACACGGTGCAGTCATGCGTTACATATTCCAAACGGGGCTGGTGAGTCATCTAACAATAATCTTAGAGTAATTATTAGCAACTGAAAAAACAAAAGCTAATCAGAATGCAGCGAATGGAAAATATTTCTATTTTTGTTGATATTCTGAGGCATTTTTGAAGAGAACATGCACTTGGTTTTTGAAATTACTGACTGATAGACTATATAATTGCAGATAAACATATATTAAGATGCTCTTGTACATGCTGAAACTTCTCAGATTTTTTTAAAATAACTAAATAACTTCCCAAATAACTAAAACTTAACAAGCCTGGCAGTATTCTCTATTTTTCTTCTTCTCAACAAATCGCATGAAAACAACTAAACCTGCAATGCGCTTATCCCAATAGCAAGTATTATCTGTGTAGCCAAAGCCTGAGATAGCTCATTCTTCTGTGCCATAGTCTACCATTTTTGTCAAAAAACTATTAAAAACACACCAGTGAGCCATGCTGTTGCACTGAGTGACATGTTCCTTCATTACGATGAACACAGGCACTGTAGTTTATTTTGAGCCAATCCCACATACACCATTGTGCTGCCGTAAATACTCACTAGTGCACCAAATCTGTGGATGAAAATAGAAATATAATATACAAATACACTACTTCCTCTTGTTTGAAAACTAAAACCTATGGTACCTAGGTTTTTAAAGACAGTATTTATCCTTTTTTTTTTAAAAAAAGAAAAAAAAGAAAGTAAATATCTGTGATTTAGCAGGAACCAGTGGGATTGGGGCTGAGTGGCACAGACCATTTTAAAAATAACCCACCTCTCCATCCTCCAGGTGTACCTGTGTGGGAACAGTGCAGAAGCAAAGCAGGCAGTAGCAGAGATGGCCACTAAGCTGGGCCTCACTGTTCTGGATAGGGGGTCTCTGTCAGCAGCCAGAGAACTGGAGGACTTCCCCCTGCGGCTGTTCCCAGAGTGGAGGCTGCCTCTACTAGTGGCTGTCGGCCTCATCGCCTTCTTCTACTTCTATCTGCTCATTAGAGATGTTATCTATGCATATGTTGAACAGGGGAAAAACATCTCCTTCAGAATCACGATAACCCTGGGCAACAAGGTAAACATTTACCCCCCCTTCTGGTTTAGTGTCCTGTAGATGGGATTTTGTGTTCCCTACAAAGGATGTGTTCTGTGTTTATCCCCCATCTTTTAGGTGTTTCCCATTGTGTCTCTCATCATGTTGTCTCTGTGTTACCTGCCTGGTGTCATAGCTGCCTTCCTTCAGCTCTACAGAGGGACCAAGTACAGGTCAGACATCAAACCAGGACAAAAATCACTCCAAAAATCAATTCAGTAGCTGTGCAATTTGTTGTAAAAGGTGTATCATTTTTGGAGTGTAAAGTGCCTTGCTCATTTTTACATGTTCCAGGCGCTTCCCTGATTGGCTGGACCGCTGGATGCTGTGCAGGAAGCAGATGGGTCTGGTTGCACTTGCCTTAGCTTTGCTTCATGCCATCTATACATTCATCATTCCTATTCGCTATGCTGTCAGACACAAACTCATCTCGCGTGTGGTGGAAGAGGTACAGCAGGCTGGTTAAAACCTTGCAATGTTTCCACAACCCTTTACAAAGAGGATCATGAGATAAAGCATTAATTAACCATTACGTAGGAGAGTCACCATACTTACAGTACTTTCTCTCTGTCTCTCTTAGATGAAGAACAATAAAACCACCCCGTTTTACTTTGACGATACAGAGGCATGGGGCACTGACTCATTCTATATGCTGGGCATCCTGGGCTTCTTTCTATATGTCCTGCTAGGACTAACATCCCTGCCTTCTGTGGGAGGCACTCTCAGCTGGAGAGAGTTCAGCTTCATTCAGGTCAGAGCGCAGTTGGAAATGTACAGTCCTTTATATGCATGTGTGGGTGTGTGTGTGCTTGCGTTCACCTTTAGGCCTATAGATGTTATCAGTCATGCGCTTACTATCAGCAAAAGGTCTTTCAGGGCCTTTGTGATAATCTATATTTGGAGTGTTCAAGTTTTCATCAGAGTTATTAAAGAGTTGTAAAAGCAATATGTCACTGGCACTCATCTCCCCGGAGCCTAGTTAACTAACTGCCTAACGGAGGCACAGAGTGAAAGCCTGGCTGATTTTAGCCCAGGATTTTAAATGTTAAGTTATTCATTAAATAGAATTATGATACCTGGTATAATCCTCTGGGAGAAGATTGTTAATACAGGTCACAGGTCCATTTGTGTAAAGGTCAGGTCCATAGGTAGACCTCAGATAGGGAATGAGACTCAGAGATAGAGGTCTAGGTCAAGATAATCCTTATGATCTGGTGTGTGAAAAACATAAAATAAAAGGTATCAATTTGCATAAACAGTTTTTTTGTTGTTGCAGTTATGATCAGGGTTGTCAACAGAGGAATGTAAATTTTGATTATACATGTTAATGCCCACAGCAGAAGGATTTGCTGCTCTAAATTGGTTGAATAAGATCCTGTATTACCATTACAGGGGCACAGTTCATCACTGCACTACATTAATATGAATGTTTCCTTATTGTGCTGTTTGCATTTATTGTAAGTCACTGTGGATGAGAACATCAGCAGCCAAATGCTAAAAATGTAAATGAGAGCACATTATCCAAGTAATTAACAATAACTGAGCCTCAAAGGCCACTGGTGCTACAAAACCAATTATTCTGGAACGGCTGAGACAATTTGTATCTTTAGCTTATTGTAACACTTGAGGATTCAAATACCACAGAAAAGTTAACTTCAGAGTGTGACAGGTTTCTGTTCCTTTAATCTAAAACAGCATTTTTCTATTGGCAACAATAGCTGAATTTAATTAGATTCACTAAAACAGCATGAAAATAAGCATGTCTGCTACAGGGGCTTCAGCTACCAACAGTCTTTTACAGAGAACCAGATTTTTATCATGCAATATCTGTTATTTATATGTCTGTATATGTCAGTGAAAAAATGCTTATTTTCTTTCTTGCTTGCTTTCTTTGCTTTCTCCTTGAGTTAGATCAGAAGATTGATGCCACTATCATGTTTGTAAGTTAAATATGAAGCTACCACCAGCAGCTGGTTAGCTTAGCTTGGCATAGACACTGAAAACAGGAGAAAACAGCTAACTTGGCTCTGTCTGTAGGTAACAAATCTGCTTACCAGCACCTCTAAAGCTCATTAATCAACAAGAAATAGTCCTGCTTATGTGATGGACTATTTCTCTCCTGAGATATAACGTGTTAACTCATGAGCTTTAGAGGTGTTAGGAGGGAGATTTTGTTGCCTTTGGACAGAAATGGGCTAGCTGCCTCCACCTGTTTCCTTTATGCTAAGCTAAGCTAACCAGCTGCTGGCTCCAGCAGCATATTTACCATACAGACATGAGAATGTTATCGATCTTCTTGTCTAAGTCTTGGCAAGAAAGTGAA
This sequence comes from Oplegnathus fasciatus, assembly GCA_003416845.1. Classification (NCBI taxonomy): domain Eukaryota; kingdom Metazoa; phylum Chordata; class Actinopteri; order Centrarchiformes; family Oplegnathidae; genus Oplegnathus; species Oplegnathus fasciatus. The sequence goes on from NTHP01000083.1 coordinate 2,195,493, forward strand.
TGAGTATATTTCCAAGAATATCACACTATTATTTTAACATTTCCATTTTATGTGACTTCTTTTCTCAGTCTAAACTGGGCCACCTGACCCTGTGCGTATGCACGGCACATGGCTACATTTACGGCTGGAACAAATTTCTTAGTCCCTCTACCTACAAATGGTACACTCCTCCGGGCTACATGCTATGTCTGATTGTGCCGTCTGTGGTGCTGGTGCTCAAGGTGCTGCTCCTCCTCCCCTGCGTGGACCGAACCCTAACCCGCATTCGACAAGGCTGGGAGAGGACCCAGCCAAGTGAGGAGACGGGTATGAATAAAGCCACCAACCTGTGAACTCTTACCTCTGAAGTCATCAGCGTTGCTGATTATTTGGGGTTTCTCATAACTTATAACTGCACATAACTTAATGTTTTAAAAATAGAAGTTAAACAATTAGAAGATAAACATTTCTGGCTTTTCTAAAATGTCTACTGTTTGGAAGAGATCTCTTTATGTTCAAATTGGTATGTACAATGAATAATACCTCAGAAAAAATGTAATAATTTTGTCATGCTCGGTCTGCTCAGTGTGTGACTGCGTCCTTTGATCAGTCAGCACTGCCTACTCTCAATTGTGCAATAGCCAAACAAAACAAAAAAGAAAAAAGTATAGTTTATTTCAGCCAAATGGACAGGTCTCCGTGGATATAAATGTTTTTAATGTCTATTTCCTTTGAGCTTTTAAAAAAAAAATCATGTTTGTGCTGAATCTTTTCTCAGAATGTGGTGAAAAATAGATTGATATCCCCTGCTGAAATCCATTGTTTTGATAAACATAGGCAACAGTTTCCGTTTTCCTCTCTCCTCTCACTTCAAGTGGTGCGATTGTATCCCTGAGGTTGCTCTCTTTTCAGGATGTTATTGATCTCCCTGTTTTCTAACACAAATGCCCAAACCTGCCTGCCTCTCAAGGGCATGCAAGCGTGCACACTCACACACTTACTCTAAGCTTACATATGCACATACACAATGTAAAGTAGAGTAAGGTTAAGCTAATTATATTACCACATGCAGAGTCAACACACATACACTGATGTACACATACCAGTGCCAACACCAGAGTGTGACATAGGATCACAGATTTGGTAGCCAAAAGCAGACTTGGGAGGCAGAACAGGTGTGATAAAAGCAGTCTTTACTAGATCTAAAACAGGGTTACTGTCAGCAACAACTTCAGAGGGCTAAACAAGGAGGCAAAACAGCATGTAGGCTGTATAACGAAAGCAACATAGACAGCTTGGCAAAGACTAGCTATGAGCTGCCCTCGGCATACACTGATAGTGGATAAGGAGCAGCTGGGTAGGGAGGTGACTTGATCAGGTGATGAGCAGAGGTGTGAAAGTCAATAGTGACTGCTGGTGGACAGGTGGAGAATGGCATGCGTGGAACAACAATTTATGTTAGTATGTACAACACTAATTAGATGATCCAGAAGCAGGGGAGGAAAGAGAGGAGGACGGAGCAGCTGTCGCCATGGCAGAGTCTGGCGCAACAAGAGAAATATGCAGCGCCTTTTCTGCCCCAAGCAGAACATTTAGTCAGAGACATCCTGTTATCTATGTTATCTAGCATCTAACAGCATTATCTGCACACACAATCTGCAATCCCTTACACCCTCTCGCATCGTATTATTCTCCTATTACCAAAGAACTGCTGTTGATTTTAGCTTATTTCCTGCTGTTGGGGTGCATTTGACAGAGTGTGTGTGTGTGTGCTGATGTATAAATGAGATAGAGTATTCCAGCATTGCCCAGGGAAAGAATTAAGATGTAGCAACATACAGAAAAGCTGTGAAACAAGCTAACTTACATTCAACATTTCCATTCGTATTTAATTTCACACACCTTGAAACCCATAATAAGATTCTGTGTGTCCAGCCATGAAGGCTCACTTCTATACGAGCGTAAACAAACAGCTGAAATTGTGGGTGAAGACACAGATCATGGACCGCATTTAATGAAGAGTTCACCCAGTATTAATCTGTGAAATGTATCTATGTATGTAAATTGCATGTTGAATGAAAGGTATATAATAACACTGATGGTTGTCTGAGTGGCTGTCTCGAATCACATACTGTACAGTGCTATGCCAAAGCTTCAACATAGCTTTGCACAATGATCTTGATACTTGAAATTTCTTGTCTAAATGCTGTTAAGTTTATTTTTGTGAAGTTAAAAAATTATAATAAATCGAGATATATGTTAAAGCAGCTCAATGGAACTTTTCATTTTGTGGTTTGGCGGTCCCTGTGGACAAAGGTGGTAGTGTTTCACCTTACTTTAGGTTACATGGTCCCTCCGCTTCACTCCCCGCCACAAGGAGACTACTTAACCAGGAGGAGAGCAGGCAGATGGACCTTTAGTTGGCAGTTCAGATTTCGTCGAAAAATCCGACCCGGTGTCAGGCATTAAAGGTGATATTGGTAACATTCAGCCTACATCCCCCTCCCCGGTTCCACTGCATTCACATCACAACACCGCTGTGGCTCGAAGCACATGCTGCCTCAAGTGGTTGCCAGTTCATTGCACAACCTGCATATTTCATGGTCGAGTGGAGTGCGAGTCAGAGAAACTCAGTCATGTCAAGTGATGAATCTTACGTGGTAGAGTAATGAATTCATTTTGAACCAGTAGTGATTTATGTGCATTAATGTCGTGCACGTTGATCTGACGAGACAGTGTCGGTGTAGCTTCCCAGTTAGCTAACGAAACCTTAGCTTTAGCTTACCGGTCAAGAAGAGAAGTGGCCACCTTGGCATGGCTTTTCAGCCCTTGAAACTCCTTCAGCTGACTTCAACAAGCAAAAGCTGAGCCAAAGTGCACCCTGGTCTTGCTCCTCCTTTTGTCGCTGAGCACTTGGGATTGGTACCCGAGTGAAGCCGGGTGCTTACCGTCAAACTTTCAGTTTCCAAACTTTCTGTTTTTTCCACACTAACTGGCAACTCCTAAGATTCTTGACCACTGACAACACAGAGATACCACATGATACCAATGGCGTTATACTATTGGCTCGCAAACCTTTTTAGAAAAAGGAACCAAACGTCAGACTTCTTACTCAGAGATAAACAAAACATTCATTTTGGACCTGTCAAAATTTTTATAATGATTAATTCACAATCATAATATTTCTTTTTTGGAAAAGCCATACTTTGATTCCGCAATTTTCTAAAAGCTCTCTGGATGTATTATTTTTTAAAAATGATTAGTGTACATAAAAATGTTATCAATAACACCTTTAAGAATAACTATCGCAAACTAATAGAAATAGCCAATCTTCTCGCTGTTGGCCTCGTTTTCTTATGTAGGTCATACAGAGGCATCGGTATTAAATTGAGACTGTTTCACAACCAGTTAAAAACTCCATAGAGTACTTTTTAATTGTGCCCATTCCTTGGGCTTAACTTTATGAATTTTCATATCTTATATCTTGTGCAGGTTGTAGGTAGTGTGAAAATTGATTACTATACAACACTGTATTACTACTGCTTTTTTCTGTCATGAAAAGCTGATCTTGATGGTGCCTTGATATTTTGTCTTATCTCAACAGTGGTTTTGTTCAGAGAAATCCAAGGCTGTACAGATATTCAATATTAACAAAATTGCCTTGCAAACCGTTTACTAGTGAACAGTTATAAAACCTAAATACACTGTTTTGAAAGGAAGATTCATCAGAGTTTTTAGATTTTTACTCTGAATAAAGACTGTTTCCCAAAATCTACTTTAACTATTGTTAAATGTATTTCTAAATTCAATTTTAAAAATTTTAATTAAATCCTGCTTTCTGTGAGCTCTCCAGGTTCAAAGAAATATGGAATCTTGTTGCCTGAAATAGATTAAATAAAAGTTTTAACCCATATGGTGAATTTTGACATACTGTTTTTTTCATACAGCTCAGAAAGCCCAACACTATAATGCCTCAGGATTGCATTTAAGATTGTATAACTCAGCACAGCATGGGGTACATGCACCGTGGCCCAGGACATCAAGGGGGCAAATGGCATCCCAAACGACCCATGTGTTCCTCACTGTCTGGTGGATCAGACTTTTACAATATGCCCAAACTCTCAATCCCTCAGTCGATTGAGGTAAAAGTTGCCCTCCATTACATCAGGAAGCAGCTAGCATACCACAAAGGGCTTTTTTCTGAGTTCTCACGCAGCACATAATGCTTAATTGATTCAGTAGGAATGTCAAAAGAGAGGTGTTTAAGGTGAGTAGTGCTACTGCTATAGCGGGGGAGGTCCCTGGAGGTTTGGAAGTAGCCTGCAGCATCACCGGTGCCATGTAGTTTGAGCAAATGTTACGATTGCTTCAGAGAAGAAATGAAGAAAGGCACTAGTTTAACTTTACAAACCTGCAGACTTGGCACGTAGCTCCTAGTTCCTGTAACATGCTGCTGAATGTGATGGTTCAATGAAAGACCAATGTGAGTTCTGTGATTCCCACGTTAATTTTTAAGTTACATTATGACAAATAATTCCACATGCAACTTTTTCAATAATATACAGGTCTCTGTATGTGTTGTTGTACTTACTATTTCGGATCTATTATTTACACTTTATTTTATTGCTGTCTTTATTGTTGAGCTTTACTAAGTATGGCATTCATTCAGCTACAAACTCCTTAGAGCTCTGACCCCTGCTGGTTTGAGCAGGGGTTAATTGAGTTAATTGTAATCATATAAGTGGAAATGAAATGTGTTTTTGTGCATCCGACACTGTCTGGCAAAAGACTCCAAGACTACACCAGTTTTTAGGTATTATTGTGTTCACTTTGATCTGGTGAATATGACTTAATGTTTTATGTCATTTTAAATGAACTGTCATGCAAGAAGAACATCACACAAAATGCACACAGGCATGGCCAACCCAAGATCAGGGCCGTAATTCACGGGGGGAAACGGGATATATATCCCCTGCACTTTTTCAGAAGGCAGTATTGGGCCCCTCCACTTTTTACAGTCTGAAAACTAATGTTAAATAAAAAAAAACCCCAAAAAACCGGGAGAAATTGCACATACTAGGACCACGCAGAAACAGCGCCCGCTTAAGTTCCCAGTCCCCCTTCCAACTCCCACTGCCAACATACCATCATATATTACCTTAAAGCTGAAATCGGTAGGATTGAGAAAAGAGTGGAAGAGTGAAAATTTTGAGAATATTTGAGTACAAATTCCAGGTCCCTCCCCCTCTCTCTCTGCTGCGCTCTAGCTCACCTCCAAAGCCCCTCCCCACTGTGTCGCTCTTTCTAATTCTTTCTTTTTAGCTTGCTTTTCTTCATTGGTCTTCTTCTATTTACTTGTCTTTGTTGAGTAAGCTGTGTAATCGGTTGTTCAGTGGTTGTTTGTCCGCCATTGCGTCCACTCAATGAAGATACGGTGCTTGACAGAGTGAGCGCATGTGCTGGGGAGGGGACCTGCCCACAGGACACACTGTCAGATATTCCTCCTGGCTCTGATTGGTTGTTCTGACTAGGAAGCAGTGGATTCTTGCAAATGGCATTAGGGGCAGCAGGTGGAGCCAGAGGAGCCTCATTTTTTTCATAGATTATCTGTCTCATTTACTGCTGTCAGGTATAGTGACAGTTTGAGCAAATATGACAAAAAGTTTTTTTTATGTAAGTTACCACTTCAGCTTTAAGTAAAAGTAACTTTCTTTTAAAAAGGAAATTTCTGCGTATGACAACTTTGTATTTAAAAGCCTCTAGGTTCTAGTTTATAATAAATACATATTTTGATATTCATATTGCTTTGAGGTACAGGGCCTGTTTTTTGACTTTGCAAGACATTGATGGTTTTGATTCAAAAGCTTACTGACAGGTAGTATTTTCTTTATTTTCAATCAGCACTCTTCCGGTGCTCTTGAAATGCAGCGCCCTCCAGTTGAGGACATTCCCTGGGGTGAAGTTTAGATCATCCATGTAGCGCTGGATCTCACAGGGTGAAAGGGTGTAGTCCCACATGTGGACATCAGACATCATGCCAACGAAAGACTGATGAATGTCAAACCCCCACCATAGGAATCCTGCTCCTGCAGAGAGTTGAGATTATTAAAACGTATATACGTAAACATATATGCTGCACAATTTTTCTTCTGAAATCAATACTTTACAGATATTAAATAAATCAAAACTTACCAATCTACAGAATTTTCTGGAATACTATAATGTATAATGTTTAAAAATGAAAAAAACCTGTCCGAGGATAACAATGGGTCTAGTGTTGTTTGATCCGCCAATGAATTTCTTAATTGAGGGATTTCCATCACACTACATCTGCACCTGACCAGACGCAGAGTCCCATGTAGCACAAACAGAGTATCACATGTTTAGTTTGTAATCCTGTGCACCAAATTCAGCCTTTTTATCCCCAACATGGAGATCAATCACACTACTTGCACTGCCCTTGAATATCAGGAAGGCATTGGCAGCAGTGGGTGAGGCCATAAAGAAAAGGTTGTGGTTTCTGCTGAGGTCTGTGATGGACCTGTAGGCATTGAAAGAGAAAAAAAAAAGGATCAAACACGATACTTCTATAGTGATAGAGAGATACAGTTCTATAAAGATTGAGTTCTTTCATGCATTTTGAACTTTTAACACTACCTGAGACAGATGGTCACAACACTGAAATCCTGTGTTGGTGTAGTCAGTCTCACATGAGAATGAAAATTGACACCATACACAACCAACTGGCCAATGCCACCGCCTCCACCTCTACCCTCTCTGATCTGGATCACATCACTAAATTTATAAACTCCTCTTTGTCCACTGGCCTTGT
>NTHP01000083.1:2210338-2241982 GCA_003416845.1 Oplegnathus fasciatus
AATTTAGCCATACATTTGACACATTTTTCCCAGTTGAAATTCTATAATTGTTTCATCTTTTGGAAAAAGAGAATTTTTGCAAAACTGTGCACATGTGCATGCAACTTTATTGTGAAATTAATTTTTGTAATCCCTCTATTAAATAAAGAATATATATTTTTTACCTTGAGGACTTGCAGCACACCCGGTCAGCATCACCAGGAGAAGAAAAAAAGCCATCTGATACAAAGACAAAGACTGATATAAACAGACATCAAAGGCAATGCTCATTTAAACCAATACTGTACATCAAATCCTGTTGTTATGAACACTACTTATATTAATAACTACGTACCAGTGATTCAAATCAATTTACTTGCCTTCACCTGATAAAATACAATACAGATGGAAAAAAAAGTTCAGTCACCTTAATTTACTCTATTTTGCATTGGATATAATGTCGTGATCTTACCTTTAAGTCTGTGTGAGGATGTTGTGTGCAGCAGTGAATTGTGAGTGGATTGTGAGTTTTATACCCTTGCTTTTTCCTCATTCCTGTTGGTGTCAGGTTCAGGTTCAGGTTTATTTGTCACATGTAATCATACAAGGTATAATTATAGTGAAATGTACACACTGCTTCTGTTCCAAATAATACTACTTCCTTGTAAACAGCCTCCTTCTAACACAATTAACAATAAGGAGGAAATGAGGAAATAAATGAAAACAAAGCAGTGCACAGACACAACAGATGCAGTCACACCCATGTACTCTTCATAAAGGTGAGGTATGAAGTAGGCCCACATGTGACATAGTTTGTTCTGTTCTTTAAAAAATCCCTATCATTAGAAAGTTATTTGGCTGAGGTCCTAAAAATCTGTCATATATTCTACCTGTCAACAACAGTGCATGCTGCTGTAAACATTTATCTGATCTTTTTGGGGATCAGTAGTACACTCCAGGCAGGGTAATGAAGGGCAGCAATGGTTGATCAGGTTGAGTTTTAAGGACACCAGACATTTTCAGACTGTTGTACTGTAGAAAGTGTATTTTAATTTAGTTTGATGTATTGAGCAACATTGAATCAAAATGCATTGAAATCAAGACTGCAAAAATAAGCTGCAGGATCAGGCTTACAGACATAAACCTACTGTAGGACATTTATTCACAAAATTGAGATACTTTGGAAAATAGAATCTAAACAGTGGTGTCACTCCATGTATAGTATGGGCAAATGTTTTGATAGGTTAATGCTTTTTTTTGCTTCACTGAAGCTTGTGTTGTTCCATGTGCCACACTTTTGATCAGCTAAAATGATTTGCTGCAGCACAACATCAACAGCACAACAGCCATCTGTACTGTCAGATCCAAATATTATATCCTCTCTGCAGAGGACTTCTGTGATGGAGGAGTCTGCACGCTCCTCTCTCCACTGATGTGATGAGATCCAGTAGTGACTGGGGAAAAGCCTGCAGCTCAGAACGAATGTTTCCTGGAGAACGGCATCAGATCAGCCGGAGGGATGAACCCTGGAGAGGGATCAGACCGAGACGACTAGACAGAGCACACTCAGCTCAGCAGGGAAAAACTCCCCAAGTTTGACTGAGCTTCCAGACGAGATAAGATGTAGTTGGTGGGCAAGAGAGAAAGAGAGAAACAGGACAACAGTATTCAATCACACTAAAGTTTATTTTGGAGATCTTTTACCAGTTGTTACATTTGAAAAGGTTTTTCTATCTGATGAAAAGCTGCTATTGCATAGTATATACAGTATAGTATATACACAGAAGGCACCAGAGTCAGCATGAAGCCTAGAGAAGCAAACCACTTGTAGACAGAAGGGTGAAGGAACGTGCAGGTAGGTGTGAAAGGTACAGAAAATCAATGGGCCTCAAACAAGAACATTTCCGTACTCTTATTCTAAACCGCTCTTATTTCTGTGAGGTTTGCTCCTACGAGTGTTCCAAGTCAGACAAGTAGACAAACTTGTCGTAAATTGCTTGTTTCAACCAGAGGAGTGCGTCCTACTATTAGCATAATCAATTGTGGGCAAGCTTCATTTACAAAAAATGCTACCAAAGAGTAAAAAGAAGACACGCCAGAGAGCTTCAAGTCGTGCTGTCAAAAATCAGCAAACAAAAAGGTAACAAGTTTGGCAGTGTCAGTTGTCATGTTATAAACAATTAAAATATATTGGTAGAACAGCTGTCAAAGACACGTTATCAGAGCAGCCACAGACATGAAGAGGGAATGGTTTGACATAAAGTTAGACACTTAAAACGTCTTAAAGAGGACCACAATGGAAATAAGCCTACGGGCTTTACTGTGTTTTTATCCTCGATGATTGGTGATGCAAGTAATGTCTGCAGTGTAGTATTATATGTGTTTTTTAATCATCAAATCAAATCGAGTCAAATCAAATCAAACAGTAGATGTACTAGACAGCTACCTGCAGAAAGACCCAGAGGAAACTGTTGGACTGAGAGAATTTTCCTAGTAACTACTGAACTGTAGTATAAGTTGCTGTGCTGAAATATAAAAATAAAAAAAATGTTAAGACCTATTAGTAAATTGGCAAGACATGATGACGATGAAATTCATCGGTGATATTAGTGTGTTTTCCCCTGTGGAGGCAGACTATCCGTACATAACTTGTACGGCAGGTCTGGACCTCTGGTGAATTTTGTTCGTAGCTAAGAGAAAATATGAAGTACGAGACCATTGGCGAATGCCATAAATTCTCTTAAATCACTCGTACGAGAAAACTGGCGAATGCCATAAATTCTCTTAAATCACTCGGATGTGCCACTTAAGAACAAATCTGTTTGTACCAGTGTTTTCTGCATGAGGCCCATTGTCAGGTGGCCCAACTTAGACTGGGAGACAATCAAACGAGTTAAGACACATACCATTGCACTTACAGTCCACATAAGTATGGATACACAGGTTTAGTACACTGGACTCTGATGGGGGGAACTTAATAAAGACAAGCCTGTGACCTATTTTCAAAGGAACTACATATAGCGCACAAACTGTATGTAGATTTTGGGCACTCTAAAATAGTGTGAATAAGTAAATATAGTGCACTAGGTACCTACAGGAGCAGCTGGTTATACATGTGACTCGGACTCAGTAGGGACAACTTGTGGGCAGGTGCAGAGTGTGCAATTATCAAACAAAAGGAAAAGTTAGTATGTACAACACAGAAATTAATCAGATGATCGAGATGCAGAGGAGGGAAGAGAGGAGGATGGACCAGCTGTCGCCATGACAGAGTCTGGTGCTACAAGAAAAATGTGCAGCGCTTTTTTTGCCCAAAGCAGAACATTTAGTCAGAGACATCCTGTTATCTAGCATCTAACAGCATTATCTGCACACGCAATCTGCAATCCCTTACACCCTCACGCATTGTATTGTTCTCCTATTACCAAAGAACTGCTGTTGATTTTAGCTTATTTCCTGCTGTTTTACACTGTGTGTGTGTGTGCTGATGTATAAATGAGATAGAGTATTCCAGTACTGCCCTGGGAGAGAATTAAGATGTAGCAACATACAGAAAAGCTGTCAAACAAGCTAGCTTACATTCAACATTTGCACTCATGCTTAATTTCACACAGCCAGGCTACCCTGAAACCCATAATAGGTTTATGTGTGTCCAGCCATCAAGGTATGCTTCTATATGAGCATAAATAAACAGCTGTAATTTTGGGTAAGGACACATTATGGACCAAATTTGATGTAGAATTCATCCTGGATTCATCTATGAGATGTATACTTGGATGTTAAATATTTTGTGGTATACAAAAACGCACTAATATGGTTGTAATGACGCAAACCATCCAAATCCTCTGATTCTCTGATCCTGATCCTCTGAGGATCCATATAGTGAAGGCGAAGGAGTTAATGAGTTATAAAGATATTAACATGAAACTGAGGTTAATTTAGTTTATCAAAAAAGCAGCATCCAAAAATGTTCATTTTGTCTGCTTATAATTAAGTTTAAATTATAAGCTCCTCAAACTCAAAGAAACATTGTCAGTCATATTGCCAGAACTACAATAAATCTAAATATTTGCCTGTGAGGGGACCAAGCAAGTAGGTTGTTGACAAGTAAACAATAATACCTAATCTCTTATAGCCATCAACAACAGCCACTGACAATTAGATTCAACATTCATGCTGAAGAGAAATCAACTAATTGCAAACTCATTGTCGCCCTGCATTACATCCAGAACCAGCTAGCTTAACACAAGAGGTGTTCTGAGTTCTCACGCAGCACACAATGAACAATTGATTTGTGCAACATAATTGGAAGTCCTTGCATAGTTTAGCAAATAGCTTTTGACTGTCTGAGCAAATGTTCAGAATTCCATGGTGGCTTAGAGAGCCCAAACCACAACAGCTTAAGAACGTACATAAATCAACAAAACTCAAGAAAATTCAGAAACACCTTTGCATGTCATTTGATTCTGTGTTTTATTTTTATGTATTTTTTTTCTGCACACACAGACCTTATTAGATGAAGTGAAATGACTGCGTCCGGCCAAGAAGTAGGAGACTAATGTTTGTTTCCGGTCTTTATGCTAAGCTAACTGGCTGCTGGCTGCAGCTTTATATTTACCGACAGACATTAGAGTGGTATCTTCTAATCTAAGTCTTGGCAAGAATATGAAACCTTTAAAGCTACGTTATTACCAAAGTCTTATTTCATTCAAGATAACCACTTACAGAAGAGCTTCTGCTGTTTGTAAGTTAAGCTGCTGTGGTACATTTATCTAATTAATCATTACAGAAACAAAGTAAGTGAACTGTTTTCATGATTTATTATTTACATATATACAATTTTCTTACTTACAACATTTCATTGTTGAAGTAAGTTGTTGAGCTACAGAGGTTTTTAAACACAATACAACTTTACTGTTGGGCAGGAAAAAAATGTTTGATCTTGCCTCAAATACAGTTATTAAAAGCAGCCGCAAATGAGACCATTGGAAGGTTACTAAAATGAAGAATACGGGAGGTGTAGTCATACAAAGAGGAGACATATACAGCACTCATAAGCTAAAGCTACTATTGAAGNTCAATTTCACAAGCGTTTGGTGCAATGGCAAGTCATGGATTCACTTAGCACAGTTAGCTTTGACTGGATAAATGATTATTGCACACTATGGATGTGAGTGAACACATAAACAATTAATGCCAGCAACACAAGGTCAGAGAAACAGAAATCTTTTTTTGCAATAATCTGAAAAACAAATAAAGCAAAAGATAATAATAATAACAACAATAATAAAAAAAATAAAAAACAGAAAACAATCTCCGATTAAATTTTACATTTTTTGAAACCTGTTTTTTGACTTTGCAAGACATGGTGGTTTTGATTCAAAAGTTTACTGACAGGTATTTTGTTTATTTTCTATCACCACTCTTCCTATGATTTGGAACGACAGCGCCCTCCAGTTGAGCACATTCCCTGGGGTGAAGTTTAGCTCATTCGTGTACCTCTGGATCTGACAGGGTGAAAGGGTGTAGTCCCACATGTGGACGTCTGACATCATTCCAACGAAAGACTGATTGATGTCAAACCCCCCACCATGGGAATCCTGCTCCTGAGAATTTGCAGACATTTGAGAATATTAGCTATATTATACTATGTTGTAATTGTTCTGATATATATCCTTTGAAGACATACAACAAATCACAAAGTAGCAATCTACAGCACTATTGGACAACTATTAACAGAATAGTTTGGCATTTGGGGAAATACACTTATTCACTCTCCTGCCGAGAATTAGATGAGAAGATTATTACAAAATAAGATTACCCTAAATATGTAGGTGGAGCCAGCAGTTGGTTATCTTAGCATAGCACAAAGACTGGAAACAGGGGGAGACAGCTAGCCTGACTCTGTCCAAAGGTAACAAAATCCGCCTACAAATTCATTTGGCGATGCCTTTGTCCAAAGCAATATACAACTGAATGTTTAATCAAAAACCAAACCAAAATTCAACAATAAAAACCTAAACCAAAAAAATGACAATTCACTCTGTTATGCTCTGGACTATTTCTTGGCCAGCAGCAGATGCCAGGAGACCAGCAGAGACTCCAGGAAGTTACTGCTCCTGGCTAAGAAATAGTCTGCCACATAACCCTCCCTCCTGTTGTGTGTGTTACCTTTACATTAAAAGGTACAATAGCACATTAAAGAAATCACTGAGATCGCCTTTTCCCACTTAAACAACAAACAACTAAAATTAGGTCTCCGTGGCTGATGCAGAGATCCTAATTCACGCCTTTGTTTCATCCAGACTGGATTACTGTAACATTTTCTTATCTGGTCTGCCGCACAGGAGCACTGAAAGTCCTTGTCTATGTCAGATCAGACTTTAAGGTGCTTCTGATGACTTATAAAATTATAAATGGACTCGTCCCCTTCGCCCTTCGCTCTCAGAATACTGTGCTCCTGTCTGTCCCCAGAGTGAAGAAGAAGTCAGCTGGCTGCAGGACCTTTTCCTATCATGCCCCTTTTCTCTGGAATAATCTTTCTGCTGACATTAGACAGTCTGACTCTGTTGAGGCCTTTAAATCTCAGCTAAAAACTCATCTTCTTGCCTTAACTTTCAATTAGTGTTTATCGTTTGATACCTCAGGTTTTGCACCTGTTACTAATTTCCTTCCAGGGTTCGGTCTCAGTCTCAATGTATCTACTGTATTAACATTAGTATTCTTTCTCTACCTAGCCTTCTCCTTCTTCTGCTCTCTGTCATTCAGGCTTCTCTCTGCTAGACCATCGGCCACCTAGGGTTCTGATCTGATCTGGATCATCGTCCCCCGGGAGATTCAGCCTCTCCTCTTCTCTCCCTCTCTCCCTAGTTTGCACGTAATCATGTCTGTCTCTCCCACCATGTGTTGGTTTGTCTCTCCTGTCTGTGTGAATGCTGTACTTGCCTCTTATGTGTTTGTATGGTCTGTCCTCTTTCTAGGTCTCCATGGTGGAGAGGAGGTGGTGTGGCTCAGGTCCTATCTATTCAGGTGATCCCTGATGTTGCCCAGTGTCCTCCTGGATCAATACTCTTCACTTCTGTTCTACAGTCTACATTGTTGTCATCAAATTGTATACACTGTGATTTTTGTTGTTGATTTATTCTGCACACTCTACATCTATTGCATGTCTATCCGTCCTGGGAGAGGGATCCCTCCTATGTTGCTCTTCCTGGGGTTTCTTCCATTTTTTTTCCCCTGTTTAAGTTTTTTTGTGGGGAAGTTTTTCCTTATCCAATTCAAGAGTCTAAGGACAGAGGGTGTTGTATGCTGTGCAGATTGTAAAGCTCCTTGAGGCAAATTGTGATTTGTACTGGGCTATATAAATAAAATTGAGTTGACTTTGAACAGAGCCAGGGTAGTTATTTTCCCATGTCTCTAGTCTTTGTGCTAAGCTAAGCTAACAGGCTGCTGACTTTACATATTTACTGATACCGTATGAACATGAGACTGGTATTGATCTTCTCATCTAACTCTCAGCCAAAAAGCTAATCAGCGTATTTCCCATAATGTTGAACCATTCCTTTAAGTATGGTGCTTAAAAACTGTACCTGTCCAAAAACAATTATAATTGGCCCGTTGATGTTGGATCCAGAGCTGGTGAATTTCCTACTTGAGGGCTTTCCATCTAACCACAGCTGCGCCAGTCCAGACGCAGAGTCCCATGTGGAACAAATTGAGTGCCACGTGTTCGGTTTGTAGTCCTGCTCTGCAAATTGTACCAAATGATTCCTGACAATCAACTGAATCACATCATTTGCAGCCTCCTTGAAAATCAGGAAGTCATTGAAAACTGAAGGTGTGGCCAAAGAGAAAAGGGCATGGGCTCTACGGAGGTCTGTAAAGGACCTGTAGGCATTAGAAAGACACCAGCATTATTCATGATGATTTTTATTTTCAGAGATACAGTGGATTGTTTCATTCATTTTGGATAATCAACACTACCTGAGACAGACGGTTACAGCCCCCAGACTCTGTCTTGATGTAGTCAGCCTCACATGAGCTGTGTTGGTTTCTTGTGGGAAGGTGAACATTTTACCTGACAGATCTTTAAAAAAGAGAGAAATTCAAAATCAGAATGTGAAAAGTAAATTATATAATAAACAAATTAATTATACAACAGCAAAAAAGATATTCAGTTGACATACAGTACAGGAGCAAAAAATGTTTGAGAAAAAGATGCTTTAAGAAGAGATGAGTTCAAGCTAAGAATCTAATCGCTAGATTCATCGTTTGTGGAAACAACCCTGACACATGTTGAATTTACTGTACACGTTGCCATCCATTGAGCCACACCACTAGCGTAGCTAATAATAAAATACAAAATACATTTATTCATAATAAGTTTATAATGTATGTCAAATTTTATTGGTTACTGAGAGAAAGGGAGATTCTTTTGATCAGGCTGGTTTATTCACACGTGTGGTCAGACTTAAAGCAAAAGAGTTACACCCTAAAATCTGTGCTAGACAAAGGAAACCTGTTTCTTTTTATACTGTGCACATACAAGTCTATGTGATGAAGTTACAATGTATTACAGACCATATACGGCCTAAACACAAGCTACTATATTCTGAGTCCATAAATGGAAAAGCATAGTCTAAGTGATACCAGATGTTTATCAGCTGGTGTTTCTCCAGCTAACCACAGGACCCTGAGGGTCCCTGCAACAGGAGGAATACAGGCTCTGTACCAAAGTTATACAAACATATAAAATATATAGAAGATATAAAAGTTAAGATGAAATTATGATAAGTATCCAAAAACATATTAAATAGGGTCATTTTATGCCATCATAAAATAACCCCACATCTTGGACTTGTTTACTTGTCCTGACTGCCTACTTGGTACTGAATGCAAGGCTGCAAATTGACCAAATATTAGATATTTAAGATTATATGTTTCTCTATATTGATTTTCTTGTTTTATAAAAAATGACAACTTTAGTAATTTGGTAATACATGCGACATGTTTGGCCCAATTGTTGCTAGCAATTTAAAGCTCTTTTGTTTCATCCTATTAAATTAGGGGGGAAAAAATATTTGTACATACCTAAAAGAGTGAGCACAAAGGTAACAAACATCAGTAGATAACAAACTCCTGTAAGCCCAATACAATTGCATGCATCTTTATTGTGATGATTCATTTTGGTATTCCCTTTGTTAAAGGAAGATATTTTTTACCTCGAGGAATGGCAGCGCATACTGTCAGCATCACCAGTAGAAGAAACAACGCCATCTAATACAAAGACAAATACACACCGTACAAAATACAATAAATCAAATTCTTTGGTGTTGCTAATACTTTCACTACCAGTGTGTAATAGACTGCAAATGAACTTGCTGTTACTTAAGTTGGCCTGCTTCGATATACAGTACAGGTAGAAAATGTTAAAAGTGTTTGTATATAATGCAGTCATGTTAAATTCCTCTATGTTGCAATGTATATCACGCCTTGATCTTACCTTGAATCATGTGTCAAGAAGTAGTGTGCAACAGTGTACTGGATTGTGAGTGTTATACTTGAAGGCTCCTTCCTCATGGCAGTCATGTGCTCAGTTTATGGCTAAATGTATAATATTAACTGAGGGCTCTTAAAACTGTCTTATAAAGTACTGTATATTACACTTACCAAGATAGACTTTGAGCTGCTTAGTCACTGTAAAAAAATAAAAACAAACAAGACAAAAAACTGTTAACAACACAGTTACATTTGATTATGAAAATAAAATAAATATAAGAAAGGAGATCTGTTGCATAGCAATTTAGCTTGGGTGGTTTTTTTAACCATGCTGGTGGCATGCCAATAAGGAAAGTAAAGTCAGTCTGTAGTTTGGACGAAACTCCGCTTTGGTCCAGACTGAAATGTCTCATCAACTATTGGACAGATTGTTTTTACAAACATTCATGGTTCTCAGACCGATGTTTCCTTTAACTTTGGTGACCTGACTTTTCACTTAATGCCACCACCAGGTTTGTATTTGTGGTTTTGAGAGATATTGGATAGAATAGATTGCCATGAAATTTGGCACAGACAGTCCCAACAGGATGATTTGTAACTTTGTTGATTCCCTTACTTTTCTTTAAGTGCCATCATCAGGTCAGTGTTTCCTCTGTATCAGTACAGGAGACTCCTCTGGCAGTAAAGCTTTATCTTATTTCCTCATAGTACAAGGACAGACTGTTCGCGTGGACTTCTATTCATTTATTACTTTATTCATCACATCTGTTTTGCTTTCCAGACCCTTGGGATAATCATCTGTATATACATTTGTTTCTTACTTACTTCATTTGTTTTTTGTGATTTATGTGAAGTAGCTGCATTTTGTCTAATACTTGTATTAGTTAATAATAGTTAATGACTGAATACCTGCAGAACTAATGACGTTGCCATCAGCTTCAGCTGTACTTTTTTATTTAGTGCTGATTAGCAAATGTTAGCATGCTGACATGTTAAACTAAGATGGTGACCATGGTAAACATTATACCTACGTAGCATCAGCATGTTAGAATTGTCATTGTGAGCGTGCTACCATACGGATACTAGGATTAAGCTCAAAACACCGCTGTGCCAAAGTACAGCCTCATAGAGCTTTTAGCATGCCTGTAGACTGTAGTCTTGTTATAATCTTGCTATAATCTTTGGTTGCAACTTCAAAGTGTTTAAAAAGACATTTCTTAATGTCTCCCAACACCAAAAGTCAGACCAGAGGTGCACTTGAGAGGGCAAAGTGTGCCTCTGGGGCCCATTTCACCAAATTTGCAACATGCAAGCTGTGATTTGCAACATGATATAATTTCCTCCTCACTCATTTTGACGTGTTTCACTGATCAAAACTAAGGCTGTACTTCCAACCCGTGCATGAGCATGTGAGAGCCCTGTAGGACATGCAAATTTAGCTCCAATTTGCAAGCAACATTCATTTGTGGAACCATTTGTGATCTGTGTGTAAACAGTGCTAGCAAATTACTTCTGAAACGGGCCCTTGGTCAGACCAAGTGCATGCAGTAAAAGTGCCTGTGTAACTTTTTTACTCCAGGCATCACAGAGAATCATGCCACTGCCTTTATAACTAATAAAGGCAGTGGCATTAGAAACTAATTAAGTACATTCATCAACAATGTACAGTCCAGAATGTCAATACAATCAATGCCTATGCACTGCGGGGGCTTGAAAGTAATGTATTATCAGCTGATGCTTTTTTCTATTGGATATTGTTTAATATGGATAAATAATTTTGAATAGAATTAATTTTTCAAATGTGTATATACAATCTGTATGTGTATATGTACATACTTGGCTATATGAGGTGAAATAACTTATGAAATCAAATTAAAACATGAATACACTTACAGGACAGAAAACAAATAATTTCCAACTGTAACTATTACAACTAGTTTATTTCAGTTTTTCTGAAGGTGACTCCTGTTCAATGATATAAATACTGTATGTGTCAGTGTTGATCAATGTAGATGGCTAAATTACTGATTAAGTTTTACAGAAACACCTTCACTTGTGGCAGTTAAAGGCAATCAATTTTTGTTCAATAGCTAATAGCCACTGAAAATGCATGTAGAAATTCAACAGTCACGCTGAAGGGGAATTAGTTAATTGCAAACTCATGTTGCCCTGCATTTCATCAGGAACCTTTGAGTTCTCTCACAGAACATAATGCTTAATTGACTCAACAGGAATATCAAAAGAGAGGTGTTTACAACCGCTGTTGTGCAGCCTAATGTATTGTGGAAATCCCTGCAGGTTTGCCAGTAGCCTGCAGCATCACCAGTGCCAAAGTCTGAGCAAACGTTACAAGTCCTCCAGAGAAGAATGACATGAGTGCTTGGTTCTTGCAAAGGATTGGAGATATACAGAAAGGTCCAGACTCTCTGTGGGTCAGTGTCTTCACATAAGCTTTATCCATCCAACAAGCAACAGCTGTTGAACTGTTGGAGCTTCATGAGCTGTTAGCTTCTACTGAGACAAAGTGTAAGGTAAAAAGGTCTCATTATGGAGTGTGGATCTGCAGGAGAGCCTGGTAGTTTTACGGATTGAGAGCCTGGCATCATCTGTCAGCATAGAATGGCTTGAATGAACAATCAAAAGTCCACGTGGGAGTGTGTGTGATTTATTATCAAAGAACTGGGAGAAGTGATGAAACATGGAGAAACTTTCTTGCCAATATTCTAAGTATAGTCCCATTCGCATATAGGGGAGTAACTACAAAGTAGTGCTGTCCCATTGAATGAAGATATTGTTTATTTCAGTGTCTAAAAAACAAACAGAATAGTGCCAAGATCAGTGCAATTGAAATATCAAAACTCAATTAAAGCTACACTGATCGATTTTTGGCCAGTAGGTGGCAGAGGACCTCGAAAACAAGCTGACAGATCCACAGCCCTGATATTTTCTCTTTAAAAAGTTGTTATGGCTAACATGTTAAAAACAATTACCTCTTCTTGCATTACATGTGTTCATTTGATTCAGTGTTTTTATTTTTCTCCTGTCTGATCATGATTTTTATCGTCTGAAAAGCTAGGAAATTAAATAGGAAATAATGTTAGTGACTATAATCAATTGCACACACAGATTGCAGACTGACAGTTGATGAAGAACTATTCATTTCTCTTTCAACTGCATGTTGTAACATGCTGCCAATTAAGTCCACGTGACTTCTGCACTTCTCTTTTTTATTTTAAAGCTACATTATTGCTAAAGACAAGCACGTTAGCTAATTTTTTTTTCCACTTTCTTAGCGCTGTTGCCAGTCTACCTCCTGTCATATACATGATTTCATTTTTGCACAGACGGAGGACTGTGGATTTTGTCCCACATCTTCTACAGCACAGTCATGTTAGATCTCTTCATGGAATGGACAGGTAAAATGATCAGGGCAACCAATCCAATCTTTCATGAGATTATTGTTTTAAGATAAATCAGAATGTATCCTTTAATAAGCAATGATTAAACATAAAATACTGACATTGGTAACTTATACTTTACGTTTGACATAAAAGCACAGAAAATGCGATTTTTGACTTTCTAACATATACATAGATAGTATTGTTTTAACGTTTAGTGACAGGTCATTAGTTTATTTTCTAGCAGCACTCTGTCTACTATCTGGAACTCCAGCGCCCTCCAGTTGAGGATATTCCCTGGAGTGAAGTTCAGATCATCCATGTAGCGCTGGATCTCACAGGGGGAGAGGGTGTAGTCCCACATGTGGACATCAGACATCATGCCAACGAAAGACTGCTTGACATCAAACCCTCCACCGTGGGAATCCTGCTCCTGTAGAGATTGCATAAGTTTGAGATCCAATAAATAAAAACGAAACTGTGTAATATTTGTGCTGAAACTAGAGATAAACAATAAATCAAATGTTGGCATAAACAGCATTTGTTGAAAAGACAATTAACAATGATGCTTATTAATACAACTGTACCTGTCCTAAGATGATTATAGCGTGTCCACTGATATTTGATCCAGCGCTGACAAATTTCCTAACCGAAGGTTGTCCATCAAACCACAGCTGCACCAGTCCAGACCCAGAGTCCCATGTGGTACAAATAGAGTGCCACATGGTCAGCTTGTAGTCCCGCCCTCGAAATTCTGCCTTTTTATCCTTGATATGAGGCTCCATCTCCTTATTTGTTTCGTCCCAGAAAATCAGGAAGCCATTGGAATTAGAGGGTATGGCCAACGAGAAAAGGATGTGATCTCTTTTGAGGTCTGTAAAGGACCTGCAGGCATTACAAAGACATTATCATGCATGATACTTTTCACAGTCAGAGATAACAGTGGGTTATTTTATGCATTTTGAACATTCAGTTCTACCTGTGACAGACGGTTAAAGCATCAAAATCCTCTCTTGATGTATTCAGCTTCACATGAGCTCTGTTGGTTTCCTGTGGGAAGGTGAACATTTTACCTGACAGATCTGAAAAGAGAGAGGGAGAAAAATGTTTTTCGCCCATAAGGTGAAGCTGAAAGTTGAACTACATTACTATTTTTTTTTTTATTATTGTTGTTATTATTGTTATTGTTATTCATAGTAGTAAAGTAAGAACACACAGTACTATATGAAACACTGACTCTTGAACTTGGTTGGCAGATATGTTTGTAAGCATTGCTCCTATTACTCCATAATTCAGTATTTATAAGAAAACTTCAAAGCTTTGAGGAAGGAAATATGATGCTAAGACTACAAATCTTATACAAAGACAAACACTATTTATGGTTGATAAAAGCCCTTTTGATTCTCCATTTAGCTTTTTGGTTTGTTTAATGTCCAGGATTGTCCTGGATTATTCTGTTTTGCACAAGTTCATATGTGGGTTATTTTCCATTAGCTCCTGATTGAAAGAGGAATGAGCACCAGTGTTTTGGCTGTGTCAAATCAAGCAAATGTCCAGAATTAAACAAATTCACGATCAGTTATGAAGCCACAAAGACAAAGAAGTAATTTAAGTGATTCTGTATTAGAAACATGTTAGCTGAAATGTATACAAAAAGTATGTGATAATGGAAAATAATAACATTATTAGGACAAATACAATAGGCATATGCCTTTAGACAACATTGGTAATTTGGGAAATAACCTATACAAAAGAGCTATTAATATGTTGCAAAACCTCATGTTTGTTTCATCCTAATAAAAAAAGATGTTTCTTACTGTATACCTACAGAGGTTTGTAAGAAAAGTAAGTTTAAAAGTAAATGGCAACAGACTCTTTCAAACTGTTTCCTTTTGGTTTTGAATAAAGATTTTTATTTACCTTGTGGACTTGCAGCACATGTTGCCAGCATCACCAGCAGCGGCAGAAACTTCATCTAATCCAAAGACAAAAAGACACCATGGAAAACACTTCATCAAACACTACATCCAATTAATCCAATACTTTTGAGTTGCTACTAATACTATGAATGAATTTACTGTTATTTGCCTAGGACTGCTACAATAAACAATACAGGTAGTACATACACTACAATCACTTGTGTAGATCTTACCTTGAAATCTGTGTCTGGATTTTGTGCGCAGCAGTGAATAGGATTGTGAGTTTTGTACACTCACTGCTTCCTCATTTCCCAGTCTGTCTGTGTTTCCTTCCTTTATCTACTTCTATATTTTTTTTGGCTTCAGATTTGTGAAACGTACAAAAAGGCGTTATCCCATACACAGCGGTTTTCACTGAATCAACAGAATTTACACTGAAAGGTCATCCTCATGGTTCTATATCGCAAATGAACATGGCTAACTGCAGGATCCCAGCACTCTTATGAGGTACTATATAAAGCTGAAGTGAAGTAGGCCAATGTGACCTTTTTGAAAGTCTGAATCACTGAAATAAAGAATATGAAATATTCTCAAAATGTCTCTCTTTTTTTCACTGTATCTGAATTTAAATATATCTAAATAATGGCGGCAAACCTCATATTATAGCTTGTAGATTACAGTATTTCTTAAATAGTTCATGAACAACTGTGTGTGTTGTTGTGTTTTGAATGCATTCATCCTTGTTTACACGTGCATCAGCTATTAAGCTGTACACAGAGATTAAAGGTCGATCACGTGCGACTCACATCAGTTATCAGGTATGATATGATATCAGTTATGATAGGTGTCAGTCCATGTTTCCATGTTTTCTTCTTTCACTTCTCCATCAAAATAACTTGACACTTTATGACATCAAGGGCTTATCTGTTCTCTCACTTTAAGATATTATGGGCTACCTCAAAACCAGTGATAGGACAAATGTAGCAATGCAATTTTTATTAGGTGGTAGTCTGTTTCTTTGCACTTGCACTTGTTTGGTGTTCTCCTGGCAAACCTGCTTGCACCAAGGACTGAGGTTGTGTTTATTCAGATAAGGCAGGGCAGTACAATTTTGGTACTCGTTTTAGCGTGAAATTGCTGTTTGGAAGTTGTCATAAGTATGCTGCGTTGCATGTATAACCACACCTGACAATGATGTCAGGATGCACCGACTATACCCTATAAAGTGAGAACTTCATCCACTAGTGGAAAGGAAAAACCACCAGTGGATTTTCAGCCCATGAATGTTACAAAACAGACGCTCATAAACAGAGAGGAAAGGAATGGATAAAATACCACACCCAATTTATAAGAAATGATTTAAGACAAAATGTAGACAGAATTAGCTTATATCCTATAACAATGTTATTGGACATAAAATTACAGAAAACAGGACATTGATTGATGAACTTTGGATTTCATTTTTGCACAGAAGGAGGACTGTGGATTTTGTCCCTCATCTTCTACAGCACAGTCATGTTAGGAAGAGATCTCTTATGGACAGGTAAAATGACCAGAGCGACCAAAATAACTCACTTTCATGTGATTACTGTGTTAAGATAAATCAGAACCTATCCTTTAATAAACAATGATTAAACATAAAATGCTGCCATTGGTAACTTCTACTTTACATTTCACATAAAAGCATAGAAAATGTGATTTTTGACTTTCTAACATATAGATGTTTCAAAAGTTTAGTGACAGGTATCTTGTTTGTCTTCTATCAGCACTCTGTCTACTATCTGGAACTCCAGCGCCCTCCAGTTGAGGACATTCCCTGGAGTGAAGTTTAGATCATCCATGTAGTGCTGGATCTCACAGGGGGAGAGGGTGTAGTCCCACATGTGGACGTCAGACACCATCCCAACGAAAGACTGCTTGATGTCAAACCGCCCACCATGGGTATCTTGCTCCTATAGAGACATTAATATTGACAATATTTGTTACTTCTATCTAATTTAAACAGACACACAGTAGAGACACATGCTAAATCAAATATAGTGCTTAGCAATAAAACTGTACCTGGCCTAAGATAATTATAGTGGGTCCCCTGATGTTTGATCCAGAGCTGACAAATTTCCTAACTGAAGGTTGTCCATCAAACCACAGCTGCTCCAGTCCAGACGAAGAGTCCCATGTGGCACAAACAGAGTGCCACATGTTCAACTTGTAGTCCAGCCCTCCAAATGCTGCCTCTCTGTTTTTGCTAAAGACCTTCATGTTATCATTCGTAGCATGCCAGAAGATCAGGAAGTCATTGTCAGCAGAAGGCGTAGCCAGAGAGAACAGATTGTGGTCTCTGCGGAGGTCTGTAAAGGACCTGTGGGCATTGAAAAGACATTATCATGCATGCTGCCCTTTCACAGTGAGAGATACGGTGGGTTCTTTAATTCATTTTAAACTTTTAACACTACCTGAGACAGACAGTTACAGCACTGAAATCCTGTCTTGATGTAATCAGTTTCACATGAGCTGTGTTGGTTTCCTGCGGGAAGGTAAACATTCTTCCTGACAGATCTGAAAATAAGACAGAGAGAGAGATGTAAATTATATAATGAAGGAATTATTTATGCAGTGGGTACAAAAATAAAATAATTAGTGGAGAATGTGTCAAAAATATATATATTACTAAACAATATTTTGAGGAACATGATTTTACAACTTTGTTTTTAGCATTGATTACAATTTTTGCCCATAAACTGAAGATAAAAGTCAATTGTGGTAACTATTTGTGGTGGTAGTCCTTGTACAGAATTTCAGGAACATACAGCAAAAATATGAACTCCTGATTCTTGCAGTCTGAATGGTTTTATATGTAAGGACTGCTCCCCATGTGGCCAACCCATCATTCATGATTTATGACAAAAGACTTTGAAGCTTTGAGGAAGCTTTCTAAAAAACTGTCAATCACAAGTCTCATACAAAGAGAGAGGATATTGTTAACAAAATCCTTTTTGATATCCCACTTAGATTTTTAGCGTTTACTTTTTGTTTTATCCACTGTCTTTTTGTTTTGCACAAGATAATACGTAGATAATTTTCTTCTGCAAATAATTCCTGGTTGAAAAAGGAATGAGCATCAGCGTTTTTTGGGTCTGTCTAGTCAAGCAAATCTATATCCTTAAACAAAACAAATTCACTTTTAGTTGTAATAAAAGCATAAAGACGATTAGGTTATAATTTGGAATATCAGAATTTAAGTGGCATTGGAACTGTAATTTAAGTTTAAACAATTTTGAAGTTATTGCTTTTTAACTTGACAAAGACAAAGACAATATATGTATGCCTGTAGACAACATTAGTGATTTAGTCATACAATAAAGTCGGTTATTAATATATTATAAAAAGGCAACAAACTCCTATAAACTCTCTACACTTGTATGCAACTTCATTGTCATGTTTCCTTTTGGTATTCCCTTTGTTGAATAAAATTTTTACCTTGAGGAGTTGCAGCACATGCTGTCAGCATCACCAGGGGAAGCAAAAACTTCATCTAATTCAAAGAAAAAATGCCACCATAGAATATATGCAAGTTTTATCCAATAAATTCAGTATTTTTGTGTTTCTACAAAGACTTTAAATGCCAATTTGTTTTGGACTACATATGAAGGCACTGTTGTTTGCCTTGGCCTGCTACAATATATCAGACAGAAAAGGCAAAAAAAAAAGTTTGGATGCAGTAATACAGTCAATTACAATTTCTCTATTTTGCTGTGTACACCATGTCATGATCTTACCTTGAAGTCTGTCAGGATTTTGTGTGCAACAGGACGTAAGATTATCAGTTTTATATACACTTGCTCCTTCCTCATTACTGTCTGTTTATGATGTCTTTCTGTACCTTTTCTGTGCAGTTTCTGCACTGTGAAAACCATTACCCCATGATTTCTGTTGATTCAACAGAATTCACACAGTAATGCCTATGTTGAAATACCATGTTCTGTTTTTAAAAAAAAACCTGTTTGGTGTGCTGTGTTGTCACTAGTATAAGGCACAAGATCAGGGATACAGATAACAACCTAGAAAAATACATATCATTCATCATATTTCATTATATAATTGCATTTTTTTTAGAGTCTATCTAAATATTGGTGACAATCCATGGGCTAAGTATGGGCTACCTCAAATTTGTACTTAAGTACAGTACTTGAGTAAATTAGACAAATCTCATTTGTAAAATATAGATCTCCAAAGAAATCATAACAAAGGGGGAAGACTGAGTCTTACAAAACATTAGGCTAACATTTCAACATGTGGCATACCGTGCGTCTAACATGTCCACAACCTATAAGCCTGGTTCTACATGTTGTAAGTTTGGTGTGAGGATGTTCCTGTTTCTCCCTCTGGAGGGGTGAGGGGGGGTGAGGGGGTAGTGGTGGTGGTTACCTTTGACTCACATAGCTGACTACAGTAGATTCTGTATCACCAAAGTGACAAAACATCTTCCTGTGAGGCTAGTTGTGGTAGTGACTGTCTGGCTGGAGGCCCCACTCGTCTGGTGAGGCACTTCAGGTTTTATTTTATTTGTAAAAGGGTGAGCGGTAAAGCTCCCAAATAGTTAAACAGTCCAAAATGACACATCGAATGACGCAGCATCTTCACCATTGCACTCGTGGTGTCTCCCAGTTGTGTCACATCAGTGCATGATTACAAGTCAAACTCATCCTCCCCACGTGACATCATTTCGGACCCTTCAGTCTTATCCCACACACACACTAACCTGCCAAACTAAAAGATTTATAACACTGAACAATACTATGCATGTATGTATGTATACTATAGAGTATTTATTTATTCATATGCCTTTACAATTTAAGATCTCACAATTTATAGCAGCTGGTTCTCTGTCAAGGCATTTCATTATGTAGCAAAAACTCCGAAACAAAATGCAGCATATTAATTATTTGGATTATTAATATTTTAGTGGTTTGTTTTTAAGGTAATTAAAAACATGATGAATATTTTTGTTTGACTGTGAAACTCATTTTTTCTTTCCTTCCTTCTCTTTCTTTCCTTCCTCATCTTCCTACAGTACAGAGGTGTGTGTTTGTGTGTGTGCATGTGTGGCCTGTGTTTTCAATGCATTCATGCATGTGACAACAAACTGCATTTGTGCATGCCTGCTTGTCAGTGTTTATAGATGAATGCTTGATCATGTGTCACTAACAACTACCAGTTATCTGAGTTATATGCTTTCTTCACTCCCTTCACGATCAACTAAAATGACTTGCAGCACAACATCAAAGGCCTATCTGTGCTTTCACAACCAAATATTATATCCTCTCTGCAGAGGACTTCAGTGATGGAGTCTACACGTTCCTCTCTCCACTGATGTGATGAGATCCAGTAGTGGCTGGGGAGAAGCCTGCAGCTCAGAGAGAATGTTTCCTGGAGAACGGCATCAGATCAGCCAGAGGGATGAACCCTGGAGAGGGATCAGACCGAGACGACTAGACAGAGCACACTCAGCTCAGCAGGGAAAAACTCTCTGAGTTTGACTGAGCTTCCAGACAGGATGAGATATATATGGGAAGGGAGAAAGAGAGACAAGACAATGCTGTTCAGTTGTAATAAAGTTTATTTTGAAGAGCATTTCATAATGGTTACACTTATTAATGGAACATTAATAAGGAAGAACAAAAGAAAAGCGGTGAGAACCAAGTCCAAAAATCATAATTTACAAAAAAGATACAATAAATCTAATAAACATAAGGCAAGTACGTCAAAGTAGAGTCTGTAACAATTCTGGATACAGATATGTATAGTGTAATTATTAAACTGTAGGCTAATGAACGCTTCTTATAGGCGGCCGCCTAAATGCTACAGAGATTTGTGTTGATTTCTCATTAGCTCTTGTTCTCGTTTGTAATAAATGAACGTTTTGTACTTTTACTGTAGAACTGTTAAGAAGTTTGATTGTAATGTCTGAAAGGTCTAAAAAAATTTTTAAAAAATATAGATTCCCCCCCAAAAATTAGATTTTTTGGGTGGAGGGGCTAGGGGAAGCTTGCCTAGGGCGATGAATGTGCTAGGTCCAGCCCTGACAAAAAGACCATACCTTACAGAGTAAAAGTAATGCAGTATGGCAGCTTTAATGCGTGTCTATGATTCTCTATGCAGATATTTGTATAGCTTATGATTACAACATGATTACATAAACAGAGACTGACCGGAGTTTCAGTCTGTTATCTCAGTTGACAAGAGATAGCAGAACAATAAGTGTAATTGTATAGTCTTGGATCTATGACATCCAAAACAATGAGCCGGGGCTGCCTGATGATAGAGCTCTTGGAAGGAAAGTCACTGTGGTCTTTGGGTCTGCGTTTTCTGTGCATACCAGAATCTAAAACTGTGATGCTATGTTAGCAGTGATTTGTTGCTGTCGTCCTCTGGATCAGTCCTCTCCCAGCCCTGTCGAATGCGGGTGAGGCTGCGGTCCACGCAGGGCAGGAGGAGCAGCAGCTTGACCACCAGCACCACAGAAGGCACCACCAGAGAAAGCATGTAGCCCGGAGGAAGGTACCATTTGTAGTAAGAGGGACGAAGGAACTTGTCCCAGCCGAACAGGTAGGTGTGAAAGGTACAGAAGAATAATGTCAGGTATCCCAGCTTGGACTGGAAGAGAGAAAAACAAGTTAAGACACGCCTTAATAATCACTGAGTATATGCACATTCGCTGATTCACATAGCTAACACCTGCACTGATAAACACAGAGCTAATCATGGTGTAATAGTTCCAGTGAACTGGAATGTGATAAATTGACCTTTACAGAGACAAGCTTTTGACCTACACATGTGCACACACTCCAACATACTCATCTACTTTGTGTGCACATGTGTACAAAGAAATCATTTAACTACTGCAATAGAGAATGTGCATACACATACACAAACATACATACTTGCAAATGTACAGGCACATAGATCCATTCCACACACATGAACAAAACCTAAAGACTGTGGCAGAGGATAATATATGCCCCCCAAATTACATTTGATGAATAACTTAACATTTAAAGCACTGCTCTAATTTGGGCTGGAGTAAAGGGGAGGGGTGTGGAATGAGAAAATGAGCTTGACATGACCCAGTTACATTTATGAATGAGTTTGTTCCCTGTAGTGAGGCTGATTTCATTTTTTCAATTGGTCAAAGTGGGGAAAAAAGGTAAACATTTGTGTCTGCACAAGTAAAAACAATCACAGTGGAAGATTTAGCAAAGGAAGCATGGAAATATCACTACCACACTTTCAACAGATTACCTCCAACAGGAAGTTGGAAGCAGCTATCTGGCCCACGCAACTATTTTCCATCTGGGCGGAGGCACAGAGTGTTCCTCATCAGTCATAGCTTGAATCTTGGCTAATGGAGATGATGTGAAGATCGTAGCAAACAGTTTTTCTGCCAGTATCCACACTCCTTAAAGGTCCAGTAGCTTTTGTAAATTTCCACACTAACTGACCCTCAGCAGCCTAGAGCATAAACAGGTGCACTGTAGTGGCAGTACACAGAACATTTCATAACGCACTTTAAAATATCTCCAGCGGGCACATTGTAAGTGGATACCAACTGAGCCTATTTAATATTGTGAGCATGTATCTCTGTGTTAACTGAATCATCAATCTGGGTGTCATTTGCAGCTTTTCAAGGCCACAGTGTAGAGGTGAGATAATCATTTGTCCCAAATTAAGTCTCTCAATGAGCTTGTTTGTATTCATTTTATCTGAAGCTGGCTCATGAAATATCATAGAAATGGCTCTAAAATGACTGGCAATATGCTTGTCTGCCATTCATTTTCCTTTTTGTGGACTAAGAGTGCCAAATCTGTTGGCTACAAAAGGTGTAAATCCTTTGCTATCTTTCATTTTGTTAAAGTGAGTGTAACATTTAAGTGCAAATCTAAATATATACACATGTAGCTTCTTAATGTGTGGGCTGGTCAAGTTTCAGAAGATGTAATCAGAATACAAACAAACCTTTGTCATTTCCAGGAAAAGGTTTCAAAATTCTACAAACTATTCAGCTGGAATCCAATAACTGCACAATCTGTTATTTGGTAATTCCTGTAAAAACAGACAGGCGCAGACACCAATATGTGCATAAGGGAAAAGCTGTTGGACAGATTGCTTGGGAGACCACATGGCCCGCACCACTGTAAACTGTTATAAAAAATCCCACGGTCTCATTCCTCCAGTTGTGGCCATCAGTACACAGTAAACAGGATGCAAACATTCAGCCAAATTTTGATGGGCTGCACAGCATCCTGCACAGCTAAAGTAGAGTTCTGTATTCTGTGTCCATAATGTGTCACTGTGACTGTGCGGACACACTGAAGCTCACACGCTCAAACACATCCAGATACCCACATATCATATGACTCAGACACACATGCCAGTATCCACCTGTATGAAGCTGAACTCTCTCCAGCTGAGAGCATTGCTGACGGAGGGGAGAGAAGTTATTCCCAGCAGGACATACAGGCCAAATCCCAGAATCCCCATGGAGTAGTAAGAATCAGAACGCCAGGCCAAGGTGGTGTCAAATTCTGATGTTCGGTTCTCCCTGATCTTAAAGTGACAGTAAACAAGACAGAGAGATGTTTATTAACACTTTCTGTACCAATGGAAACAGTACCAAATTATCCAAAATCATCCGAATTGATAGTTATATATGAATATGGAAGTGTTTTTTTATGCAAACACAAAGCTTTGAATTTATCAAACACACTGATTTTCAACCCACATGGCTGTCTTACCTGTGAGACAGTACTTGCAGCAATCCTGAATCTCACATAATATCTGGGGACACAAATTACAAAACTATTTAGAGGAAAATCATCGGGAAAACACAACCTAACTCTTTTACATAACTAAGACAGTAGTTACCACAACCCATTACAACTCCCAATGTTTGGTAATTTAGCTACACTTTCTTTAAGGCATCTTGCCCATCAATTCGAAGATATTGCCGGCACTTATGGTTTAAATTGTATTTCTGTGTGCTACAATTAATCTCTTCAATTAACAGTTCCGTGTCACACAGCTCTTTCCACCTCCCTGGTTACATGTACAGTTAATCTCTGTGGGGTCTGACTATTATTATGCAATATAATTACTCTAATATTTGCCAGGTTACTCAGTTCCCAGGTTATTAGGTATACCTAGCTAAAGCTAATCCAGTCTAATACAACAGCCCTGCAACCCAATTTGTATCAATGAGGGTAATGCAATTCAACAGTAGCATAAACCACAGCAGCCAAAATGTACATAAAGTTGAAACAACACCTCTCTAAAACAGTTTCAAACTAAATATGAAAACTCTCATGAAGGCAGGATTTATTGCAGGGCTGTTCTTAGGACATTTCAGATAATGAAGGAGTATGAGGATGTGTGCACCTGTTACATACCTTATGGGGATGATGAGAGTGTAGAGCACATGTAGAGAAGCAAAGCCAAGTGCCAGTAGTCCCAGCTGTTTCCTGCACAGCATCCAGCGATCCAGCCAGTCAGGGAAACGCCTGAAACAAACATACTCTGACTTGTATGATACAATATTTAATATATATTAGAAATTGTACACCTCAGTGCAGGCAGTAAAGTCCATGTTTTTGATTTCTGACTTGTATTTGGTTCCTCTGTAGAGCTGAAGGAAGGCAGCTATGATGCCAGGCAGGTAACACAGTGACAACATGATGAGAGACACGATAGGAAACACCTGAAAGATGGGGGATAAATACAGAAGTGGTTACTGTGAGGATAACACGCACCAGATTCAAGTTAAATGATTTCTATAGAACACACCTGGAGGCTACTGTTCAAAGAGGAACAAGTACTAACACTAAACAGGGGTTACCTTGTTGGCCAGGGACACCATGATTCTGAAGGAGATGTCTTTCCCCTGGTTAACATATGAGAAGACGACATCTGTAATGACCACATAGAAGAAGAAGGAGGCGGTGAGGCCGATGGCCAGGCGTAGTGGCAGCCTCCACTCTGGGAACAGCTGCAGGGGGAAGTCCTCCAGCTCTCTAGCTGCAGTCAGAGACCCCCTATCCAGAACAGTGAAGCCCAGTTTGGTGGCCATCTCTGCCACTGCCTGCTTTGCCTTAGCACTGTTTCCACACAGGTACACCTGGAGCATGAAAACATTCATCATTTTTAAAGCGCTTGAAATGCCCCATGTGAGTACATGTCTTCATTATTCTATATTTATGCATTTATCATTATGCATTTGCATATACAATGATGAAAGGATGGCTTTGACTCCAGAGGACTGAACATAAAAGTACCTGGAGATTCTGTGGCTTCCTGTATAAAATACCAAACTTAGTTGAAGAAAGCAGGTAAAAAGCAACAACAATGCTTAGTTAATACCTATGTGATGTTGCTGATTGTGCTCCAAATGCACCGACACATCCTGACACACACGCACACACACACAGTCTCCTGTGTGGTTTTTTACTTTCCTCTGGGATCGTACAACCAGATCAAAATGAAACAGAAAAACCCATATATGCTCCAGCTTTGCAGTACAGAGTGAGAGAGCAAAGCATGGGATGGGGAGCTTAGATCTAAGTGAAACTGTGGAGTTAATTGATTCAAGGATACATCAGAGATGGCATTCACAGCAAAGGCATACGGCTGACTCCTCCGATTTGGCTTCTTTTACTTGGATTTGGTTTGATCAAAACTTCAAAATGAGTTAATAATATAATTTGGACTGAAATGCTTTCCTTTCTGAAAGAGACTATTATTTTTAACTTGTTGGTCAACACCCCACTGTGTGAACACATCAGAGAATTGTAAAACTGCTTGTAGTTCTGCAGAGGAAAAAGAATTTGACAAGCTGCACTGAATAGTTTAATTCCAAAATGTCACCATTAGAAAAACAAGATGCATTCATAAATAGAAGAAAAAAACCCAATTGGGTACTTTTAAAATTTTAGCAAATATCAAATAGACTTTGCCAACCAAAAGACATATTTTTTTAACAAATGTGATTGGAAAAAGAACATCACAAACACACACATTCAGTACCTGTCTATTAGCATCTGAGGGTCCATTCTGCAGGGCCCAGGCAGACAAGGTGTTAAAAGCTTTCACCACATGAGCTCCAGGAATCAGCCTGGACAACAAACAACAAACTCTGTTTTGCTTCATATTCCGCCAGTTGTTGGTGATTCAAGCCACATGGTCCATGGGATCTCCCAATATTCTAGGTAATTACATTATTGCCTGATTTCCTCTTACCTCTGCAGATACTCAGCATTGGCCTCTGGGTATAGATTCTTCTTGAGGTTGTTGCTGACGTCCACCAGCACCTTCCAATCAATGAAATCAGCGGAGTGGATGAAAAGTTAGAAATTAAGCAACTGCTATGTTACACAAAGGCATCAGACTGTGCAACAACGCACCTTCCCCTTGAGTTGAGGTGCAAGTGCCTCCAGGAAGCCATAGTGTTCTCTGTGAACACAAAGAAGAACCACACTGGCTGACTGAGCTGCCGCCGCATGGCTCATCACCTGCACAGCACACAAACACAAACACAGCACTGTTGTCATGCACGAGCATTACACGAAGAAACACGTTCACCAATAACTGCCTCAGCACGTTCAGTGATAGTTCACTAGTTAAGCACATGTTGCACGAAAGATGAAAACAAAATGCAACAGAATGTAGCACACAAACCAAACACAGCAACATGTACAGATACACATGTACACACACATTATCAGTGACCTTGTTCAACTCAGTCAATTTGCAAAACCTGATAACAACTGTTTCTATTTTCCCAGTACTAACTGTGCACTTTGACTTTTATCAACACACTTATTTGAGTTGCTTCAGGACCATCATGCTCCATGATACAGCAAAGTATCAGCTGTCGTTTACAACATCAAAAAAAACTGGGAAAAAAGTTCCAGAGTTTGAAAAGACGTCATGCAACCTTTTGTACCTGAGCTCCCTGAGGCAAGGGGCCACAGCTGTGAGGTCTGCGGCTGCCGTACACCACCCTGTAGCCAGACTGGAGCAGACGCTGGCCCAGAGAGCGCCCAAAGTCCCCCGTCCCAAAGATACACAGCAGCTCCTGCTCGGGGGCAGCTGCCATGCCCAGAGGACACAGCGACACGCTCTCTGGCTTCACCTCCTTTGACATGCTGCTCAGTCTGTCAGCCGACATGGCTACAGTCTGACACAAACAGTGAAGATATCTCCTGTGAACAAAACACTCCACCAAGTTTTCTGTCAAAGCTAGACACTGAACTGAAAAGCTGTGCTGAAATATGACTGAGTAATGTGTCCAGATCCAAGGCAGATATAACAAAATTATAGTCTTCAAAGTAAGAGTTCGTCTGGCTGCTTCAGGAAAAAGTGTCAACAAATCAAGCCCCTGTGTCTGTTCCGCTAACTCATTTGCTCCCCAGACTGACAGATTTTTCAGTCCTGAGTCGGTTTTTGTATTGGCCCATCCCCTCCCATGTCTCAGGGTCAAGTCTGACTAAACTGGGAAACCCCATGGCAAAAGGAGGGAGGCATGTGTTTCTCTGAGTGTGAGTAAACGGTAATGTTTTCTTTGTACAAACTCTCTCTGTCTATCTCTATGTGCGTTTGTGCTGAGCTGGGAAATATTGCGGCAGAATTTCAAGTATTGCCTTCTGGGAAACCATCACATCAGCTGTAACAGATTATGCAACACTGGAAAACAACACTTCATTCATTACAGTCTGCCAAAAATACTGAGGTTTTTCTGGTTTTACCAAATCGCTGCTGTGACTACACACATTAAGAAACACACACAGAGGAACACAGTGAGTGAAAGTCCCAGTCAATTTGAGGACATAAAGGAAATGCACATCTAAAACTCACAGTGAGCTCTGTCTGACTGGCACAGTGTGAGACAGATCTTTTAATTGTAGCTTATCTAATGTTTGGTGCTCAAAGATAAGATCGTTATAACAGGTTTGGGCATTTACACGGAATAAAACCAAAGCTGTGAAAACAAAATCAACCCAGTGTCCTAGATTAAGTGCAGGGTGAAACTCAGAGCAGCTCAGACAAAAACAGGATTAGCTGACAGTTTACTCATCACAACTGTGAAGTGGTAACACCGGGCTCTCTACAAACACACCATCTGAACCAAGTCTAGGTCACGGTATGCAAACACAATGTGGTGGAATGCTCCCAACCCCCTTCTCTCGTCCTCTGCATAATCTCCATTATATGACCATAACGTTCACCAGCCCTGCCAAGAGCATAATTACTTTGACATGTGTGCAAAACAAATAACGCACATTTTTATTAGGAGGAGGCTATTTGCCATGCACTTGGAGTGAAAGAACCAAATCCTTATAATCAGTCACTAATATGGTGGTCAGCAAAGGCATTCGCTGATTCACGCGAGCAGGCAAACCTACCAATTACAGTCTAATCTGTGCTCTTGTGTTGCCCCTATGAGTAATTAATGTTCTTAGCCTCGTAACTGAAGTTGGCCTCTGAGTGCAGCCCTTCTTATTTTCCCAGAGGTCCAGAATAGCTCCAGTGTTCAGGGTTGAGGTGAACCGCAGGCCTAGTGACCTGTCCTACGCTGTAATTACTCCCTCTGCTCTGCTGCTTCACTAACTGGCCAGTGTGTGTTTGTGTGAGTGTGTGTGTGTCTGCACGTGGCACAAATAGAAAAGCGCACACACACACATACACAAGATAATGTAATGAAATTTGTCGCTGATCTGGTTTCTTGGGCAGTAATTAGCCTGAGACCTTAACAGCAATTAATCTGCTCTTTGGTAAATAATTACTTGCTTACTCTTCTGGGAGACAAGATCCTAAAGCCTAAAGTAAAGTGATGCTCATGGGGGGGGGGTTCAGGCTTGATAAACAAAATCACATCATGAGTTTTTGAAACAGTAAATAAGAACAAAAGTAAACAAAAGAATGGCTGACAGAAAAAATGTTAAAGTTGAATGTAATTCTTGCAGGTCAGTGTTTATTTATGTGCTGTGGTGTGGTCAGTTATAACTAACCCAGAGTTCCTTGCCCCTTGAAGCCAAGCTCAAAGATCAACCAGTAACAGCCCAGGCACTGAACAACATAGCTCGACCTCAGTGAGCATAGTCAAGTACTTATGAGCTACACACCAAACAATCAAGCCTGGAACAGCGTGGGTGGTTTTCTGATGATCAAAACAAAACTGAATGGAAGCAGCAATCACATATCAAATGTCAAGTCTGGGAAAAGGCACTCTCAGGCAAGGGTGATGATTGGACTGTCCAGTATTCCCAGGCTACAGCCATTACCATGATTGGCTTTACACTGTGCAATATCTGATTGTCTAAGCAAAACGCAGGGTGCATTAAAGCCGCAAGTCTATGCTAATGAATTCTGGTGCATGAAATGAGGCTCAAACATCCTGCTTTCTAGACCATTGTGATATATAATCAAAATGATTGATTTTTGAATGCAATGTGTTGTGTTTGGTAAAGTGTAAGGTTCTCTGCTATTTTTAAGGCAGCTCTAATAAATGTATACTTCTGACCATGGTGGAATTTAGACCTTAGACTTGATGTACGTTTTCTACAGTGATGGGGTTATCAGAGCAGATGCTCCCCAGGTAATGGATTATCAGATACATGAATAACTGTAGCAATTATTCAGTGGAGGGCATGGTCAGGGGGGATAAATTATTAATAATCTACAGTGGGAAGATTTGTTGCAGAGTGTGATTTGATGTCAAAAAGAAAGAGGGAGGTGGTATAGGGAGGGGGTGGGTGTGTTAGAGGGCCTGCTAGATAATGGCTGCACAGTACTGCAGGGGTTTGGTGGGGAGAGGTAGCTGGATCTGAGGTGTGACCAAGCCAAGAAGCTGCTGTGCTGCAGGGCAAAAAAGGAGAGCGAGAAACATCCTGGTCTGAGGCCGATGTTTGGTACAGTGACTTTTCCCTCTTCTCGCTTCACCTCCTCTACACGACACATCTGATGTTTGTGTTTTCCTTGAGGCACAGAGTGTCCCCATGTGAGCCCTCTTAGCTTTTTTTTTTTGGTTATGTTTTGGGTTTGCAGGCCATGACCTGACACAGCCAGAAAGGCCAGATCTAAAAACAGCTTTTCTTAAGGCAGAAGTATGAGCGGGCCCGGCTAAAAAACAACCCACTTATAGTCCCGTCATTTGCTCTGAAAATGGCTACGTTGTCAAAGCGCTTTTTTGTAGAGCGTTTAAATGAGTAACAGAAGAAAATAAAGTCCAGCTGGCTGGTTGGCAGCAGATGATGTCCTTAGTGAAACTTATCTTGGCTTTGGACAGAGTCAGGAACAGTGTTACAAGCTGTGCCTTTCTTTCTCTCTCTCTCTCTCTCTCTCTCTCTCTCTCTCTCACTGTCTCACTCTCTCTCTCTGGTCTATCATTGTGATCGTTGTACAGATTTACAGTGAAATCTCCCTACTGACCCCTACTGCACTGGTGCTCAATGAGTGGCCTGTAAAGTTAATGGGTCAGATCCAATCTTTCCTTGTAACACACTTGACTCCACACGCACACACACACACATNCTCTCTCTCTCTCTCTCTCTCTCTCTCTCTCTCACTGTCTCACTCTCTCTCTCTGGTCTATCATTGTGATCGTTGTACAGATTTACAGTGAAATCTCCCTACTGACCCCTACTGCACTGGTGCTCAATGAGTGGCCTGTAAAGTTAATGGGTCAGATCCAATCTTTCCTTGTAACACACTTGACTCCACACGCACACACACACACATGCACTACCTCTCTTTCTGTCTTCGTCAGACGCACACACACATCTTCCTGTCTCTCTTTCTGTCTCTCACAATTCAGAGCAGCGCCAGGACATGGTCTCAGCTTTATAGGGACTCTAATCACAGTGGTTATAAAACCTGTCTGAATGAGTGAGCAGTAGTTGTGTGGTAACACTGACGTATGCAATATTACAGGGACTCTGAAGAAATGAGACTCTGGATATTGGGGTCCACTTCATGTAAAAAGTTGTCCATTCTCTCCCCAAAAACTAAAACGATGTGGAGGTGTTAAAAATACAACCTTAAAGCCCCTATACACCCATACTGTAGTCCACCCACACAGGTGTTTTCACTTATTGCTTTATTAGACCTCTTCTCAGGACTATGTGGGTGTGTACACTCGGTTTGACTGATATCTCTCTCAGTCTGCTGGTAGTTTTGTTGCTGCTGTTAGGGCAGGATAATTTACCCTGTTATAATTCTTAATTATTTATTTAATTTGTCCATTCCAAAATGATGGACAAAACAAG
This sequence comes from Oplegnathus fasciatus, assembly GCA_003416845.1. Lineage (NCBI taxonomy): Eukaryota > Metazoa > Chordata > Actinopteri > Centrarchiformes > Oplegnathidae > Oplegnathus > Oplegnathus fasciatus. Next base: position 2,241,446 of record NTHP01000083.1, read on the forward strand.
ATTTTTCAGAAACTGAAGATGAAATAATTAAAACCGGTGGTCATAACATAAACCTATTCGATTTTATTATTATTATTCAGCAGAGTCCTGTATTTGTTAAAGGGGCTGCATGTAACAATTTACATGTATTAAGCGTTTTTTAATCGTGTTTTTTTTTTTGTTGCCAATGTGTGAACAGATTGTAACATAACTTAAAAAATTAGACCCTCCCTGACTTTCTCAGTTGACTGTAACACCCTGTAGACTGATTTCTATGTAAAGGACTCGGGACGGTTTTGCGCACTGCCAAGGGCCTTTCCTCTCTTCAGCTCCGCTGCAGCGATAACAGTGTGCAACACTAGCTAACGGTAGCTCTATGATACTAGTTCATATTTATACAGAATTTATATGACTTTATTTTCAATGTTGATGGAGCAGCTACAATGTTAGCATAGCTCTGATCGATCCGAACTCCATTCAGAAAACAAGTATTTTAAAAGTTGTTTGCTTGTCGTCTTGCGGACAGACAAAAGCATGAATTCAGACTTTTTACAAGTC
>NTHP01000083.1:2242213-2259710 GCA_003416845.1 Oplegnathus fasciatus
GCATCATGATGTAGTTATTTCGACATCCTTTTGATCCATTTATTGCAATTATTTCATAGCAAAATCTGTTTATTTAGGGATCATACCGCTGTAGTAAGTGGAGTCCGCTAAGCTAACGTCAACAAACGACCGGCACACACCACAACACAGACTCTCAACTCGACACAGGCAACACATCTTATTTATAATATTCCATCTAGTTCACTCACCGTTAGCGTTTTCATCCAGCTAATGTAGCTCTGCTGGTGTTGTTGAACCTCTCAGTGAAAGCTAGACAAACAGCGATTGATAAAGCTGCCTCACAAGCTATCAACATGTTTTTTAACAACTTCATTGGAAAGCAAGCTAACAACATGATGCCTGTCTATTACATTCAGTCTCATGTGTGTCACGTCACTGTTTTGGCCGATGCTGGCTCGCGCCTACGGAGTGCGAGCAATAGGATGCTGACTGCAGTTGACTTAACGGCCAAAGGTGTCATTGTTAACAAGCAATTTCTGAATGTCACATACAGCCTCTTTAACATTGAAGATATCCTTTAAAGAAAAACTTGAAACAGGAATACACTTGAACAAGTGACTCTTCACCCTTTGCAACTCTAAAGCACCACCCAACTTCAGCTAGAGGCCTAGTCAGCCAGAGTAATTGAAAGCATCTGTGTGGGTGTGAAGGGCCTTTAAAAAAAACTCACTACACTAACTAGTTAATGCAAAATTAAAAACGTAAATGTTTTAACTTTTGTCTTTGTTTTTATGCTGGGTAAAAGTGAATGAGTTTTTAAGGCAGAATTTCTGGCTACTTTTGCTGAAAGTCAGTCTTCTCACATACACTCATTTATTATATGTACAGTACTGTACGCAGAGCATACAGCTCAGCAGCATTGACATTTTGAGCCATGGCTCTGACCTCATCACTCTGCAAAGATACATTTTAAAGGCCCTAAAAATTTATTTTTCCCAAATCAGCTTCTGACTATGAGCGATGGTATCTAGTAATGCGATCCAGTTATTTCCCATGAGAGATTTCTGTGTGTCTTTTTTTCCCCTCTGGTGTGAAGTGGGCGGGGCTCAGTTGGAAAAAGGTGATGTCACATACTTCTTTGCACCAATTTAGCAACATTTAGCAACAGAATCTGATGACTGTTGTTGGGTTGTTTGGTCACTGTCAATCAAATCTGATCAAACCACGCACACACACATACTGTAGTCCTGATGAACCAGATTAGATGAGTTTTTGCAGTGTTTAACTCTTGATAATTAACTAAAGATGTTTTTTTAACTTTGACTATCACTTATTTAGTCATAAATATTTAATGCTATGGTGAAATGCTATGATTTTAAGCCAGGTTTTCAGGGGTTTTAAAGCTTATAGTTTAAATAATGTGGCTTTCAAAATCCGAAAGCCACACTGGCTACAGAGTATACAGTACTACAGTATAGTATGTGGAATCTTCTATGTGTTAGCTACTGTACCATATGACCATTACCCTACTAGACACCTCAAAGCCCGGGGAAAGAATAGCCGTCTTGTGAAATCTTCTATGTGTGGTTCAGGCACTAGTTGATGAAATGCAGGAGTGCAGCAGTGACTGTGGCAGCTAGTTGCAAACTGAACCATAAAGCAGCAGCACTGGCAGACCAGGAGTGTAACCAGGGCTTTTGACATCTTAAATACACCGACTTATTAAAAAGGCTCTGTTGGATATTGCAGCGAGTAGAGTGTGTCACATGTGAGTGTGGCAGCTCAACTTGAATTGTCTGCCTGAATTAGCTTTGCATGCTTTGCTCCATTTATGACTTACTCTTTGTATTACACAATACGTGCTGAAAACAATTACAACAGACCTATTCTGAAATGTCATGAGCATTGTAATTATTTTAATATTTCACAAAAACACAAATCTTGCCAAACACTCTAAAACAAGAACTGAAACCAAATAAACTGGAAGCAGCACGCTCTGTTCAGCCCTTTTGCGCAAAGGATGTACATGAATCATCATGTCTCAGTGAGTCATCTGGAACCACCAAATAACCAGAAAGAAAATATACACTAAAACTACTGATGAAACTACTGCATGCTGAAAACTAAAATTAAAACTTTGTAAATAAAATATGTGATAGAAAAATCCCAATCCTCTGGCTATAAGTCAGCAGTGCCTGGTATACATCTTCCATGCACCTGGGGACACTGCACACTTCAGTGAGCTGTAAAAGTAAAACTTCACTTCCTCCATGTCTAATCTAATCTGCCCTCCCTTCTCGTCTTTAATCACTCCATTCACTCCCTTTTCTGTGTTTTTTCTCTCCATTTTACTCCAGATCTCACTCCCTCTCAGCCCCTACAACATCAAATCCCACTCTGGAACAGAGGTCCTGATGGTAGTGAATATATAATTCATCCCCATGACCACACATTGCTGAATATTTCACTCTGACAGTCATGTATAATTATAGTTGACTCTGTGTCAAGCTGTCACTCCAGTGCCCCGTTTCTGGTAGTTTTTCCACACAGCCCTTCGGGCCTCAAAAAACTGTTTCCTTGGCAGTGTGGGCTGCCTTTTCGTCTTTCGGAGGCAGTGGATTGCTCAATTACTGTCAATCCTTGACTGGCAAACCACCATTCACACCTGGTCCCGCCTCCAATGAAACGCATAACGACTCGCAATTACTGACTAAAATTGTGTTGCACCAAGCAGACATCCACAGAATGCATAGTGCGGTGTTTAGGAAATGAGATAAAGCAAGCGGTAACGATCCTCACGAGGGTGGTAATGAGACTTAATGGGAGTTAATGGGGTTACAGTGATCAGGAGTGCAGAGAGACCCCAGGTTAATACAGCTACTAACAGGACAGAGACTGAGTAAAAGAGGGGGGTATACACACGCATACACACACACACACACAAAGGCAATATAACGGCATATCTCAGTGCTCGTGCAGTAGCCTGAAATCATTAGATCGTTATAAGTATCCTCAGTTTAAGAATTATACATGAGCCTTCTGGAAGGTTCCTGTCTTTGATTCTCTTGTCCTATGCTACTGTTAGGGTTATACAAGCAGTGTGTGTGTGTGTGTGTGTGTGTGTGTGTGTGTGTGTGTGTGTGTGCGTGCGTGCGTGTTTGAGACGGTGTGTTCTTTCAAGTCTTCTGTGCTTAGCAGCAGTTAATGAGATCAGGGTGAGTGTTACCTGCGAGGAGACCTTTGATGAAATATGTTCAGAAAGAGAGGGGGGTCGTAGAGAATGAGATGGGAGGAGAGAGCCAGGAGGAGCGGGGAGGGAAGAAAGTGTCAGTGTGTGTGTGTGTGTGCGTGTAGGGTGGGGGGGGTTGATATATAGAGATGGTTTGGAGAAAATAGAGAGGATATAGAGGGGATAACGGTGAAAAAGAGAGGGAGCAGGAGCAGGGAAAGCGACAGAAGCGAGGAAAAGTGACAGAGAGCAGAAGGGGGGACATTCATTTTTAATCGAGAGGAAAAGTCAGCTTCACTGCAAAGAGAAAGGCAGATAGATGAGACCCATTCACTTACATCCACCCGCTCATACACCCACAACACAGACACACCTATGAACACCATACATGTTTACACACACCTACTGTAAAGCAAACAAGCACACATGTGTCCACAGCTTACACACGGTTAATAGCAAATAATGTTTGGTCTCTTTAGCTTTGTATATTTGAGTGGATTGCACTGAAATTTTCATAAAAACCCATGAGGGAGTATTTGGATTATAGTTTTTTTCCTTCATCATAATCAGACTCAAATCCTCCTTTTTAACTCTAATACTTTAATTCTAATTACTCCAAACAGGCTTCAGTGAGCTGAAGACTGGGAGGGTCTTTATCCCTTGGGAAAGAAAGAGGGAGAGACTGTAGGAGACAAAGGCAGACAGACAGTAAGAAAAAAAGAAGAGGAAAAAAGAGAGGAAAAGAAAGAACATAAGAAACAGAGTTGAAAGCGAAAAGATGAAGGTGGAACAAAACAAGTAACAGTACTGCCTTGCTCAACACAATTTCACTGATGGATAGCTTTAAAATGGTTAGTTTTCTAAATGGCAGGGGCAGACAAGCAGACAGAGCTCCACCAACAGCGTTAAAGGCACATTTTATTTCACGAGGTACATGGCAGTAAAACTACAATCATGCCACTTAAAAACCAGCAGGTCGGGCTGGGTTGGAGAGGCTAAACAAAAGCTTGCCTGTGCAAAAATTGCTAAACAACAATGCTCTTTACTGCTGTGACACAACATTAATGATACCTGTTGACAAAGCACCCCAAATTTATTTTTATATATATTTAAATGTGCGGAACAAAAAGGTGTCTCATTCATTCCCAAAGCACTGCCTAAAGCCAATTTTCCCTACTACTTCTGTAGGGTTTAGTGCTTTTTTTTGCAGTTACCTGCTCTGTTAAAGCCTTTTTCTGCCATATTGATGGCATATTTGGTACATACTGTATGTCCCACAAGGGTGTAGCCGTGTCTGCCAAACAATTATAATTTGACACAACAGTTAGTATTGGTTCAAAAAGGTGGGAGGCAGGAGGAAAAAAAGTACTGATGAAACATAAAACTGAGCAGAATTATCTACATTTGATAGTCATTGTTAGGAAGTAGCAGAAGGTAGATTTGTATTTCTTTGGGATCGCCACCGTGGCAACATTCTACCACACCCAAAGGATGTTTTCTTTTGTTTTTTCTTTTCCTTTCTTTTCTCCACAAATACACCATTTGAATGACCCAAACCTGTCCCACTGGTGCCAGAAATGGGAAAATGTACGCTAAATACCTAACACATTCACAGCTATGTCTCTGGTACCTTTAGCAGTATCAACATTTAAATGATTACCCCCAGGTATTTCCAACCTGCACAGAACACAGACAGATGCTCTGCGGGATATAATAACACTTTACTGACCACTGGCCCAATGGGATTCCAGTTCAAACCAGATCTGAACATAAAAACGAAACAGGAAGGATGTTTCATTTTCCCCGGAGAACACTCTCTCTCTCTCTTTCACTTATTCCCTGGTGTTATCTCTATCTTTCTCCACATTGGCCGCTTTCATCCCGCTCCCAGAGCTGAGGAGATACACAACACACAGAGGGAGAAACACACACAGACACACAGAAGTTGAAAAAACACACACAGAGAAAAGGAGGAAGCACATACAAAAGAGAAATGCACGCACGCACACACAAACTCACACATACACACAGGTATATATATACAGACACAGTGGGCCCTATTTCAGGATGCTGTCAGCAGGGGGACAGAGGCTAGAGGAAACACAGGATGAATTCTCCTCTGCCTCATTCCATCACACTGCCATGACACCCCTATTTACCTCCCCCATCTATCTCCACACTGACTGTCTACCACCTTGTCTTGCCTCTGTGTGTGTGTGTGTGTGTGTGTCTGTTATTGTGTGTGCGCTTGCTCAAAGGCGCACGCGTGCTGTGTGGGTACATGTGCCAGCCTAAGTGTATCAGCACATTCACAGAGATGGAGTGAGGTGAGGCGGACACTGTATATTGTGCTCCACGGTGTTAGAACATGCTGTGCAGCCCATCAGCGTTTGACAGAATCCCTGTGTTAGGTTTAGATGGTCGAAACACTGGCGCTCAGTCCCATAGGAGAGACTCAGGAAGTTTCTTCATTAAAGTTTACAGTAGTGCCAGTCCCGAGGTTTCCCAAGCAATCTCTCCGACTGATTCCCCCTTAACTTGGTTTCAATTTTATTTTCCTTGTCATCTCTTCAGGCTCGCGAGCATTCCTCTCCCCCTGTCGTCATCCGATGGCTTTGCTTCACACCCCATATGTCCTCCTGCGAATATGAGGGAGCCACTTTCATTGGGGGGAACGAAAGTGTTCTATCCAATTCCCCAACCTCATTTTGGCGCTGCAGAGAAATGGTCCCTTTCTTTTTGTGTCTCACACATGTACACACACACGCACAGAAAAACGGTCCCTACTGTGCTGTCCTTCTACTCCCCAAGGCTATGGTCCTGCATTTTCGCTTCATATTAAATTGTTTTGTTTGTTCTCCCTGGCCTTCTGTGATCCATGACCACAAAACAAGAGAGAACACACAGTGAGAGCAAATAAAATGGATATTAGCAGTACAGACGTGCAGTATTGAGCTGTCCAGTGGCTTTATCCCTCACTGAAATACGGGCCGCCACTTCTCAAGGCAAACAAAAAAATGTTTAATTTCTGCTCTTTTGTGCTTGCTCTGTATCCTTGTAGACATACATGTTTGCACTGTAATTTAATTGTCCTTATAAATACACATTTATGGTACACTGAATGACATGTTGTGAGCCGCATGATTTTCCTGTGGAAACCAAACGTGCATGAATCTTGTCCTTGCCCTTCATTCAGATAACATAATGTCATTAACATCACTTTGACTTCATATTTATGCCTTATTCATTCAGTTCCTCTACCTACTTAATTCTTGTCAGTGCCGTGAGACGGCTGTCAGTTTAAAGCGTTCAGCAGAGTGAAGCATAGATACAGTTTCACATAGACCAATTAAGATCATCATTTTCCTCCAGTTAACATACTGAGATATTTCCTTAAATGTGCAGTGATGCATGTTTGAAAATCAAGTCTGCTCAGAGGTTACTATTTTCATCATTAAATATTCATTAACACGTGATATTCAAATACCTCAAGGACATATGTATGAATTTCCAAAAGTGCTTACTTGCTGTAATGTGGTTTAAGCTGTGATTCCTGCTGGGTTTGCAGCAGTTCATTTGATTAAATTCAGTGCACAAATGCAGTTCATAATATTCACACTCTGTTCATCATGACAGCTTAAAGACTACAGGGTGACAAACTGTTGTTCACATGACAAGGTGTATGTGCACAGTGCTTCTTGAATATGCATGCATTCTGGTGGATGCAACAGACTGACGGTGACCACGGTCAAAAAATACCATTCCCATCCCCATCTCTGTATTAGTCAGTAGTTGATGGCTGTATTTTATTCTTGTGTGAAAATATGTGTGTGTGGCTGACAGTCTGCTGATGGGCCAACATGTTTTTCCCAGACAGCCTATCCTCCTGTACCGTCTCGCCAGAGCAATGGAGTCCTCCTCAGCATGGTAAACAAAGCACACCTAGATAAAGGCACACACACACACACACACACACAGACTCAAACTCACACACATATATTCACTAGCACAATCATGTTCACAATTCATATTTAACAGATAGCTTTGTTCCATGTTGACCAGAAGCAGCGGCTTAGCATTCCTAAGGCAAGGTCAGAAAATATTACTTATACATACAATCACAAAATAAGCCAAAGAGGCACCATCCAGAAATACTAAATTAGCTTGCTGCCCAGTCCAACCACAAAAGCTGTCCCAGATGCTGAGGAAATCGCCATCGGGGGCCCATGCATAATGCTCAAGGGTGGTTAGTTATTTTCAGAAGCAATAATTAGTGTCCACAGTGTCAAGATTTCTCCCTGGCTCTGCAAATAACAATTTGTATGACAACTATTAAATGGCATTAAATCAGCTTGAAGAGCTTATTAGTTATACTACTTGGACATAGCTATTTAAATTTGAATATACATAATGCAGAGTGAGAAAGAGTAGAAGAGTAGAAGAAACAGGCAGCAAATGTAAGCCAGGATTACAGGGCCTCTGTACACAGTGAGAGCAAAAAGGAAAATTGAAATTATGTACAAATAGGTGGCAGAGTGCAAGGAAGTTATTTTCATTTCATTACCATTTTCTTAGAAGTTTCCTGGAAAGATGTATGTATGTATGTATGTATGTGTGTGTGTGTAAGTATGTACAAAGGTACAAATTTGTTACAAATTACATAGGGAAAATAGAGACAAGGTTCTGAGAAAATTACCTAGTTATGTTGAGTTTCTCATTTCAAGAGGAATTTTCTTGAAAGAAATGCTCCTTTCAAAGTAAATACGTGTTCATTGTTTATGTACAACTGGAAATGTAATTCTACCCATCTATATTGAATTGATTGATTGAATTCATTGACTCTACAGATACCACTTAAACACTATTTCCATTTTCCCTAGAATTAGTAAATTACATATTCCTTTCAAGGAACCTTTCTATGATTTTTCATAGCAGTTCTTTTCCAGGAAATTATAGGAAACCACGGAACCCTTAAAATAAATTGTTACTGAAAATTCTTATAGAGAGTAGGAGGGACCATTGACACTGTCAGAGAGTTGCTTATTTGTCCTCAAGTGGATGCTTGGGAATCAGCGGTATGTTATGAGACTATAAACATAACACGTCAGTCACTGTCAAGGTCAAACAATACTCGTAGTGTTACCAGTGCTGAGATCCCATAATTACCATCAATCTTTTACTTTCACTTGTATTCTTGTTTTGTCTTCTCTCTTTTCTTGTCAGGTCAGGATACAGTTCAACACATACTTTATGTGAACATGTATAAATGCATTCTTGCATGAGTGTGTGTGTGTGTGTTTGGGCGTGTGTCTGTATTAGAATGAGGATGTGAGGATAATTTAATTATGGACCAGATAGAGCGGGTTACCGAGGTTAATATCCTGCATGCACTCTGCTCCTCTCCGGACACAGTAATTGCTTTAAGCACATTAGGAACTTTATTGACTGCGATGGCCTTTTAAGACATTACATTTCTGCCGCTTAGTGTCAGACAGGAGTCGCCCAGCTCTGCTTACTGTCTCTGTCTCCCTCTATCTCTGTCTTTCTTCCTTTCCTACCCTGCCAGCTTGCCCTCTGCTCGCCCTGTCACTCTCTCCTCTCTGCATGTGTCTCCTTGCCTGTATCTGCTTAATTGAAGGCTGCGTAAATATGATGAGATTTGTATAGCGCCTCATCCGTAGAGGCGGCTTGATGAGGTTTGATTGGCAGGTGATTAACTCCTCTTAACCCGCAGAATCATTTGTCCTCGGTGGAACAGTTACACTAATGACACCATAAAAGGCTTCTTGATGTGTCAAATTCTGGAGCAGAGCTCTGGAGAGAGAGCTTCCAACAACTCCTTCGAAAAAGTACAGCCCCCTCACTTCTCTTTCTCTCAGTTGAGATCAATCCTCTCAACACCCCCTCAGTAGATCTTTCCATTTTCAGTCAACTAGACCCCTTAATGAGGATGGAGGTGAATGGAAAGAGTTATTAAAAAGTCCTCACCTTCCTCCTGGGACCGCTAAAGAGGAATTATATGCAACTAAGTGCACTTACAGCCCCAGTTAGAGTTATTTCACATTTCTGTTGCCATAAATCCACATTCACTACAGTCATGACAGGAGTGGAAAATTATTTCTGGCCCAGGAAGAATTTGGTGTTCCTTTCTTTCTATGAGGGATCTGCTGGAAGATTTTCATTATGGGCTTCAGGTGAGAAAAAAATGAAAATTACAGATTGGAGGCAAGGAAAGAGACAGAGGGAAAGTGATGGGGAGGAGAGGAGAAGCGAAGGAACGATGTCGCAGCTGACAGGGAGGGAAGCCAAGCAATAAGTACAGCAGATACAGCCAATGTGCAGAGATAAATGATGTAATATCTGCATGGATCGATGTCTGTACTGTCCCTCTAAAAGGGGGCCTCTCTATAAATTACATCACCATCCCTCCTACGACACGTGCACGCGTGCACACGCAAATACACACATTCACACCACAGATACACACAAATACACACACTCCACAGCTATCTCAATTAGTATGAATTAAGATGTATGGCTGTAAAGTCTCAGTGTCTCGAGACCACTATGTAAATGTCTTCTTCCAGCTGTCCAGTCCCATCACTATGCAGATGGTAAGAGGAGGAAAGGAGGAAATCAATTTGTTAAGATAGCACTATCCAGCTAATGAGAAATCAAGTGGCTTGACTTTTCACATGAATCCCATCATGTCCACTCATATTATAAAACTAAGATGTCATTAGTTGCACTTAGTGTGACTAATAGTCCAACCATGTCTTTGTTCAGTGTCTTTGCTAACAGTCCCACCTTGTGGCAAATTAGATAATTACACTTAAAAAGATCACAGGGAGGGGGGGTGGTCAAAGTAATTGAATTTATTGAAATTGGGTGGATTAAACACAGGAAATAAAGCTACAGCTTTGTGAGTAATAATTATGATCTGGAAACACATTTTGGATTACCCAGATGTGTCTTTTTGATCCAGGTGTGTTATTTGACATAATTTGAACCCATATTCCCCTGTACCTTTTAAATGAAGATTCATGAATTAGTCTTACTGAATCTCAGAAAAGACTTCTCCCTTTAGGTCTGACAGCTGCCAAAAACAGAAGATGAATCGAACGATGAGCTCCATTTGAGTGGTTAATTACAGCAGTAATATACGTAGACAGAAAGTGGTACTGATATATTTACAGTATGCATGAATACGTGGGCTGATGGTTAAAATTATGTCTCAGAATATCTGGGCACATTTGGTTTTCCCACCAGTAATGAGAAATAATTCAAATTTGATCACAAAACTTGATCACATACACACACAAAAAAAGTCTTTCAGTCCGTGTTGGTGAATGTCTACTTGTGACCACAGTGTTTCTCCGTCACAGCATCATGTTCCTTCTTGCTACACTGCGGTGTCTGCAGTGATGCATCAGCAGTCCAGGCAGTGATTATCTGGCTTCTTTGTGGGTTTCTTAAGTTGCATTATGATGACTTAAGAAGTCACATGAATATGGTGATTGTTAGACCTCTTTTAAAGCTGACACACAAACAGGCATTCAGCTCAATGTGACTCATTTAAGAAGCTGTCTTTGGAATTATGATTTATTGTGTTCACAGCACGAATTGCTGCATCAGTTGCCAAGACAGCAAAATTACAAAATGTGGCAAGACAAAGAGTTTACAGCCACACTAGCGTTTCTGTGAGGCTGCACAGCAGAGCTTTGAGCTAAATGCTAATGCTAACATGTCAACATGTCCACAGTGTTAACATGGTGATGTTTAGGAGGTATAATGTTTACCATGTTTAACATCTTAGTTTAGTGTGTTAGCATGCTACAATTTGCTAATTACTGCTAAACACGAAGTACAGCAGAGGATTATGGGAATGTGATTAGTTTTGCAGGTAGGCAAAAGTATTGGACAATTTTGACCAGATGATGGCGCTAGAGGAAATGTGAGGGGATCACCAAAGTCAGTAGGATTCATTATTGACCTTGATTTATTCAAGCCTAACAAAGTGTGGATAAACTCACATTCACAGCTGGGAGATTAGCAATCAAACGGTCTACTGTTACACATTAAGCAGCGTCATCAGAGCACAATGAAGTCCTATTGATTTAGAAAGAAAGGAGCATTTTTTCTAAAGTATTCATTCTTTATACAAGCTGTAGCCTGTACAAGAAGTGGGGAGATACTTTAAAAGCTGAGTTATGAGATGCACAGTAAAATATGAGGTAATCCATTTTGAGGTTGTGTTGCACACTCTCTCTGCCTTTGTTAAAGCAGGTGTCTCTTTTTTTGTTTTTGAAATGATAAATATCCCAGTTCAGAAATACCATTAAAGCACAGAGGGTAGCATACCTCACACAGACAAAACAAATAGTAGAAACCTGTTCTGCAGCATGATGAATGGTGATTCTGCCTCTCCCTGTGTGTCAGCTGCAGTAGGCAAATGGTTCAATCATTGCTTTTTCATCCAGGTTGGAGGTAAAGGAATCACTCATTTACAATTGGGTGTATTGGAGGTAACTCATTGATCCGGAAGTTACTGAAGAAACTAAAAGATGGAGGTGGGAAGCCCCCTATAAAGTTCTTAATGATCGACGCCCTTTGAAGCAATCAGTATAAGTGAAAGTGAAAGGGTGTTTTGAAAAGTGAGATATGTCAGTTCAGAAATAGCAGTGAGCATCATGCACAGTATGCACTGTGTGGCCTATCTCCGAGTTTGCTTGTGTACTCAGTGGCACATTATGGCACAATGCTGCGTCATGACAGCGTGGATTGGGAGGAAAACCACCGTCAGTGACATGGTTACAGTTGCTAGGAGTGACATTTGCTACCAAGTCACAGAATACAAGAATCTCAAAGCCATATATGGGCATGTGTCTCACAGAGATGATGTCATCAGGGGGCTCCCCTTTCATTTGTAGGAATGTAAAGGCAGAGTGGGTGTGTGCTCCTCTGAGCCATAAAGATAGACACAGGGCACGCAGATAGTGGGGTGTGTGGCTTCAAGAGAGACAGAGGCAGGTTTAGTTAAATGAAGTGAAACAAAACTTGAGGAAGAAGCAAGTTGCGCAATGATCATTACAAATAGATAAATAGCTAAAGGGGAACTTTGCACAACTGCTGTAAGTTCAAGGTGGAATGAGAGGAATTGAAGGAAATAGAGGCATTAGCAGCTGTTTCAAAGCATCAGCGTTAGATAGACAGCACTAAAGGAGGAGAGGGAGAGGAAGCAAGCAACAGAGAAAGAGGCAGAGAGAGCAGGAGCAGAAAACAAGAGAGAGAGGAGAGGCTGCCTACGTTCAGTGCTAAGTGTGTTACTGATCTTACTGAAGGCTTCCTGTGTGAGCACCATGGGAAAGTCAGGTAAGTGGAAACTGCACCCTGAGGGTTTTAACTCTGATTGTATCAATTTGGCCTGAGTTAGAACTTTGCCCCCATGAAACTGTGTGTGTGCTCGCTTGTTTACTGTATGTGTTTGTGAGCTTTGCTATCTTTGAAAAATAGGACAAAAAGAGGACATACAAAATTGCAAAAGAAATGACTTTTTTTCTCTTTAATGGTGCTTCCAGTGAGATTTCAAAACAGCTTTTACTGATCCTTAGTTAAGATCCATCCTGCAGCATGCTGAGTAGATGTTAGCTCTTAGGGTAGCATTGGTATTTGTATTGTTTGTGTGTGGCTATTTCAATGTGCCTATTGTGAGAGCCCTCGAGAGATTGTAGGACTTATGAAAAGGCCAGTGTAGTGATAGGCACCAGGCAGAGGGGGGTGATGTGGATGACGTTTTCTACTCCATCATCTGTCATCAAGTTGTAGCCTACTCACTGTCTGAGGTCAGTCATGCTTCAGGTGGTGAGGCTCTGACTCGCACTTCAGCTCGAGTTTGTATTCTGCAGTCATGCATGAATCTTCACGTTGCATCATCACGTCTCCTTTGTCAGGATTCTCGCTCTGGCTGCCTAACCCTTCCTGCGTCTCTCCTCTCTGTCTCTCAGCCTCGAAGCAGTTTGCTGAGGAGGTGCTTCAGTGCCATAATGAGTTCAGGAGGAAGCACCAGGCTCCTCCGCTGAAGCTGAGCGGCAAGCTGAGCAGAGAGGCTACTCGGTGGGTTAATGCACACACAGATCAAATTAGAAACCTAATTAGCGAGGACTACGCATACCAGTCACTGTCAAAGTGCTCTGGATAACAATGACAGTTCCAGCCTAGCCTGTCAAATGAAATAACTACAAAATATGATACGATATTGAGCGTCTTGGTTGTGATTACGAGTTATGTTGACTATTTGTTGCCACTAATTGCAGCTATATTAACTTTTCATATCATTATTACTGAACAAAGAGAATTTATCCTGTTAAGTAAATGCAAACCTGATCAGCGCTGTCACGAAGGATAGAAGCAAGTGCTTTGGATAATAGACTTTCAGTTCATTTCCTTGAGCATGTTTGATGGTGTAATAAGAACAGCAATATTGAGCTGCTAAACAACCTTACATTTTATTATACCTGATAAATGTACAAAAAAGCACAACAAAATCTGTTGGGAAAAAATAATGTTTATTCCTTAATTGATTTGTTAAAATGTATCTTAAAAGAAGAGACCTAAATAATAATAGTATATATTGTTAATATCTATCATGGTAAATATTTGAGTTTGAAGATAATCTGCCGTTTAAAGCGCAGCACAGTTCATTGGAACATGATGAATGGTGCTTTAACCTCTCCCTCTGTGTCAACTGACGTTTGTAAAGGCACTCACCAAAACTGTGCAATCATAACTGTTTCACCCGTGTTCAGGAGGAAGATTAAGGCCTCATTGGCTCATTTACAGCTGCATGTCTTGGGAATAATTTGTAGATAAAGTTTCAGCTCATCCTGTCATCCAAAAAGTATTATTAACTCTTGTGTCCTGTGATGAGGGACATCTCTGGCGTTTAATGCCTGTGGTTTATCCACACCATGTTGTGAGAGTCACTGAGGTCAGTCACATGATTATCATACACTCCTATAAACAGAGACACGAATAAGTTGCTGCCAGGCCAAGATGTTGACCCATGTCCCTGTGGTGATGTCCAAGATTGTAAATTGGTGTAAATGCTGCCCTACGTCAATACTATGCTAATAAAACGTGTGCATTGGCATGCACTTCTTTGTCATTGTAGAGATTGAACTTTAAAACTTTACAACATTAGTCCATGGAAATATTGTTTAAGCCCCAGATGGTCTTTTAATCAGCAATAATATCAACCCAATTACAAAAAGCAGTTATTTAGACGAACTGGTTTCCGTGCCTGCATTGCAGATGACCTGAGGTAAGAATTTTTCACTGTTTACCTTGAGGGGTGGAGGACAGCACAGTGCAGGAAGCTTTTACAAACTGAGACTTCTAGGAAAGCTAATTCTTAGGAGGTGATGAGCTTCAAGGTAAACACCACTCACAGTGGCAATATATCCAATGCAGGAGTTGATTTTGTAGCAGGATTCATATTGGAGAAAATTTCAGCAGTGCTATTCACAACTTTTCTTTGTCTCTGTCCACAGTTATGCTGAAAGCCTGGCCAGCACCCGGATCCTGAAACACAGTGTGGAGTCCAGTAGAGGGAGCTGTGGAGAGAACCTGGCATGGGCCTCCTATGATCAATCAGGTACATATATATAGTATACTATGTGTACACACATACTCACGCATACAAATTATATACCACCCGAATGATTTTGTGTATATGCCCTCTTTGTGATCCTCCTGAGATATTTATAGTAAAAAGGATGGGACAGATCTAATAAGACACATACCTCCATTGACTGTCCTACAGCTGAACAGCTGGGATCTATTTCCCCTCCACTTCACACTGTGCTTGAGAGCACAGAGACCATGACTCACTGCAGAAATATGTCAGCGCGGGACGATGTGATTCATAAAACATCTCCTACAGTGCAGCACTGCGGTGACAAAAAGTGCAGCACTGTAAACAACATATGCAAAAGGGGCTTATAGCTCCAGGGTGCAGTCCTCTTACATCGCTGTCTTTCCGATCAATATGTACGACACAAGACTGATTTGATTGTCTTTTAAGTTGAGGTTACCCTTTGTCCTGTGCACGTGCAGGAAAGGATGTGGCAGACCGCTGGTATGATGAAGTGAAACAATACAACTTCAATCGTCCTGGATTCTCCTCTGGCACTGGTGAGATTTACACAGGAGAGCGTCTGTCAGTCTCCCTCCCTTGCTTTCCTATTTCAGAACAGAATAATAACAACAAATTGGGCAAAATGATTAAATTCAATATCAGGATAATCATAAATAATCTTTTCCGATATTGATATTCAGTATATAACAATGTGGCTTATGTATGCAAAATCACATGTTAAATAGAGCTGAACCAATTAGTTGATTAATTGATTTCTTGATCAGCAGGAAAAAAGCCAAAAAATCTGTGATTTTGTGATAATGAATATCTTTGGGTTTGGGACTGTTGGTTTGATAAAACCATCAATTTTAATATTGTTCTTTAGGAAATTATGATTGGCATTTACTTTTTATATTTACGTACTTTTCTGACACTTAATATCCCACAGATTAATTAGTTAATGAAGAGAATAACCAGCAGATTAATCAACACTGAAAATAATCATTTGTAGAAGCCCTGAAGTAATACTAATTTTGCTCATCACATTGAACACAATAAGAAAATTGAATATTCTTTCAAATATAGTATTCAAAAGTCACTTTTTCAGTTTAACTTGAATTTAATATTAATTTAAACATCTGCTTTGTTCATAACCATATGAAAAAACAAACATTTTCAATTTTGCTCTGACACATTATATCAAACACTTCCCTTCTCATATGTTTTCATGTCTTCTTGCCTTGTCTCATCTAATTCTTCCTCATCTTTTTTTTCAATACATTTATCTCAATGTATGTATTTCTCGCTCTGATCTCCTTGTCATTTTCTGTTTACTCGCTGTCAGTTTCTCTGTCTCAGTGTCACGTTTACCCAGGCATGGGCAAGGTTGTTGTTATTCCCCCACTGATGTCACACCTCAGTCAGCGTGTGACTGTTTGACTCAGTAACCAGCCATGCTGAAACTGAGGGGAAATCACAGTCCTCTGTATCACTCCTCAGCCCGCATGTCATTTCCAGTCTGCCCTAATTCTTCCAGATGGTTTCCCACAGCCTCAGAATCCCACATGAGGCCGATCACCCCTAGGAGCTTATCACAATGATTCACACTGATTCATATAAATTTGTCTGAGAGGAATTAAGATTCCTACATCTGTAAATATTTAAGTCTGTGTGCACTCCGCTTTGACCATGTCCTGAAAGTCCTGTTTTTTTCTCACTCTCACTCTATTTTCTGCCTTGTTCTGCCTATAATTTCTTTCTATTTATTATCTCTCATTTATCTCACCACCTAGGCCATTTCACAGCAATGGTGTGGAAGAGCACTAAAAAGCTCGGTGTCGGTAAGGCCACTGCGTCAGACGGTTCTTCCTTCGTGGTGGCCAGATACTTCCCAGCTGGGAATGTCACCAACCAGGGACACTTTGAAAGCAACGTCCTCGCAGCTAAAACCACCACCTAAAGATGTCCCAACACTTGACTCGAGCCCCAAGGCATTTATTCCATTTTCCAGGAGAGTCTGAAGTTATCTGCCTGAACTGCTATAGGGGATACTCAGGAGAGCACCAATTGTTGCCTAGTAGAGAACCATTCTACTATCTTGTACGGATTTTAAAAGATGAAATGCACTCGGGCTTAAAGTCCTAAGTTTGTCATTTGAAAATGTGCTTATGTATGATATAGTATTTAGAATGAAAGACGCACTACTGTTTGACTAACATAACATTTCCAGTGACCATTTGGATTGTATAATATTGATTTTCATGGTCATTTACATTGCGATAATACTGTGACAGTATTTCATTCATTAATGCCAATGCTTTCATATTTTCACACACTGAACTACATCATAGCCTCACATCTGTGTTTGTGTAAGAATGGGAACTAAGTCAGTCAAAGGGACAGGCTTCACACATTCACATGTGGAGTCATTGCTTGTAATTTAAAGCCGATGACTCAACATGCTTGGTATGAGTTTGGGTTATTGTCGCCACTTGTCAAAGCAAAAGCCTGCAGTCCCGAATATGTGTTTTGTACTCTAATCTGTTTTGTACAATAAAGTTGATAGAAATGCATTTGGCGCCTGTCGTCTGCATTGTGTGACAATATAAGAGAGTGAGAAACAGAAGAAAATGAGAGTTTAATTTCATAATGACACATCCACTTTCTTTGAA
>NTHP01000083.1:2264145-2280763 GCA_003416845.1 Oplegnathus fasciatus
CCCCCCATTGCACTCCCCTGCTCACTGGCTATGACTCATTATTTTGTTCACCATCTGCCCTCCCTCTACCCTCTCACTCTTCCTCTATCGCTTCCTCCTTCCCCCTCCTTCCTCCTCACCATGATAGCATTCACAATGTCATTCTTGTTGTGTTTCAGTGCACGGACGGCCTTGGCTCGTGACACATTGGCCTGAGCCATCACCAGCTCAATGTCTCTCTGCTCAAGACCTCCCTCATCCACCTGATGTATGGAAAGAAAGAAAAAGACAGAGAGAGATGTGAAGTTAACAACAGAATAAAAGATTTTGCACTACAGCATACTGTACTGACATTAGTATGATAGGTGTTCAGAAACAACAGTTTAGGCAGTAATTACCTCTTCTTCCTCCTCTTCACTCTCCTCCTTGATGGTGAGGCTGGGTGGGACAGGTGGGGCCAAGGGAGAGGAGGTCACAGGCACCTTGAATTTCTCTGCAGCTGCTTTGTGAGCCTGCTGAGACAGGTCCTCAATCTGAGAGAGGAGAGGAGAGGAGAGGAGAGAGGAGTGATTGCGAGGTGATACAATACATGTCCTGAAGCTTGAAGAAAGAAAGACTTACTTTTGCCTCTCCAAATACAATGTAAATGTCTGATGCGGGGCTTTTGAACACATCTGGTCTGCTGATGACAAACAAGATACTCTTGGACTTCCTAATGGTGATTCTGGTCACACCATGGACCGGCTTCAGACCCAGTTTAGACATGGCCTACATACACATACAGCAGCAGAGAGAGTGAGAAAGAACGACAAAATAACACAAATTAAACAATTTCCTCAAAGGAACAGTTGCTTTCATAATCAGTTTGACCACTTTATCATTTATTTTTATACAGCCAGTCGTCTGACCTTGCGGGCCTTCTTCTCACTGCGGCTCTGTTTTGGTCTGTTTAGCCCTTCATCTGCAGAGGAGATAGACTGAAGGAAAAAGCAAATATCAACTTTACTGTTATAATCTATGACATTTTCATATTTCAGTTTTGCTAAAATGCCATGTCTCAATTTTGCTAATATCACCAAAAGTGACTCATCTTATACCCAGTTAGGTTTTCACTGGTATTTCGCTGCTGCCAGGCAGTTTTGTTTTCTCTTGCACACACAGGAAGTGATGCATTTTATGTTTATAGCAACAGCAGTAACAGCAAAAAACTAGCATTAGCCACAATGGCTAAATAAAGAAAAGATCAATACTCTTCATCAACTGAAAATATAAAGCAGGTAGGGCAATAGCAGGTTATCATGTGAGTGATTATTTTTGATGTTTCATGTTCTCCTCAAATTCCCGTTTACCTTTTTATGTCAAGATTTCTACATAACACACTTTATAGTTTTCAGGCTGTCAGTGTGAAGCAAACTGTTTCCTCCTGATTGCGAAATCATTATGTCGAGATCTTGAAAAAAACATGGTATGTTTCTCAACATAATCTCAATGTAACCCCAATATAACACGTTATAAAGTAATGTTCTAGGTGTTAGAAAATCTGTTTTACTCATGTCCTCTCTGGCATGCCATACGTGTTTAAAAAATATATGGGTAATTCAGTACAGGAAAAGATGGTTTTCAATAAAGCAGCATGAACAGACCCACCTGGGGCTCTGATGGTCTCAGTGGTTCTGGCTCCTCAAGCTCAGGCACTGACCCCTCACTCTCAGACTCATTACAGGAAGCCAATATGGAACCTACACAAGCACATATTCAACACACATTCAAGTACATATAAGTGAAGTGTATCATATCCTTCTTGCCATAGAAACGAATCACCATAGTAGAAGTAATGACTCTATCTCATTAGTGCTACAGTATGCTGGTGAAGAGTGTTCATTAAAAAAAAATCCAAAAGCTGATCGAATCAACACTGGGGAATTTAATTAGCCTATGGAAAATTAATTTAATTACACCTCTATACTTTGTGATTTTACATTATATGCAATGTGTTATTGGCAACAAAAGGGCACCCTTCTTAATTCAAACAGTGAATGATATATTGCAGAGAATTTACATCTCTTCTGATGTCATCTGTCATAAAAGCACAGCCACTTTCAGCTATTCTGTCCTACATCATCACTTTATATTCAAACACATGTAAATGTAACACTTAATAACAGTAACTGTGGGTTTACTATTGTAGAAACAGAAAGAAAGATGGAAAAGGGCAAAAAGAGAAAAGAGAAAAGGGAGGAGTGTCTAACACAGAGCGAGAGAAATTTAGGGGATTATTAATGCTGATTCCTATGTCCCATAGGAGGTCAGAAACAACTCACAATTGTTTTTGAAGGATAGGTCGATCTCTTCAGCAATCTTGTGGGTGTGGTTGACTGGACAGCCTGACTGTCTGTCTGTTATTTGGTGGGCAGAGAAAGGTTGCATTTCCCGTTGATTGGATGGACCAGATGCTTTCTGCATGGCTCCATTTCTGTTTCCTACGACTCCTCTGGGCTGGGATCTGTGACCATGTCGAGGCAGTCCACCATCATCCTCACTGTCTGTCTCCTCCTCAGCCAAAATGGGACCTTACAGAGCACACATTAATTAATCATATTTGTATTAGGAAGCTCACATTTCACTTTTTTAATAAACTTTCTGCTTTTTATTGCTTAAAACTGACGGACCAGGGAAATATAGTGGCCATTTTTCTTTCTGATAATAATCCCAACTTGCAAAGCACCCTTTCACTGTCGCCAGAACTGACTGTAACAAGAAGGTTGTATTGCGATATTAATCTAACAAGCCATCATTTCTATACTCACCTCTGCACCTGTCTTGTGTGTTCCATGTGCGACCTCGCTTGTTGTGAGGCTGGATGTTGAGATTAGGCTGAGACTGTGAATAGGACTGAGACTGGGGATGAGAAATAGAGTCTGGAACACATGCTGAATCAAGACTGCCAGACCCAGGTGAAGACGACTCCTGGGTGGGCTGGGACAGGCTTAACGGCAAGGCAGTGGAGAATGAGGGCGAGGAGACACTTGTGGCAGATGTAGTTGATGTGGAAAGGACAACAGTGACCTCTTGGAGGTTGTTGTTAGGAAGAAATTGGGAATCAGGGGCTTGTTGTGTTGTGGGGGAGGTAGGGCAAAGCGTAGGGGAGGTGTGGCACATGGACAGTGAAGACTGTTGCTCAGCTGAGAGGACAGTTTGGGATTCCTGCACAGGTGTGGGAAGATCATCCTCTGGGTCTGTTGAGGCACAAGGCAGAGGGGAGGAAGAGGAAACAGGAGATGTTGAAGAAGAAAGTGGAGTCAGAGAGTATGATATGCTGTCTTGGGTAGGTGGGCTGTGGTCAGTATCTATGTTGTTGTCATTAATGTCCACTGTGATTCGTCTCTGACTTTCAGATAATGGTCTGTTATCAAGCACTTCCTGTTCCTGATGTAATTCTTGGTTCATTGCCGCCACAACATTGAGGTTGTCTGGGGTATGCGTGGTAGAAC
Organism: Oplegnathus fasciatus; assembly: GCA_003416845.1. Taxonomy (NCBI): domain Eukaryota; kingdom Metazoa; phylum Chordata; class Actinopteri; order Centrarchiformes; family Oplegnathidae; genus Oplegnathus; species Oplegnathus fasciatus. The sequence goes on from NTHP01000083.1 coordinate 2,267,616, forward strand.
TGCAGTATTCATGGCTAGGACTTCTGACATCAGGACTGGGACTGTTATCCCCCTGCATCTGTGAACCAGATTCAGCTTGGTCTGTCCCAGATGTCCTCTGTTGACAGTTCGACGATGAAGCTTTGTTGTTTGCCTTTCGGCCTTTTTTAGTTTTAGAATTGTCTGCAACCCCCTTTGACCATCCATCTGCTGTAGTATTTAATGGAACAGAAGGTTTCTTTGGATCATCAACAGAATCAGGGCTAGAGTCAGCATGACTGCCTGTCTGGGATGCCCTGTGTTTGTTCTGCTTCCCTCTCCTCCCTTTCTTAGCAGCAATTGGTTTATCTGTGCAAAGTTCCCCTTTAGGGGTGTGACACACAAAGTGCTCTGAGTCATTCTGTGCAGGAGAGGTTTTTCTTTCCTTTTTGTTCTGCTGATCTTTCCCTTCACCTCTCTCTTTTGCTTTCTTCTCTGCTTTCTCTTCCTCATCTTCTCCCCCTGAGTTACAAACAACACACTGCTGTCCTGTAAAGGCATCCTTAGTCTTTGGTTCATCAACAAGTCTGTCAGTCACGGGACTGACATCACCTTTTCTTTGGCCCTCAGTCTGAGGCTCCACCGCCTCTGGTTCTGAATGAGAACCAGTATTTTCCATCTTGTCTTGACAAGCTCTACTTGTTCTGGATTCATTAGATTTATATTTAGGAGTAAAGGAACCAAATGATCCGTGTAGCAAAGAAAATGCTGTATTACTCTCTGGAGTGATTGTCTGACACTCTGGATTAGTATGACATCTTGGCTTGGTTTTATCTGGTGAACTGAGATGTTGGTTTGTTACAGCTTTGTCCACATAAGTTTCAACTAATGGCACTGAGATGCTACAGATACCTTCTTTTGAGGACGGTGCCTGTGTTGTGTCCGATGTCTTGTTTATGGAGCTGTCTGTTGGTTCTCTGTCTTCATCAGGAATTGTCTCAGAAACCTGAGGTGGCATCTCCTCAAGTGGAATATTAGACACAGACTCTCTAACACTGACACTCACACTCTGGGGTCTCACTTCCTCTGATAGAGCATTCAGACTTCCAGACATGGCTACTTCCAAGGAGTCAAAGGCAGAGTCATTGTTATTGTTAGAATTATTCCAAGTGTCTTGTATTTGTGTGTCCGCGTTATCTCCATCATTTTCTGGATTTAGATTACTGACATCATCCTCTGGGAATCTGGAGCTTCCATCCTCCCCTCCCCCTGCTTCTGAGATCTCCTCAATTGACTTCCAACGGGCCAAGTTGGACTCAGAAGCTCCCTCTCCTACCAATTCTTCATCTGTAATCCGGTCCTTCTTTCCACACAGGCTGTTGTTATCTTCCTCATCCAGAACAGAATCCAGAACATTGTCATAATTTTTGCACACTTCACTGCTCATGTTGGGAACCATGGCCGTCTGTGTGCTTTGGCCCTCTGTGTCACACATGAGCAGACTTTCCGCCTCTAACTCATACCTCTTCCCCAGAGACAGGGAGAGAGACTCCCCTGCTCCCCAGACACCAAACTCAGCCCCTGATCCTAATCCTAGACCGAACCCCAGACCCAACCTGTCATCACACCATGCCCCAGCTCCAGGACCCATGTCCCTGCTCGTGTCTGTTTCTGAGTTTTCCCTTTTTGGTGAGATGGCAAGGGGGGAGTGTGGGGATCCAACAGCTCCCAGCACCCCCTCGTCAGTAGTCAGGGTGTTTTCTCTCAGGTTCTCCTGGGCAGAGTCACCAGGGCAGTGTTCAGGAGTCAGGGCCAGATTGTCAGCAAGTTCTGAGATGATCTCTGGAGAGGCAGAAACAGGGATATTACTGGGGTTGGGACTAGGGTCTTTAGGATAGGAGAGAAGAAGAACACCTTTATTTAAGTCATTGGTGGCAGTGGCCATATTTAGAGAGGGACCAGAATCAATGCTTCTACAGTCCACACTTATAGACTCAGCTGTGGCATTCCCATTCTTCTGGTCAAGCTCAATGTCAGACTCCCTGTGAATACTGGTCCTACACATGGCCCCTCCAGGCACATCAGATTTATTTGAGAATGACTTTGATAATACAAGTCTACTTGCTCCTACAGTCCTGTGGCTCTCTGGCTGATAATTACGAGGTTTGATGAGCAATTTGAAAGAGTCTCTTTCTGGTTCTTCTGTGGGTTCCTCTCCTGAATAGTCATTGCTCTGTTTCAAATCAACATCTGCCATCTGGGGATTTTCTTCAGCCAATTCCTCCGGAAGGACTGAACTGTTTAGGTCTGTCATCTCCTGTGTGGAAGTGGCAGAAGGAGGAGAGGTGTGGAACTCAGCAGCAGGATCAGGTGGAGCACAAATGACAACAGGAGTGGTGGAAAGGTCACAATGAGGGCTTTCTTTAGGCTGCTCAAGAGGGTTGGACGAACCAGAGATATCCATCATCTCACTCTCACTCCCACTCTCGTCAAGGTTGCTTGAGGACTCTGGTTGACAAGAAATTGCTTCTGAATGACCAGACAGTTCCACTGGTTGGTCTGTACTCACTTCCGTGTGCAAAGGTGTTGTCTGACCTATTCCACTGGTAGATTCCAGTCCAGGGTCTGACTGAGGCGCAGGGGGTTTGGGTATGTCCAGAGGTTTGGGTTCTATATTGTTGCCATTGGGGTGTGCAGCAATGGCTTCAGAAAGACAGGTGGTTTTGGGTTGATCTACTAGTTCGTCTGTGCTCAATTGTGTGTGCAAAGTTTCAGTTTGACCTATTCCAATGGTAGACCCCGGTTCAGGTTCTGGTTGGATTTCAGTCGAGTCAAGTGCATCCATTGGTGTGGGTTCCAGTGATTGTGCATGCCTCTCAGTGCTGTATAGACGTTCATCTTCCTCCCCATTATAGGAGGCGGAATCTAATGAGTCATCTGTATCGTCTTGGAAACAGAAGGATTCGTCCAACCCCTCATTGATAGATGTCTCTGAAAGTGAATGAAGGAAGGATGCTGAGCTGTCCTCGTCTGTAGGATCCTCTTCTGCTTTGCTATCACCCTCCTCATCATCATCTTTCTGCTCTTCTTCCTTCTCTTCCACCTCCTCTACCACTTTCACTTCAACCTTAGCTTCCTCACCTGCCTCATCATGGTCATCACTGTCATCATCTTCATTACTTTCATCATCGTCCTCACCGTCAGCAGCGCCATTAGCATTGCCATCACCATCATCATCAAAATCATAGTCATCATCATCCTCTTCATCATCATCATCATCTTCAACATCTGCCTCCTCCTCTCCTGCTGCATACGCATTAACATCCTTTCCTTCATTTCTGTCATTGACTTCTCCTATTTCATTCTCTTCCTCTGTGGGGAAGAGGGTGATTTCCATTGAATCAGCCTTAAAGATAAGGCTGGTGTGGAGGGGAAAGGAGATGAGGGAGGCAGGGATCATCCTTTCCTCCTCTGGTATATCATCAGCACAAGCTGCCTGGGAGAGCATGAAAGAACTAGGGCCGAGCCTACCAAAGGCTCCAGGACAGAAAGCATCCAGGGGAATGACAGGTGAGTCAGGGCTAAGGCTAGATGAGGCCATGGTCATGTTCTCTGTGTCAGGAGTCAAAGCAGTGGAGGGTAGTTCTGGCTGGTCATCCATCTGTCCATAATGTTCCTCTGATAAACATGCCTCCAGTTGCAGTTTCAGGCCTGTCTGCATGGGTCTAGAGTACTCTGCTCTCCCTGCATCGGCCTCTTCCAGTGGGCAGAGTGAGCTTTCAGACTCTCCCTCATCCTCTTGGGAGTCACTGCTACGGCTGCTACTGCTCCTTAGTGGGGATGTATCCTCAGTCACCCAGCAAGGACGACAACTTTCTCTGGAAATCTTGATCTCTTCTCCTTTTAGAGCCTCTTCCTCCTCAAGGATCACTGTCCCTGTTATGCCCATCCGTGAATTCATGACAAAATCATCATGGTGGTACAGACGGAAGTCCCCTGCCCTCTCCTCCTCCCGTTCTGGACCTACCCGTCCCTTTTCCTCCCCAACTTCATCTCCAATCTCTGATAAGGAACCCACAAAGCAAGCAGGGGCCTCCTGTGCTTCTTCTGTGAGGAGCAGGTTGGGAGAAGTGGAGGGGGAGGTGGAAGATGTGTAAGAGGAGGTCCAGCTGCCTCCCTCCGCTGTGATATAAGAGCCAGAGGGAGAGGTGAGTGGGGAACAGAGGTCCTCGCTGTCTGAGGGGGAAGCAGGGGAGAGTGGGCAGGCTGGAGAGCCAGGATATGAATGATGTTTAAGGTGTGAGGAGCGGGAAGCCATCTTGATTGGAGTGGAAGGGGCAGTATAGTACAGGTCAGGGTCAAGAGATGAGGGCACACCCACTCGTAGTGGGTCAACAGCATAGGCTGGCTCAGAAAAGGACAGAGCAACTGGACAGGCCAGCTCAGAAAAAGAGAGGGAAGGCACTTCGTCTTGAGAAAGGGTTTGACCCTGTTCCTGGTTGTCTATCAAATTTTCATCTGTTGTGATTGGCTCTGGAGACGAGGGGGAAGGGACTAGGGGGTTGTGAAAAGGGGAAGGGAGTATGGTTGGGGGCTGCACGGGGTCTTTTTGCTGATCCTGCTGTTTTTGAGGGCTTTGGGTTTGGCTTTCCTCTTTGCTGGTTTCCAGCTGGGTCTCTTTTGCTTGTGACTGAGGATCTGAAAAGCTTGGGATAGCTGGCAAAGGGATAGCCTGATCACTTGGCCCGACAAGGGGTTTCGCTTTCTGGATCTCCGTTGTTTTGAGCAGTGTCTCTTGCCCCATCACCACCCTTGTGTCAATGGTCTGTGGCTCTTGATAGTCACTCTCCACCTCAGAACCAGTCAGGACCTGGGAATAACACATTATGCATAAATATTAAAGTTCATATCAGTATACCACTAAAATGCGTCTGGTAGCATATCTGCTGTAAAATTTCAAACATGCTTAAAACACATATCACACACCTTGATTCTCTCCATTTTAACAGGGACATGGCGGCCGCATGGTCCATGACCACCTAACTTTCCAGACAATCTGGGTGTGTTGTTGTTGCGATGGTCAGATCCTTCAGGTTGAGGCCTTGGAGTACCAGAGGAGCTAGGTGTTGCATGAAATAGGCGTGGTCCAAATGGAGAGGTGCATGCTGGAAGTAGTTTCTGAGGAGTACTGGGAGAAGGGCTAGAACCACTGTCACTTGGGGAGGAGCCACTGTCACTAGGGGTGGAGTCAGTAGACGGGTGTCTGGTCATGTCTGAAAAACAAAAAAAAGCAATGTAAAACAACTGTTTAATTAAAGGGAAGGAGCAGTTGCATCAAAATATTGAATATAGGAAAAAGTACTGCAGAAGATTTATGGTGGGGAATTAATAAATAAGTGAGATCAATTGAACTGACTGAATTTTCTCAGTGCCACAACTCTAGACATAATGTGGAAGGCTATGCCTCCTTTAGTGTACAATAATAGACTTTTTATCTTTTCGGCTGAACTTTACTTTTCTTCTCCCACACACTAACTCAGAGAGGGCTACAAGAAATGGCACCAGAATGCTAGTCAGTAGATTAAATATCTGTATCTGTATGTTACTCTGACACTGCAAATGGCTTTGGAGAGCAAAGCAATCACCAAGACTGAAAACAGTATTAGCAGTCTTTGAATAATCCTGCCTGTCGTGGTCCACCATACAGTAAGGCCTGAAGTGGAAAACAATGCTTCTCTACATACACTACAATATCTTCCTTTACCTCTCCGAGTTTCTCTGTCTCTCTTTCTCTTTCTTTATCAACATGCACAATTGCACAATTAGCCAGAGGCAAAAGGAACTGTTATTGAACTATGGTGTCTTGTCCTTCTAGACCATGCTATCATCTTCATAACTGTCACCAGGGACAGGGAAATCATGGAGATGAAATGACAGAATGAATGAAAGAAATGGGGTCAGGGGTGAGTGGAGGGAGTTTTGTGTATGAGCAAGAAAGGGAACGCAAACGGAGGGAAAAGATGGAATAAAAGACTGTATTCTTCATTTGTTTCGGTTCCATTACTTATCTTTAATGATTTGGTTATGTCGGATTGATTGCCATAACACAAAACCATACATTCACTGAAATATCCCTTAAGGATGTGATGTAAGCCTCTTTCTCTATAACGCACAGGGAGGGAACAGAACCTTCATTTGCTCTCTTAACTGGGCCATTGCCACGGTGACCTCAATCCACATGCTGATTGGCCATTATAACACACAAGTGGCTCAGCTCGGTGCCAGCCACAAAAACACACACACCCTCACACACACATACGCACAGTTGCTCTGCCAGGAACCCAGATATCACTTACTAATTCACTCTCTCTTCTGTATCCTCTCCTTTGTCTCACTCCCTCAAAATTTCTTTCTAAACCTTTTCCCATCTAATCCTCTCTTCAGTCCTGTTTTATACATGAATATATAACTAGCTGCCTCTCCTCATTTCATTTTTAGTTGTGACTCTTTGCTTCCTTCTCTCGCCTCCATGTTCTTTTTTTCTTTTCACATAGTATATCTCCTTTGCTTCTCCTCCCTCGCTGCTCTCCTGCCCTGCCTGTGGTGGTGGCAGATGCAATCATCAGCACTTAGCAGCCCTGCCTGATCATTGCCCCAATAATAAGCTCTAGGTGTGTTTGTGCACGTGCTGAGTCACGCCTCAGAGACTAAAACCTTCCACTAATCAGAGAGATGAACAATTAAGCATGCACAAAAGCCAACTCCTGCTTAACACTTACATGTACAGCGCAGTCTAATATGGATAGTGGGTATAGAACATGTGATTGTTATTGTTTCTTCCTGCATGGCCTAATAAAAATGTCACCCAGCTTCAGAGACCACATGCAGAGGTGAACAAAAATCCAATAATAAAGCTATATCTGACTTAAATCAACCGAAACAACAACTACATTGAACACATTCAGATACTTTATCTTCCTCCCTTATTGTATATGCTAGGTATTATTTTGCTAGGCTGCTAAATAAGCCAGTGACATGTATGTCTGCTAGCATAACTGTCAGTCTCTGTCTCTTTGCTGCAGAGTGCTGCAAATAGTCTGTGGATGTCTGCCTCTCTTCCTGCCCAGCCTGTGAGTCGCCTCTGGGGGAACGCAGTGAAATAGAGCACCAGGCTTGCCGTACGAGGAGCAGGCCGCAGCAAGCTGAGCAGACTGGAGCTGCGTCACAGAGGCTGCAGCGCTGGCCTGTCAGCCCCAAGGGGAGCCTCTATTTCAGCTACGGCTCAGATTGAGCCATAAAGAAGAGACACCCCAATAGTCTCATATGGCTCTTTGTCTTTCTCCATCTGCCCCACCTCTTTAGTCATAATCAATCATCTGAACTCTCCTTTTTCAGCAAGTATGTGCCGGAACACAAGTTGTAACCAGAGCATCCAACAGTTCTCTCTCCTCTCTCTTCTGCCGAGATTGAGGCCAAGAAAGCTTAAAATAATTCCAAGCCTAAGAACAGATCAGGGCAATGAAGCAGGAAAACTTCCAAAATAGCAAACCACTGTAAGCTACTTCCAGCAGGGAGGAGGCATTGAGTTTTCATAATAGCAATTAAGGTTATCCATCAAAACTGTCAGGTGTTTACAACAGTATACACTCTACTCATGCGAGCTATATTGTGTGTAATAACTGTCAGAGATACAGTGGTCACAAGACTTTGTTCCAATGACGACATTCTCACTGACCACTATTGCCTGACTGTAATCAAGGGGACATTAGTAAAATCTTGACCCTCCCAATCTCTCATCTGCACTGACCCAACCTTATCTACTCCTATTTCTCTCCCCCCTATTATCATTTTTCTTTCCTTACTTACTTCATGATTTCACACCTTCAGATATACGGCAGCAACATGAGCAATAACTGACATTTGAAAACAGCTGACAACATTGACAAAAGCTCTTGTGCTTGTGTGGATGTGTTTGTGTGTTCCTACAGAGTGCTGCCATGCTGCTGTGTCATGCTCCTGCTGAGGCTGGGGGAAGGGAGGAGCCACTCTACGCTGCCCTTACAGCCCGCAAAAATGCTGGGAGGATGTGGATGCAGATGGGGGTGGCACCGGGGCAGCGGGAGGAGGGATAGGGGTAAGGAGGCCAGGGTTAGGGCGGGGGAAGATGGGGCTGGGGTTCTGATGAGGATGGGGTGCTGGAGGGAGGGCAATTACACAAAGGTTCTGGAAGTCAGATGGTGCATTTAGACGAGGGATAGTGTTTTTTTAATCAGGATTTAGTGATGAGGAGTGCAAATAGAGGTGGGCTGGGAGTTTACAGTTCTGGGGTGGAGGCTTTGGGGATGCTGCTAATAGCTGGGAGCTGGACGGGGTGACAACATGCGGTTTAGTGAGGAGGCTAACATGCAGCTGAATCACAGCTTATTCAGACTGCACATGTCAACAGACAGATAGAAATGACCCAGCTCTAAACTGACTGTTCTCCACATGCCAGTTTCAAGCAGCTTGTGTTTGCCTAACAGTCACAGACACTTTCACTAGCCCAGTAGTCTCTATATGTCTGCCTTGCTTTATATCCTGCTAACTATCCCCCTTCCTCCCCTCCTCCTACAATCTATTTAACGCTATCTACTTGCTCTACACTATCCTCATCCTCTCTTCTCGATTATGTGCTCGTCTGCGTCTTCGGTCGTATCTACCTGCTTAATTACCCCATTCTCCCCTCTCCATCCCCAACCCCAGAGGTCCTACCTGGTCCAGGGAGCCCTGTCTCCTCAGCTCCCTGCTCTGGATGTTTGTCGGTGGGGACAGATCTGTGAGTGCTCTCCCCCGGCATGCTTCTCGCTGGCTCTCTTTGGCTCTGACGCAACAATAAACCATACAGCCGGAACAGACAAGGTGAACAGGGAGAGGGAGTGAGAGAGTGAGAGGGTGAGAGGGAGAAAGAAGAAGAAGGGGAGGGGGGACCTGAATGCTCAGCGACCCAACACTCAGATCTTCCCTGCAGCACGTGTCTGACTATGTGTGTGTGTGTGTTTGTGTATGGTATGAGACAGAATGAGACAGACAGAGAGGGAAAGAGCGAGAGTGAGAGATGGGAGTAAAGGCTGATCTCTCTCTCTCTCTCTCTCTCTCTCTCTCTCTGTGGTGCAGCACAGTGATGCTGCTGCTGTGGGCGTGTGTTTTAGAGCCTCATGATCCAGTTCATCTGAATATGTGTGTGTGTGTGTGTGTGTGTAGAATCTGAGAGGGAGCTGCAGTATTCTCTCTTGATGTCCAATTCCTGCTTCCCTCCCTCCCTTCTTTCCCCCCTGTATCTCTCTCCATTTTGTTCCCCTCCCTACACTCCCACTTCTCTCTCACCCAAGCTATGACTGGATCTTGGGAGATGATGTCAGCAGATTTTTACTGCTCTCTCAGTGCTGCCCTCAACCTTGAAGGAAAGGACCAGTACTGCAAAAACAAGATGAAGATGGAGAAATCAAGCAAAGGAGGGGGATTCAAAGAAAACAAGACAATCAGGGGGAAAGGGAAACTGAAGACACTGACAAGCAAAAGGGCAAAAACGAAACCTAAAAGTATACTGCTAATTATACTCTCTGCCTCCTGCTCTGATTGCATCCCCAAGGAATCAACAGGGAGACATTTCCCCCGAGGGCAGCTATAGCATCTGTCTCTGCTCTCCATCTTAGCCACCTCTCCGGCACTCTTGCTTGTTCCTGTCTGTTATTCTCTACTTTTGTAGATAACAAGCGAGGGAAAAATAGATGGAAATAGAAAGACAGAGAGGGGGCAGCCAAATGATCAGGAAGGGTAGTTTCCATGGCAACCCAAAACTTCCCGTGATAGACTGCCAGCTCAGCAGAACTGATTGCTGCTTTACTGGATAATGTCTAATAGCCTCCGTGCAATCCGGGTGACCTCAACAAATATAGCTGCTGATACACACAGCTTAAAAAAAAGAAAAAGGCATTTGTGAGTTCTCAACTCACATTATCCTCCCGATTGTAGGTGTCCTGCACACAGCAGCACTTCTCAGGTATCAGTCAGAGGCAGAGCAGGAACAATGTTTCACCAATACTCTCTGTTTCATATTAAAATACTGTTTATTTGATGTATTTGGTAAAAAATAAAGCTTCATTGTGTACTTTATTAAGAAGGAAACTTGTCACTGTGCAGTGAAGTGTTTTCACATCTTCTGTTCATTAGCCCTGCCTGAACACATTGGCTGCACCTGCATACTGCTAACCCATCAGACAGGAGATACTATAGAGTTCAATACTGGAAGTGCTAGCTGGGCTCTTTGTCAACAGTCCATCAATCGATCCATTAATCCCTGAATATCAGGAAGAATGAGGTAGGCACCCTGCCTCTGGATCATCTGATGGTATTTCAGTGTAACTGTTCATTTTCGTGTGTTGTTTCCTCTCATTTGACACTCTGGCTTTGTATTATCCTCTGGCTCCATCTCAGTTTAACTCAATTTCTCTCCTCTTCCCTGGCTTTCATTTGTCAGTCTTCTTCCCTCTGCCACTCAACAGCTTCTGATGTCGGAGGGCTGCCGCCGCCCATGATGTTGTGTAAGCAGTTGCAGGTCAGCAAAGTCTTTATCTGAGAATCCAACCCTTGCCGTCTCTTCATAAAAATGCTGTTGTTCCTTAACAAACATGCGCATTAACACACAGATTCGATATGAAATTTTAAAACATCCATTCAAATTTAACAGGGTACTTAACAGGGAAACAAATGTATCCATTACCTGAACTTGCTATATTTAGTGTTTTAATCCCTCTAATTTCATATTGGAAACCACAGCTGACCTGGTAAAAAGGAATAAATTACTCATGCACTACATGAACACAATAACAAACTAGCTTTTTGTTAGTAAAGCCAAGACTCCTCACCAACCCCGCTCTATGCTGATCCAGTAAATGTTTGCTAATAATACTGATGCACTCACACACACCACTATGCCAAAGAGGTGTGCCACTGGCTGTTAGATGTGAAATGAAGCATATTCTGTCTGAATACCACACCGAATACAATCTAACGTAACAGGCTCCCCGACTGCACACACCCCAAGAAAATGTGCACATCACACACATGCCTCCACATGTGTCTGTGTCTGGATCCTACAAGGCATATAGTCAATCTTGTCAGAATTAAAACACAAAACAGGTACAAATGGCAATAAAACAATTTATTCCATCACAAGATGACAGACATTCAAAGATATAATTAAGTTACTCCACTCTATTCACATGCTGATATTAAGCACATTGTAGCCAAAATTCTACAAATGGCCCGGGTGTTTCTGTTTTCACATGTCACTCGCAGATGCAAAGACTTAAGTCGTCCATCATATCATTTCTACAGAAGGACTCGTTGTGTTTATTTCTGTCTCTCTCTGGCTCCAAAACTCTTGCTCGTCATCACCATGGAAACAGGGAAAGCCCCACACGTTGCCAAGGAAACCAGAGTGAAAATATGATTTTTTTTTTCTTTTTTGACAAAGTATGAGAGAGCTTTTCTGCAATGCTGCTTCGTTCCGAGTGTGAACGTGGGTGTACATGTGTATTCCCTGTGGTCCCATTTGGTTGGGAAAGCTCTGATTTAGCTGAGTCTGCAAATTTGCTCAAGGCTGATCGGTTCACTTGGCCATGTCCTCGGCCACAGCCTTCCCCATTTTATCCTTCAGGTATGCCAATTTCTGCCAGTCTGTCTTCAGCTCCAGCCACTCATAATATGGCACCTGAAAGAGGACAAAAAGGATGGATTTGAAAACATTTCTTTAAAAAGCTAATGAGCAAGTACCTTCTCATTACCAGTGAGAGCTTAAGAGCAATAGTAAAATTTTATTGTCATATATTTATAGACTCATTTAAAAAAAAGGACACAACCCTGTTTTTTCAGTCTCAGGTAGACATAGTTGCCCAGTTAAAACATCCTGCAGCACTGCAAACCTAAGAGACAAGTGATGCTACAATTGGCTACGGAGATTGGCCTAGATGAGGCAGAGCTGCGGCTGAAGCTCTATTTATACCACAGACTGCAGCGGGACCTACCTGACTCTCAGCTCTACCAAAGTATTTGGTCCATTGTTTGCATAGCCTTAGACTGTCAGATACAGCAGCAGCGCTGCTTCTCTGCCTCTGTTCATTGAAATCTGACTCACTCCCACAGCAAACACACCAGAAAATTCCTTTTGCAATTGGCTTTAGAGAGTGTATAATGAAAAACTAATCTGAAGGGCAAATATCTCAGTTCATCCTATCTGCAGGGATACGGAAAATAACTGGATCACTGTTAAAAAAAGCTTTTACTTTGAAGTAACTAAACCACGGTCACAAACGCTGCTACAAAGATGGGTTATCCCATCTCCTGCCTCTCCCCACCTCCACTGTGATAAAGCCAGCCAACTGGAGATGTCGCTTCATCATGGCAAACCGTCCCAGAAGGTCTTTGCTCTTTGAGCCAAAGTTTGGAAATTCCCAAGCCAAGAAAGCAAGCCTAAAAACAGATGGTGATGAGTGGAACAGAGAGCAAAATGAGATGCAATATTCAAAGGAAGAATAAATCTTTTACAACCCACGCCCACATGATTCTCCTCTATGACTCACCGCTGTGCTCCTGCAGGTAAAGCCTGGTTTCCTCCTCCACTGGGTAGATGAGGGGCTTTCAGCATTGACATGTCAACTGGTTTGTTGTCAGAATCCACTACCAGCTCACCCTCTGATTAGAGAAGTGCATGTCAGTTGTAAAAAAAAAGCTCTCTGACTCTTTACACAGAGATGTAAATGTTGCTTTCAGTATAAAACTAATAAAAGTCAAGGAACAAACAAAGTGACATGTATGTGATCTCAAAGTACATATACATATATATATATATACATATATACATATATATATACATATATACACATATATATATACATATATACACATATATACATATATATATACACATATATATACACATACATATATACACATACATATACACATATACATATATACATACATACATATATATACATATATACACATATATATATACACACATACGTATGTACACATATATACATATATATATACATACATATATACATATACACACATATATATATATATACACACATATATATACACATATACATACATACATACATACATATATATACACATACATA
>NTHP01000083.1:2291215-2368021 GCA_003416845.1 Oplegnathus fasciatus
CCTTTGTCCACAGGGACGGCCAAAATCAACACAAAATGAAAGGTCCATAGAGCTGCTTTAAGTATAGTTTTTGTAATAGAAGTTATTATACTTTCAGTCACTGAAGGTCATTCTATTAATGTCAGTGAATCACTCAATAAATCCAGTCAGTCAATTAAATGTGTTTCTATTCATAGATTTGTCACCAGTGTCTTTATCTATATATAATACTGTATTTCAACTACTTATCTCACTGTCACTACAATACATGTAAATAAAGTCAAACAAAATAATGCAGTCATATGCCTTGAGTTTTTATACGTTTTGCTGTCTGGTCAAGTTAGTTTAGAATACATTTGTTTTCTTTGACTGGCATGGACATAAATGTACTTTTTTACTACAATCCAAATATGTATGCAAATGTGTTTTATGCATTAGCTGTTTGAGTGGTCACACATTCACATATAATGCACAGTTCTTTTGAAGAGCACATAGCAGATATAGAAAAATAAATACTACATTCGGTATCCCTATCATCAAGAACGTCAAGCCACCGGACAGATAGATTTCCTGCATAAATGTATGCATATGAATATTTTTGCTATTGCTGTCTGCATTTAGGACACGTACGATATGTTTGAGATGGATGGAGACATGGACAAGAAGAAGAAGAAAAAGATGAAGAAGAAGGAGAAACTGGAGGGCATGAAGAAAGAAATGGATATAGTAAGTAAAAATTGGCAAAAAAATAGTAGCATAGGTAGAGACAGTTGTAATGAGTGATGAGACATGTAATGTGTGACGGTTTAAATTCATGTATCAATAATTAGTTTTGCGCTGTAAAGATCTACCTGTGATTTACAGGTGATGCTACAGAAGCCTCAGGGCTGCACAGTAGTGAGAATATGTAACTTAAGTTAAAATAATAAACGCTTATTCCAGCTGCTGTCCACCTATAACCACAAGGTTACAAACAACCAGCTATGAATAAATCACCATGAATAAATCAGTTTGGGTTGCTCTGAATCAATGTTGTGATCTGTCTCCTCCTGCAGGACGACCACGAGATTACAATTGAAGAACTAGAAATGAGGTACACCACTAGTGTTACCAAGGTAAGACATTTCTTCTGTAATGACTTTTCTTTCTCTAATGTCTTTCTTGTGTTTGTGTCTCATGTTTCATTCTTCTAATAGATTCATTTTATTCATTTATTTTCTGTTTTCTTCACCCATATTCAACACCCCTCTTTTTTCCCCATATGTGTGTGTCCTTCAGGTTCCGAGACAATGATGCTTCCTTTTTTAAGTCTTTTTTCCCCCAACCATACTCACTTATTTCTTTTTTTCTCCAACCACTTGTTTCATCTTTTTTTCTGTTCTCCATCCACAGGGTTTGACCTCCACCTTTGCCCGTCAGGTCTTGGAGAGAGACGGTCCCAATGAACTGAAGCCTCCTAAAGGAACTCCAGAGTATGTGAAGTTTGCCAGGCAGCTGGCTGGAGGGCTGCAGTGTTTGATGTGGGTCGCGGCTGTCATCTGCTTCATCGCCTTTGGAATTGAACTTGCGAGAGGAAACACAACCAGCTTTGACGATGTGAGTTATATTTCCATTTAGAGTGCTTCCCCTTTAGTATACTGTGGAAACAAACAGAGATATAATGCATGTCTTTATGGTTACATCTTCTTTCTCACTCTAGCTGTACCTGGCCATCACCCTAATTGCTGTCGTCGTGGTAACTGGTTGCTTTGGATACTACCAAGAATTCAAGAGTACCAACATCATTGCCAGCTTCAAAAATCTGGTGCCACAGGTGAGTTGCACATAACCAGTGAAACAAGTGCAACTCCATGTCAGCACATTGTTGTCATTTAATAATAAGGGCTTCTCTATCATTATATCTCCTTTTTTTTGTCTTTTTTTGGTCCTTTTTCTTTTCTGTCACGCTCTTGTTTCCCTCTCTCACTCTGTGTCTTTCTTCATGCGTCCATCTCCTTTCATCTTTGCTAATCTTCCTCCCAACCTCCAAAAACAGCAAGCCATTGTGATCCGTGATGGCCAGAAAAACCAGATCAACGCCAACCAATTGGTGGTGGGGGATTTGGTGGAGATCAAGGGAGGAGACAGAGTCCCTGCTGACATTCGCATCATCACTGGTCAGGGCTGCAAGGTAGATCACACACACACATACTGTGCATCCATCCATACATACATATGGACAAAGACAGATGTACTGCTTGTTAAAACCAATGGAAAATGTCTTGATGCAAGCTTAAGCTCAGACTTTCTTTCCTTCATTTTTTTTTATCATTGGGTCCAGTGTATTTCTCCAACACCAGAATACAATGCCAGAATGTCCACATTTTGTCAAAGTTGGCTCACTGGTAACTGAAATCCACGCTCAACTTAAAAACTGAGACCTTTTAACTACAGCATCCTCAGTAGGCCAGCCAGTGTAATGTACCTTTAGTTTTGTGCCACTCAGATTTAACAGCATATAAGGCCTATAAGACCCAATTTTCAACCTTTTGCGAAAATACTTTGTGTGCCAGGTGGACAACTCGTCCCTTACAGGGGAGTCTGAACCGCAAACCAGGAGTCCAGAATGTACTCATGAGAATCCACTGGAGACCAGAAACATTGCTTTCTTCTCTACAACCTGTCTGGAAGGTACAGTACAGTAAACAGTACATACTGTACATGCAGACTCGACTAGATATAATCTATTTTGTTGCTTATTTAAGTATTTATTTGTTTATTTATCATTTTTGTATAAATTCTTCAGCTACAGCTTTAGCTGGGGTGGACTTTCCCGCCTTGCTCAGGGGTACCATGGCAGTAATCACTGAAAGATGTGCGGACATAAGAATTAACTCTCCCTCTCTCCTCTCCAGGCGTTGCCACCGGTGTGATCATTAACACAGGTGATCGTACCATCATCGGCCGGATTGCCAGCTTGGCGAGCGGCGTCGGCAATGAGAAGACACCCATTGCCATAGAAATTGAACACTTTGTTGACATCATTGCCGGTCTTGCAATCTTTTTCGGGTTCACCTTCTTTGTGGTTGCCATGTTCATCGGATATGCCTTCCTGGAAGCCATGATCTTCTTCATGGCTATCGTGGTGGCTTACGTGCCAGAGGGGCTCCTTGCTACAGTTACTGTGAGTCACTGCAGCAACTGTGAACTTCTACAACATATCGTTGTTTATGATGTCTAGTTTCCATTATATCTTTTAATATCAGAACTGGACGGTATGAATGCTCATTTTGGATGATGGCACCAATGCAAAATCATATCCTGTGTATTAGTAAACAGTATGCAAAATCTATGTGGATGATGGACAAACACTGCCCTGTGGTAACCTGTCTCTGTTAACAGGTATGTCTGTCTCTGACTGCTAAACGACTTGCCAGGAAGAACTGTGTTGTGAAGAACCTGGAGGCTGTGGAGACATTAGGTTAGTATGCCTGAACACCAGACACATCCTGTTCCTGACCGTTTTGTTGAGTACAGGGACAATCTGTTATAAGATCTGGAAAAACTGAAAGTGATCATTTTATTTCTGTTCAAGTTATTTAAAGTTGCAATGTGTAGAACAAAAGTGATATAATCCTTGTTCCTTTTTCAAGTTCAGTCTCTACTGTGTGTGTTTAGGCTCCACTTCAGTGATCTGTTCTGATAAGACGGGTACCCTGACCCAGAACAGAATGACTGTAGCTCACCTTTGGTTCGACAACCAGGTCCATGCTGCTGATACCACTGAAGATCAGTCAGGTAGACACACGGATAAAAGCCTGTTTTTGTTCAAGGCATTTCCTCTTGAAATCAATCAACACTGTTGCTGTGAGCAATGTCATGTTGATATAATATACTGTAAGCTATAATAAGTTAACTTGTGGGTTGTTATTTCAACTATTACGTGTATTTAAAAGGTGCATTCATGGTATTTTACCTTTGAGTAATCTTAAAGTAATAATCATGTGTTTGTGTGGTTTCCAGGCCAGAGTTTTGACCAGTCATCAGAAACATGGCGTTCAGTGGCGAGAGTGGCTGCCCTGTGTAACAGAGCTACATTCAGACCTGATCAGGAAGGTGTACCTATTCCTAAGGTACAAGTTTAGACACTTTGTAGTAAACATCCACGTGGTGTCACACTGAGCCGGCAAAATGTTGCATCTTGCTCTACCTTTAATTTTCAAGCTAAATTGTACAGTGCATTATAGTTTTGCCTACATTATGTTATTTATGGTGGCAAGTCGCCAGGTTCCACCTTTTCTAAATTCATCCCACTTTTACCATCTCACACAGAGGCTCGTGGTGGGAGATGCATCAGAGACAGCTCTGCTGAAGTTCACTGAGCTCACTGTAGGTAACGTCATGGACTACCGTAATCGCTTCAAGAAAGCGGTGGAAGTGCCCTTCAACTCCACCAACAAGTTCCAGGTGAGAAATTTTTTTTGTATTTAATGCTATCATCTGGAGTTTCCTATTTTGATCCTGTGATACTACTGTATAATCCTGTGATTCATGGTGAAGAGCACAGATTAATGTCCAATTTTATTAATCTTCTATCACCCACCCCTCTCTCTCCAGCTGTCCATCCATGAACTGGAAGATCCTCTGGACCTACGCTACCTGTTGGTGATGAAGGGAGCACCAGAACGTATCCTGGAGCGCTGCTCCACCATTTTGATAAAAGGCCAGGAGCTGCCTCTGGATGAGCAGTGGAGAGAAGCCTTTCAGACAGCTTATATGGATCTGGGAGGACTAGGAGAGAGAGTACTGGGTTAGACAGTACTTCTTATGGCCCCTAATGTGACCTCGTTATACTGAAAATAGTTTTCCCTAAACTGTCAGTTCCCTTTTGCTTACAGTATATTGAAAAATAACCTGCTGTTTTTTTCCCCCTCCCAGGTTTCTGTCACCTCTATCTGAATGAGAAAGAGTTTCCTCGTGGCTATCGATTTGACCCTGATGAGATGAATTTCACCACGTCAGGACTGTGCTTTGCTGGTCTCATCTCAATGATTGACCCCCCAAGAGCCACTGTACCTGATGCAGTGATGAAATGCCGTACTGCTGGCATCAGGGTGTGTTCACATTGCACCACATACACATAAACAGCTCATTTGGGCTGGTGTGGTGTAAAAAAAAAATGCTTCTAACTACTTTTGTTATGCAGATTTTTTCACTTTGTGAGTTTGTTCGTGTTTATTTCCCTGTCTCTTAACTTTTCATTATATCTTGGAACTTTAGGTTGTCATGGTGACTGGGGACCATCCAATTACAGCAAGGGCAATAGCAGCTAATGTTGGCATCATCTCAGAAGGCAGTGAAACAGTGGAAGATATTGCCCAGAGGAAGCGCATACCTGTCGAACAAGTCAACAAGAGGTATTTGCATCACTGTTCATCTCTGTGATATATCAAGGAACTGACTGTCCTTCCATTGCAGTGTAATGTTTATTTCTTACTGGGACTACAACAAGAGATTTACTGGACTGTTGTGTTTGAATGCATGCATGTGCCTTTGTCTGTTTATTGTATGTAACTCTGTCCGTCACTGTGTTGTCTGTGTGCAGGGACGCCCGTGCTTGTGTGATCAGTGGCGGTCAGCTGAAAGAAATGAGCAGCGACGAGTTAGATGACGCACTACGGAACCATCCTGAGATGGTGTTTGCAAGAACTTCCCCTCAGCAGAAACTGATTATCGTGGAGAGTTGTCAGCGTCTGGTAAATACACACAGATGTACACATGCACACACACACCTCTCCCTTTATTGCCTGTGCCCTCTTAATCCTGCGATGACTGGGCGACAAGTCTCCTACGCACATAACTTAAAAAATATCAAGGTGAGACACTATAAAGCGAATATGGTCCCCTGGGAGGATCGTGCATGAAGAAGCAGCTTGCATGTATTCATATCCATGTGTGCATGATCAGACAGACATTTTCAGGCTCGTATCAGATGTTTTCATCTTTCACCCCCCCCAGGGCTCTATCGTCGCTGTAACAGGTGATGGTGTGAACGACTCTCCAGCTCTCAAGAAGGCTGATATCGGTGTTGCCATGGGGATCGCCGGGTCAGATGCTGCCAAGAACGCTGCAGACATGATCCTGTTGGACGACAACTTTGCCTCCATTGTCACTGGAGTGGAGCAGGGTGAGACTTTTTCTTTTTGACAAAACAATCTCAACTCGAGGACCACAGTCTGGGAGACTGGCTCACTTGTCATCACTTGACCTAAGTATAGATCTTCATTTGGGTGATGACAGGTGGTCGTACATGGGGACAGATCATAACTCCTGTTTCTGTTCAAGGATGTCTCTGTTCTACCTATTCCGTCTCTGTTATTTAGAATATTATCAGTGAATCTGAAGTAAAACATGGATGAATAGTTAAAATACTTAACAAAGACTGTCAGACAGTACCAGCCCCCTTCTACATGTAGAAGTGAAAAAAATGTAGCTCTTGATGTAAGAAAATCAGAACTTTGAAAGGATGTGACATGTTTTGATTGCTATACCCAGTTTGTTAAGTTGAGGTGTGTGTGTGTGTGTGTGTGTGTGTGTGTGTGTGTGTGTGTGTGTGTAGGTCGTCTTATCTTTGACAACCTGAAGAAGTCTATTGCCTACACACTAACCAAGAACATTCCTGAGCTGACTCCATATCTGATCTACATCACCGTCAGCGTGCCTCTTCCTCTGGGCTGCATCACCATTCTCTTCATTGAACTGGCCACCGACATCGTGAGTAATTACGCCATCAGTACCAGTTCAGCGAGAAAGCAAATTACTTATTTCTGGTCGAGATGATGATTGTGTCTGATGTTGGCTCGCATTTCACCGAGACACGTGCACTTTAATTTTGAATCACCACGCACCAGCAGGTGATTTGGTGACATTAACAGTAAATCACAGCACAGTCTCACAGCATCATCATTCCTCTCTCCCGTATCTGCTGTAGTGCAGTGAGATACTGTTTGTTTATTCCCGCCTCTCCTGTAGTTCCCCTCTGTCTCTCTGGCTTATGAGAAAGCAGAGAGTGACATCATGCACCTGAAGCCCAGGAACCCTCGTCGTGATCGTCTGGTAAACGAAGCCCTGGCTGTGTACTCGTACTTCCAGATAGGTGAGACTGTGTGTGTGTGTGTGTGTGTGTCTGTGATGGTCAACAAAACATGCATACTGTACAGTATATTACTACTGTATTAACCTTGGTTACACTGAACTGAATAGTTACCTCACAAATAAAAAACATAAAAGTTACCTGAATGAATCTCCAGTTCTGTGAATACATGCACAGCCCGCTAACAGACTACAGTCAATAAACCAGAAAAGACACTCTGGAGGAGGCTAAACCACTACCCCATATGCTCTTTGAATGGTGTGACACAGCCATTGAGCTACAATTATACACTCATAAAGTAGTACTGAATAGTGTCGCTTTTCATTTCTTCTTTCTCTGTTTTAGGAGCCATCCAGTCCTTTGCAGGTTTTACAGATTATTTCACAACCATGGCCCAGGAGGGCTGGTTTCCACTCTTGTGCGTTGGCCTGCGTGGTCAGTGGGAGGATGTTCAACTTCAAGACTTACAGGACAGCTATGGACAAGAATGGGTTAGTAAACTAACAAACTATTCAAGGGAATATTTGTACTTTCATTGGCATAGAAACCAAACAACTCCTCCCTTATGTCTTCTCCTCTGCTTGCAGACCTTCAGTCAGAGGTTGTACCAGGAGTATACGTGCTACACTGTATTTTTCGTCAGTATAGAGATCTGCCAGATCTCAGATGTGCTGATCAGGAAAACTCGACGTCTCTCTGTGTTCCAGCAAGGCTTCTTCAGGTCAGTAAAGACCCATCCCTCACATGAAATGCTCGGCATGATGTATTTTAATAGGTTAAGTCATAGCATGAACATATGGGATTAATTCAGTGTATCATGTTAATATTAACACCTCCAGGGCTTATGCTGCATTCAGAAGCATCCAGTTTTTTTTTTAGTTTTTGTCGATCCATTTAGTATGAAGAACAATTAAACTCGAACTAATCTGCTTGTGATTGTAACAAGATTCCAGCTGGGTGTTTGGTTATTTTTGTGTTTATGTGTATACAGGAACCGTGTCCTGGTTTCTGCCATAGTCTTCCAGCTCCTCCTGGGTAATCTGCTTTGTTACTGCCCTGGAATGCCCAATATCTTCAATTTCATGCCTATCAGGTACGTACTCGTTCACATGGTCACCATTTGAAATCAAAGCTCAGACTGGAGCTACACTACAATCAGTGTTTTTTCCATATTTGAGATTTGAGATACGTGTTGCTGTTTTTCTCCAGGGTCCAGTGGTGGTTCGTCCCTCTTCCATATGGTATTTTAATCTTTGTCTACGACGAGATCAGGAAGTTAGGAGTCAGAAGACATCCAGGAAGTAAGCCAAGATCCTTCCTATCCTTCCTTCTAACTATTTAACATCCATTTGTCAATCATCATTAACATCTCTACATCTATTCAGTATTCATTAATCCATGGTTTGTAACCTCTCAGGTTGGTGGGATCAGGAATTATACTACTGAGACCAGAGAAGCTCTTTCATTCATCCATCCATCTATATACATGAAACCATCATTCATAAACAGAATGCTGCAAACCCAGAGGACCTTACTCAATTCACCATTCACCTATATTACTTTGTGATCTATGTATTTATAGCTTAAACTGTCTTTTAATGTTAACATTATATCCATATTCAAGAGTCTGTCTAAATCCTTTTAAACAAAGCACAAAAGGTAATAATTACTGAAAGTCATTACTGAATAATTCACAAAGATTTCTTGTGTTCCAGCTCCTTGACTGTGGCTGCACTGTATTTGTACTAATAAAGAATTTTAAGACTGATGATGACATCAAATCAATAACAACCGTAGCAACTTGTTTTGTATTCGATATTGCCTCGTGTGTTTTGTCGTTGTATTTACTCAGAGTTGTTGTTTGCATTTGATCTTTGCCAGAATAGTATGCAGACTTACTTAATGTTGCACTTGTGATTCACGCTGGAAAATGGTTTATCTGGTTTAATGGTTCAGGCTAGAAGTGCAGAATTCCTTAATTCATCAGGCACACCAAAGTGCCTCATGTCTAAGAATATACAGTGTGCACTAAAAAATGTTTCAAAGTGCAATTTGATTTGATTTTAATTATTTTTGAAGAAATCAATGCATCATTGACGAATTGATAAAAGCTAAATACACATGTGGAACTAAACTGATCAGTCAACAATAATTACACCAAGTCATTGCTTCAAAGACTTACATTTCTTAAGGGAAATTCTGCCTGTTGGGAAATTATGCCTCAAATTACAGTACATGTAATCGGTACATGGAAAGCTGAAAATTAACAGCAAAAGGTCATTGCAGACAGACAGTTGACTGTACTAGCATTTCAAGCAATCAGCTAAATTGAATGTTTTTAACTGAACCGAACTTTTGAAATCTATAAATTTAATCACATCACGATCGTTCAGCAGTAGCCGGGTTCATCAGTTTCTAAAACAGACTGTGAAAGGAGGCTGCATCTGCCTGGAGGTGACAAAAAGTAGTGCAGGAAAGCACATAGGCTCACACATAAACAAAAAGTACCTAATAAATGAAGAAATACCCGAAAATGTAATTTATTCACAGTGCTTGATAACAAAACATGAATGTTATATTGTGGCATTACAATATCTTACTGCTGTTGACATCTAGACTAAATCAAGTTTTTAAAACAGAACACAGACAAGGCACAGACTTGACCTTTTTCACATCTCATGTGCACAGAAGGTTTGTTTCCAAGAAGAAAAAGATCTGCTCTTCATAGTCCAGGACCCGTGTCAGAAACCAAATCTTTGTCAAATACAGTATATATATTTTGTTTAAGGGCTCTCTCTTCCATAAGTCTCAAAATATCATATCTAGGGGCTGCTTTTACCCTTTTTTATTTTAACTACCAGCAAAGAATTATCCACCAAGTGAGCACTCTGCACCTCTATTCATTTTCACTCTTCACCATTTTGTCCTCCTGTCTCCTCTCTTGCTTTGCTCAACCTCCCACAAGATGATCTTTTTGTCACAGTCAAATACCCAAAGGGAAAACATTTAGGGTAAACATTTGTCATGTCTTGTATATGTCCTCACAAGTGCCTTTTTTCTTCTTCTTCTCAGCTCTCTACCTGCTCTCCTCTTGCTTCATGCTCTCTCTGCCTCTGTTCTCTACTCGACTTTCCAGATGGCAATCTTGCCATCACGACGCGCAGAGCCACTCAGGACGTAGCGATCCTCAGCAGAGCAGAGCGTCTGGATGCTGTCTGAATGGGCCTGCAGCTCTTTTGCCACAGTGTGGCTCTCTGGGTCCATCACCAGCACCTGACTTCTCAGCTGACCGTCACACTGACCTCCGACACCGCTCCAGCCACGACAGCCCACCCAGATCTGAGGGGAGGAGAGGGCATCAAGGGAAGGTAGCAGTGAAAAAGTGAGGATTGAAGAGGGAAAGAGGAGAGTCCCCATTACAGATACAGACAAAAAAAACGCTGTTTGAGTTACACATTTTACCTAAAAACTCATGACCTCTTAAAACAGGTACATGAACACATTTGCACCAAACAAAGCTTAAACAAAGGCTTATTGAGGAAGCAAAGTGTTGCTTCCTCAATAAGCAACGCCTGCTTTGTGTTACCATGAACCACAAATCTATGTTACCAAGAATTTTTGTATCATTGTATCATAGCTCACCTGGTCCTTGACTCGAATCATACAGGTGACTCCCGAACTGCCCGGCAGTGAGATTCTCCTGTAAGGACGTCTGTGGTTGTTAGTGTACCAGAGACACAGCTCCCCTGAGTCCGCACAGCCTGTCCACAACTGACCTCGCTGGAACAAACACACACAAAAATTGGGAAGTCAGCTAGATTACAACTGTATAGATGCCAAACTCATGGGAGTGTTTAGTGTCCTGCTGGCTTGCATAATTGTTTCATTTACTAATTGACCGACAGATGTGAACTGCTGAGTGAACAGCAGACTGAATGACTGACCATTAAATGCTTGATAACTTGCTTAATTCATAGACTATTAGCTGATGATTGCAAAGTCACCTCTGGGATGACGACAAAGCTGCTGAAGCTACTGGACATGCTCCGTAGGTCCTCAGGAAGTGCAATCTCTCTTTGTAGGGTCCCACTCTTTTTCATTTCCACAATGCTGTCCCCACAACCTGCACATACAATACACGGACAACTCTGTTCAACAGTCATTATCAGGATCTTTTTTTTGCTGCATTTAGAAGTAATGTGTAGACGCTACTGGTTGAGTTCAGGCATGTTCCGAGAGGGATATAGGTCTCATAGTTCACATGTAGTTTAGTGACAGTAAAGCAGGAATTAAAAGCCAGATTGAAATATGACAATCGGGTACATTTAGCCTGTGAACAGCAAAGAAGCTTTCAGTGGAGAGCAATAAATGCTACTGGAGTTTGTTATTTTAGTGTTTGTGTGTGAAAGAAATTAGCAAAAATAACTGTTGAGAGTAGAAAGCAAAGGGAAATGTGTGCACTTACAGCACCATAGTGTGCCATCCTGGATCTGTATGGAGGAGAGACGGTCGCAGCTGAGTTGGAACTGTCGCTTCACTTTGAGACTGGCTGAGTCCCACTGCAGAATCGTCCCATCACAGCTGCAGGAATATGTCTGCTGACTGGGAAAGACAGTGAATCTTTCATTTGAAAAGACAGAATAGACACACATTCTTCTACAGTGCTGCATCACGTCCATTTACACACTTAAACCTCAGACCAGCTGAACTAGAGATAATCATGTCTCTACCTGTTGTGTTGATCTCTGGTGTCCACTGTGAGTCCAGTCACTTCATTTCTGTGTTCAGTCAGCTGTTTGTTGCAGGACATGCTGTGAGTGTCAATGATGTAGATTACAGAGTCCTGAGAGCCAATCCACACCTGCCCCTGGACCAATCCCAGCATGCAGTTCTGCATAGATATGTGACATGGGATTCACTTCCCTTCGAAAATGGTAGGCTTACAAAAGAGTATAATTATTAGTATTATATATATATTGTAAGTCTGTAAATACACAGTATAGATGTAATTGTTTCTATGAACTACTGTGTGTAGAATTTGAAAAAGTCTAACTTTGCAGCCTACAGTGATAGCATCAACAAAGACAATGTGGCAGATTTGACCCAAGAAGTTGAAAGATTTGTCTCTTTTTTTAACAAAAACTTGTGCTTTCAGAATAATGTTACAGACCCAATAATCACACAAGAATTCTGCACATAGTGGCCTTATGTTGGCTTTACTATAGAAAGTTTAAATACATTCAGTTTAAAAGTGTACTCCACCGATTTAGCATTGCACTCCTATAACACAGTCAGACTCACGACGGACAGTTTAAAACAAAAAGTATTCAAATCGATGCAGCAGAACCAGAGAAATTGTATTATTTCACACATTCTTCATCCTTGTCCAAATCTGGCGCCTACATTACCCACAATGCAACGTAACCGCTGACAGTTCAGTCGGATATTTATGCTAGCAGTGGCTAGTGTAGCCTCGGGCTGCTAGCCTCACGCAGAGACGAGGAGGGGGCTACCGAGGTCTGGTGAGCTCTCTTCTTTCTAACTCCAGATTGTTTTCATTTTCGTCTTCAGCACCAACCAATGCTTTGCGCAGCTCCCTCTGGAGCCGCAAAAGGCTTTATACAACTTTTTTCATATATGCAGTAGTACCCCCCAAGACCTTTAAACAGAGATGTGATGTGCAACATTGATAGAGCTCCTCTTTAAATAAATGTTACTCCTAGCAATAGAGTGCAGCATGTCTGCTCTCACCAGTTGCGACTCTCCGATCTGGATGCAGTCCTGCAGCATGGACCAGCTCGCTGCATCAAACACAACCACTTTGCCCCCACTGAGGGCCACCCACAGTTTCGGGTTCATTTCACCCTCTGAGTCATTGCAAGTCAACTGACCTGGGTAAAGTGAGAAGAGACAAAGGGTGAGAGACAAGGCCCCAGTATTCATAACTGTCTTCAGTGGTAATGGCAATAAATACATAGAAAGGATAACAATTAGTCAGTTGACACAACAGATAATAAAATACCGTAGTTATTGGCGGGGGCATTGATATAAATGCATAACAAATCAATACACACTCTATACCACAGCATATTTAACCGTGTTTATCTGCTGTATTTAGTTCTTTGAACTCAGAGATCTCTTTAAACCAGATCAGCAGCCTCCAGATGCTTTTGTCCTCTGTCACAGACTAACAACACAGCTATTACCCTGCCTGCTAATACACAGCACAACAAAAATAATCAGGTTACATAGATACGTCACTCTAGAGCATCTGTTGCCATACAAACATTTACAAAGTAGACATGTGCACACACGCTCACAGTCTAATTTACACTTTTCATCATATCTTTTATTTAACCAGGTAAAAGCCTCATTGAGATTAAAATCTATTTTTCAAGAGTGACGTGGTCACGAGAGCAGCATAAACATCGTTACAACAATAAACAAAAAATCAATATAAGTTAAGATAAATACAACTGTCACACACTACAAACGAGTGAACACAATATCCAGTTAATATGAAATGAGGTCAAGAGCAAAAATCCAGCCATGATGCAGAAATAGGTACAGGTAGACACCTACATGCAAATTCATGCACAGAGATATTCATGGCTGCAGGAACAAATACTGAAAATGTCTGTTTTTTCTCTTTTTTGTCCTGTCTGACAAACTTAACACCATTTGACAGTGGTGTCTTGTGACTTTAACAACCAGTGTACAGCAGGCATATAGCTATATAGTAAATTAAACAGAGAGAATAACAGAAAATGCGAGGCACATGATAGTCTCTCTGCTCAAACAGGGGTTCAGTGTGCGCACACTGATTACCATTAAATGCATAAACTGATTATCCCTACACAGACGCTTCTTTGATGCCGTAAAGGACAGCTAATATCAATGAGAAGACAACAGGGAAATACCGTGTCAAACTAGGGCATTCGTACCTGGTGTGTATAGCAGCACATGTACAGTCTGAGGTTCAGCCAGGTCCAGTGATGGGTTGATCTTGTGCTTTAGAGTCTCTGAGGTAGTTTTCGGCACCATCATGGGCACTGGTCAAAGACCAACACAATGAATGAATGAATATGAAACAGAAGATGAATGGAGAAGGGTATACAGAGACACAGGAGCGAGAAAGTGAGAAGGAAAAAATAGCTAAAATGATTAGTTGATTAATCAATGAGTTGTCCAACAGAAAATTATCTGGCAACTCTTTTGATGATAAATTAAGTAAATTTATGTAATTTAATAAGCAAAAATATCAAACATTCTCTAGTTTCAGCTTCTCAGCGGTGATGATTTGATGCTTTTCTTTGTATTATGAGATTGTAAACTGAATATCTTGGAGCTTTGGATTGTTGTTCAGACAACAGCAGCCTTGAGCCTACAGACATAATTATCTGCACTATTTTCTGTCATTTATATAATGATTGATCCAATAATCACCATTAGTTAGACAGTTAGTCTCAGCAAATCATTTGTTAGATTAGTTGCAGTTCTATAAAAGGATAATGGTGACTCAGATTTTGAATCAGAATGTCTATAAGCACAATGCTTTATTGTGTGAAAAGAAAGAAAAAAGAACAAGAAGCAGAAAAAGCAGCACAAGAGTGACCCCAGACCTTCATGTTTTATCTTGTCAAAGTAGGCCAGCTTTGAGACAGCAGTGATGGGCCTCTGGGTCTGCAGGCAGCCCATGACGGCATCCATTAACAGGACGTTTGTCAGAGCCTGAGTCATGTACTGAGGGTCCTAAAGAGACAATAAATAAACCATATGTTAAAGAAATGTTAGTTCAGCACACTGTCATTAAAACAAGGGGGGGGAAGCAAAATAACACATTTAAAATTGAATTACATAGTCAAAAAAGTAACTAAATAACTGCTGTCACGATCATATTAGGTTATATGGCAATTTGCTCCATTTGTCAACCCCATATATTTTGTCAGCAGCAGCCAAGCAAACTAGAAGAGTAATGGTGAGGGCTAACCAACACCAGTTTCTGCAAATATTCGCTCTGTCAGACATTCACTGTACAGCAATGGTGTGCCATCAACCCATTCTGTGTAATATTACATTTATAGACGACAAACTGCAGCATCACTCTCCTGGACGTGAGACTGTACAGTTTATGATTGTGATGCTCATTATCACCTATGTCAGACCAATGACATCTTATACGTTTTTGTTGGACTGAGGGAAATGTGGCCAGGCCAGCCAAAGTATTTCAGGATCTCTTTGCAGACTTTGTTGTACCTTGTGTTGGTCGGCCATCTTGCGTCCGGCCCACATCTCTTTCACCACAAGGTTCCAGAGTTCAGTCTCTGTCTTCAGGTTGGCCTCAAACAGGTCAGTCTTGCTGGAGGTCTGGATACGAAGGGAAGGAATACGAACAAGTAGAAAGGGAGCTGAGGCAATCTTCACCTCCTGCACAGAGATGGGGGAGTTACTTATTGAAATAAGAGTGTCGGGTTATGAATTAAGACTCCAAAGAACATGATTCAGAGAAAAGGAATTAAAGACACTTGACCTGTATGTCTCTGAACTTTGTGATTTCCAGGAAGCCTGCTCGTCCCTCAGTAAGCAAGAACAGACGTTTCTGCGTCATGGCAATTTTACCGACGCCATGGGAGGTCTTGACACACGACGACAACTTGTAGACGCACTCGTTGTTGTCAAGATGGTCTATGACCTCTGAGGGCCAGTTGACGTCTTGTGCCTCGGCCTCTGTCCGCTTCCAGAAGGTGTAGAAGTCTTGGAAGAGTTCGGGGTCCACCGGCTTTGACTGGCCTGGGACAGAGAGAGAGAGGTATACAACCAGGTGCAAGCAAACAGACAAGCATATACAAGACAGAGGACATGTTGACACATTGAGGGGGAAAAAACACATGCAAATACAAGCTGTAAACATGTACACAAACCCACTGACACAAATACATTAAATTAGTTCCACATTGAACCTCAGAGTTCTCAGAATAGTGCGTACTGTTTTTCATACGTTACTAAATGACTGTCTGAAACAACTATTACAAGCCATTTTATTTGTTGTTCAGTCCTGTTACAGTTCTGTCTGTTTTTTCTTCCATCCATCCATTCATGATTGCCTTTCACGTCTGATGAAAATCAAAACAAAGACGGGGAAAACCATGTTCAGAAAAAGAAAAATGAGAGTGGCTTCAAAGACTTGATTGTGTGAAGTGGTTCAGTGAGCAACACAAGCTTTTAACTTTAAGTCTGAATCCATTTCATTACCCTTGTGACATGACATATTGACTAATTTACACATCCAGCAGATACGGAGCCACCTTAGCATCATTTGGAGTCGTATTTCTGGCCACCTAATGAATGTAAGTCTAATATTCATTCGATTTTCAGCTCTATCTTTAGTTTCCACCACCTCCTGAGAGAAATATCTGGCTCTTTTTGCTAAATGCTGTGTTCACCAGCTAGTAGCTAACTAGGTCTGTCTGCTATTTGGTGCTGGGCAGATAGCATACACTTTTTTAAAAACTTTTTCAATGAAACAGCTGCCTGCTCATAAAGTTAGGTGATAAATCTCTGTTGTTTTGACACTGTGAGCGACACCTCTCATATTACACATTGTCAGCTAATCCACTGTTAATATAAAAATAATTATTAGTGTGGCTTTAATGGACTCATCACTCCTACAACCTGTCCAGAAAAATAAATCAGAAAACCATTCAAAAACATCTCCAAAAGTGGAAAATGTGTGGTTTAAGGATAGAGTGTGTTGTATACTGTGCAAATTGTAAAGCCCTCGGAGACAAATTTGACTTTACTTTGTTTCAAATCACAGTGACCAGATACTCCCACTTGGTGCCAAATATGGTCACTGGGAAAGAGTTTTTTTATTTATCTAAAAAAATTATTAATTTCCTCAACACTGATTCCAACCAAAACAGCAAGTGATCCGAGATTTTACCGTCTTTGTCTGGTCAATAAGGATATAATACACAATACATAATAAATTTTTTCTATACTTATGTATCTGTTCCCTTCACTTCAGTTGGATACTGGTTTTGCATTTAAGTATGGCAAAGTTCATTTTACAATCTGTCTCTGCGTGTGTGTGTAAGAGCAAAAGAGAACGTGCTGTGCAGACTGTACTTTATGCTTACAGAACACTAAAGGAGTGTAACAGATCATCTGACGGCTGCTTGATTCCACCAATGTCGGCAACAAGTGATGAAATCGATTAAAAATTCTTTCATGTAATGCTGGTGGAGAAAATAATTACTGTATAGTCACTTCTGTGCCCACTTTGTCAACTCAGAACACATCTAATCAACAATACAGCATTTGTTAGTCTGTTTGACACTGCAAGGTTCTACACAATTCATAAAAAATATCAAAAGTGATCTCTAAACTCCACACATCAACCTTCCTGTCCTCACTTACCATTTGTGAGAGCATCAAATAAACGGTGTATGGTTGCTACATCCTTAACAATCCCGCACTCCTGAACGCAACGCACAAACTCTTCCTGATGCAGATGCTTTCTGGGAAGCTCAAACTTCTTGACATGGTCATCAGGCTGCACTGACGGCTTCTCGTTCTCTGTCTTCACCTAATAGATTGAAAAAAAAAAAGACTACTTTGACTTACCACATCACCAAAAATACTGCCTATCAAAATTTAATTTGTCTTCCAACCTCCACTTCTACAAGATAATGATTGAACAATAATGATTGTGTAGACTGACTGACCTTGAGGATGAGTCTCTTGAGCTCAGGTCGTCTGTCAGCTTGCTGTCTCTCGTCTCGGTGCAGCGAGTCTACGAGCCATGTGACCAGCTGTGTGGGGAAGATGGCAGTGTCTGTCTTGTAGAGGTTCTGGAAATCACCCAGAGCTTCCAGCCGCCGCGAACACAATGTGTAGATGAAACCACGCAAGTAGTAGAATCTGCAGAGGGAAAATTATTATACTCACGCCTTAAGTATTTTGGAGTCAGCACCAGCACTGACAAAGATTTTTGGTGGAATAAAGGAGATGGAAAAGGGAGGGGGAATGGAGGGGGAAAACAACTGAAAGAGAAAAGAATTAACTAGAAATGCTACCACACCAATAGTGTAAAGTTGTAAAACACTTGATTGTACAAATTTAAGTGAAGACGACAGGAATGACAGGGATGTTCCTGAAAGGATGACAAGAGGAGCCTACAGGATAATAAAAGGAGAATACCTGGCCAGCAGAGTAGGGTTCTCGTTTTGGACAGAGAAGATGGCGTTGCCAAGCTGCTTGATCAGCTCACTGTAATAATTTTGGACAGCGTGGAAGGACAGAGAGGCTGGGAAATCTGGGAGCTTGAACACCTTTGCCGGTGGAGTAGTTCTCAGCGCTAGTAGACAAAGAGAAAGGGATGTATGTCTATATGTTGACAGTTTGTGCCTCTGTTGTGCCTAAACTTCCTCTCCAGTCTCACCTGGGTCAGACATGATGATCCTGGTCAACAGTGTGTTTCTTTGGAAGCTGATAGTCTGGTTGTCTCCGAGGTTAGGGAGGCTCATCCCCAGTCTCTTACTCAGCCTGCTCTCTGTAATAGAGGTCTTTCTCCGGGCTTGAATCTCCTGCATGGTGGGTCTGCGTGGGACTTCAACCATAGCCTTCATCCTAGACGACACGTTGCAGAAACAATTAATTGCAGGGGTACTTTTCCAGCACAATAAGGAGATGAAGAAATTATGTCATAAAAAAATGTTTCCATACAGTTAGAGAGGGGGATTGCAGTCGTTATTTGGTACCTCACCTCAGCTGCAGACTTCAAAATGTTGTCAGTTGTTTGGCATAAACATATAAACTGTTTGACTGGTCCAGTTAACTCAGTTGGTGTACCTGTAATGTGATCAGGTGTCCCTGACCACTTCTGAATGCGGCCTCAGCAGCTGGATCTCCATGCATTTTCACTATACACTTAGTTTCCAGTTTCTAAGATTTTGTCCGACCTCATTTATATAAACGAGAGTACACACAGATCAAGTGGTGAACCTTATGACAACTACCAGTTGGTTTGAAGCTTTTATGATTTTAGATTAAGTTTAATAACTTACTTCTGCATCTCAGAGCGAGTGCCGAGTTCCATTCGAGCAAAGCTGTCCATTTTCCTGTTGAGACGATCCTTGAGAAAGGAATGGAAGATGTATGTCTCCAACACCTGCAACACAGCCATGCTAATTTGAGGATGAGCACCTGGCTCAGCATCCTATGTCTGCTAAGAAATGTCAGCTAATTTGTCACCCATTCAATAATTGTTTTACGAAGTTAGTATGTACCTTCTTGTAAAAAAGCTGTTCAGCTGGCTCTCTGGTTTTCAGGAACTCCTCACTGTTAAACACTCGATGTCCATAGTTCAGATGACTGCTAACATCCCTGTTACAGACATACATGGATACATTAACAAAATATATTTTTTACGAGAACCACACCATTGAATCTCAGTACACAAACATAGACAGAACCTGAATATGTTGACAATCAGTTCCAGTGTGATCCTCTGGATGTCATAGTTGAGGTTGTGTTGCCACGCTCTTCTCTGTGCCCGCTGCTCACTGATGTCAGTGCAGCTCGCACGGTGGCACAGATACAGGTCAAAATGTATCTGCAGGGACTGACACCTGCAAAAACACATTCATACTGTATAAACAAACAGAAACGTATTCATCTATCTTGCAAAGTTTGAGAAAATGTTACTGGATCAGTAAAGATGTACATGTAAAGTCCAAATCCACCCGCATCTTTTTTGTTTGTTTGTATTTCTGTATAGTACTAGTAGAAATTAGCAGTAGTTGTATTATTCTTGGCATGACAGTGAGCACCTCTGTGTGAAGCAGTCTGCAGCAGCCGGGGGAATCTCTGGTAGGTCAACAGTCTCAGAACAAGAAGTGGAAACACTTCCATTATCAATATTGATTAAGATCAGATCATCTGTTTCCTGGATGGAGGAAGATCAAGAATAAAATACACCTCTCCTCTATTTGTTTGTGTACTAACTCATAAGTTTCTAATGTAAACAAATATATGACAATATAAAATTTTCATTTCTGTTATGTAAGAAAATGTAGTGAACATTTGTGAGCATGACCAACAACAAATCAAATGTAATACAAGATGTTCCCTCTTTTCATCATCATTTATGATCAGAGATGGATATTATGGATGAAAACGCTACCAGACATTCAGTATGTACCATTAATAGGTTTTATGTACAATCAACACACAGCATTCCAAGTATTTCCTCAATTTTCAACTTCCCCCTTTCTCTAAAAACTGACAAATCTGTCCTGTACTGCAAGTTTTCATTAATTTGGAAGAATGTGTACTCACAGCAGCAACCTCTTCATAATGGCTGACATGGCAGCCCATGAGGAAGGCAGTAGGAGCCATGAGGAAGTCCAGCATGCCTCTGGCCAGGACAGGAACATATGGCTGCTGCCATGACAGAGGCTGGAAGAAAGATCAGGGCATGGATGGACAAATTAATGGATCAAAAGATTAAAGGATGGATGGATTGGTAGAAGTTTGAACACCTTTCAATGTTGCAATGTTTTAGATATACAGTATTAAGTGAAGTATTCTTGAATTGCAAAAATGTGATTTTGTCATGTTCCAAATGAATCAGTAAATTAGAAGAAAAATAATATTTTAAGAAAACTCAATGGTGAGGTACTATTTCAAACTGAATGTAATGGCTTAAAATTTCATTGATCATCCTTATTCCACGCTTCCGACTGCAGCCCTACCCTACACTTCACTTAACCAACGACAAGCCATGTAGCACTTTGCTTTAAAGACCAATGCTTGAGTCTTATTTACATGAAGCAGTGGGGAAAACTTAATTTGATTTGATAAACATAATTCTGATGTCATAGTTATGAGTTAAATTCGATAAAAATCAAGTTCAAATTTAATACTACCGTGCCCTTTACTGATATGCAGAAATAGGTTTTCAACTAACCTGCAGAAAAAGCAACAAGCTCTCTGCCACCAGCGTGAGTCTGGCCCAATCAGCAGAAAATAACACCACCCGCTGTTCCTGCAGGAGACAAGATAGTACCTACAGAGACAGGGCCAGAAAAGCAGACAAACAGAGAAAGAGACATGAGAGTTAGTGTGAGTCCCCTCCTGTTTCACTAACATTAACACAACAGGTGTGTGTAATACCTGCAGTAGTTGCTGTGGCCTGAAGCAGAAGAAAGGCAGATGGAGGTCTAAATCTACAGCTGGGTGGTCTTTGTCTTCTCTGGATGGTAACACAATGGTCAGAGGATGCAAGGTAAACATCTACAAAACATACAGTTCACAGCGTTTTAATATGTGTTCTTGCAGTGAAAATGAATAAATGTACACACATACACGAGTATGCTACTACTACCTATATTAGTCTGATATATCAGCAATATGAACCTGATAACTCCCGGCTCACGATAGTATGAATGTAAAGATTTTTAGGACAAGTAATCACAGAGTGAATGGATCCTCATATCATTGGACTTTGGCTACACAATTACATTAGTCCAACCAAAGTTTGTCAACGTCTTTACTTTACTTAACTACACACTGCACACACATACACATACACACACACACACACCAAATGTAGTTGTCCAGGAGGGGGAACAGGCACCATTGTCAGTTTGGCTGCAAACTCCTTCACTGTCTCCTCCATGTCTGATAAACGACAAGTTCTCAGCTGGATTAACAGACTAACAAAGAAACAGAAAGAGACAGAGAGAGAGAGACAGAGAGATATGAGAAAGACACAAAAAGAATTTTCTATTTATACATTCATTGATGCAAACAATTTACGAGCGCAACAATGCCTAAACATAATTTTGATTAAGTTACCAGACAATTTAATTTAAAGATTAAGCAATGTTGCACGTAAAATGGGTATTATGTCTACGCTGTTAGCCTGCTGACAAGTTCATCTTAGCACTCATTAAAAGAAAAATATGGCCAAACAAAACCACTTTGTGATTTGTTTTATATCATAAAGCAAAACTGATTTAATTAGCCAAGCAGTTGGTTTAGTACACTGTTTCTCACCATGACAGACAGTCTTTGAGTGCAGTGAAGTAAGGATACTTGGATATGACACATAAACTGTAGGCACAGAAAAGTTCAGAAAACTTATAGGACCCAGCTCCGTTCTGGAAGAAAGACGCCCCTTCCTGTAAAAACACAGGAAAGACAGTGAACCACTAAGGTAAGTTTTATGTACCTTTTTAATGTGGGCATGCTATTTATTAACATGCTAACTGGTTAAGTTGCCAACAATTATGGCCACTGTATGTTAAATAGCTTTATATCCGCATTAGGTTAGAGATCTGGTTGTCGCAGTAAAACACAGTTGGGATGTTGGTCAACTGCTGTGTGTGAAGTATTACGTGTAGTACTGTGTACCAGTATCGGTCGGTAATACTGCATTACTACTCCATGGCTCTTGTTACCAAAGACATCAGTGAAAACCAGGAAATGGAATTGTTCATCTTTCTGTTTATTGGTTACTTGAAGCCCACCTGGCAAAAAGAAAAATATATCAGAACATGTTAACACATAGGCATGATATGCTTTAATAACAAGACGTCGGTTTTGCTCTACTGAACAACAAGTATGTAAAAAAATCTCAATTTTTTTAACTATTTTTCTCAATAATAAAATCATGATGGTTATTTTAAGAATGAATATTGGTGCAGAAAATATTTACACATAAAAATAATTACATCATTTTTGACAAAATTATCTTAATGTGGATGTGACAAAGAGAGTTGTTCACTGTTAATTTTAGTGTCCTTGATCAGTCTAATAAGAAAACCATAATACTACACTATAACATTCAAGACCAGGAAAAGACAACACGTAAGATTTATCAAAAATCACAGACAATATTAAGTAAAATGATATATTTTCCAGCTCCATGTGCACATAGTGTATGTACCTCCTGTACATGATAGTGTTTTATCAAGACTGAATAATATGCATGTTTCATCCTCATCACTGCAGCCAAAGCCTTGTCTCAATGTAGACTTGTCACTTTGAGATAATTATCTTGTACTGTGTTATGTGTCCGTGTGTGTGTGTGTGTGTGTGTGTGTGTGTGCCAGGGAACATCAAATACCCGGGAAGCAGAGCTGAGGTAAAGCCATGAGGTCGATGTCTTTAGGAACGCTGACATCTTCACTTCCTCTTCTTCCACCTGCAAAAATACGAGGGGCTAAAATAATACAAAACAAATTTACACAAAGCACTAAGGACAACATGGGTAAAAATCAGAAACCTTGAGAAAAACAACATGTTTGTGGCCTCAGAAGTGGCACGTGTGGATAAAAGTACCAGACCAGACAAGCAGGTACCAGACCTTGGGTAGGAGTTGCTGCAGCTGAAGGAGGTTGTTCCCTCTTCTTCTTGAGAAAGGAGCGCCGCTTCTTCCCATGTGACCTCACTGCTTCGCTCTCAGCTTGCAGTCTGCTAACGAAGGGAGGCGCCAGGACATGCAGTACCTCCGGCTCCAACAGGAGGTGCTCTGGGGTTCCATTATTGTTAATGGCCTGAATGCGAGATAGGAAGGGAAGGATTGGAGGGGACCTCTATTCTTATTATAATTATATTTGAAACATGTTATGTATATAATCTACATTCCACATATTCTACATTCATTCCTGTGGCTCATTTAATGGAAGAGAGGAGGAAAACATATGTGATTTTTAATGCTGATTAACCGATCTTGAAACTCAGATGTCATCAACAATTGGAAAGGCTTTTTAGCATCATGGCAATATTTTTGTTGTCTGGTCCAATGGTCACTGTGTGTCGGGGTGCGCTTGGAGGCAAATACCTGATAGACCTCCCTGAGTTTGTCGCTAGATGCTCCTACCACCACACAGGCTTCCAGCAGAACTGGAGGCAGATGGTCTGCCATCACTGACACCAGCCCAGGACCCAGCTGGACCAGCAGAACTGGGCCAAGGGCCAACTCAGATCTGCTGGATTACACTGAAAATCAGGGAGAGAAAACAGAGAGGTCAGTCAGAAAAAGGAGGAAAAGTAGCCAGAGAAGGACAAAAGTCAGACGGCTTGGGTTTCTACAGAAAAAAAAAATCTTAGTTACTCCATGGATCAATCCACAGATATACTGTATCTGGAACTGAAACATAAGTTTCACATCTCAAAACCTGAACAAATAATACATTTAAAGCACCTCACAGTATCTGGTGTGCATACATATTTGCCATGATTTCATAGAGGTATCTGTCGTCACTGTAGCCCCAATGCACACAGTCTCCCCTGTACAGAGAAAGGACGATTAAAATTCTGTGAAGAAGTAGTAATCTTTTGGACAGTGCAAATGTTGCACGACAATACTTGGATTAAAATTCATCAATCAGCAGAAACTTTGAAGATATGCTACTTCCAATTTATATAATAATGACAAAATTTTGTGAGGAGAGAACTGTCCCTTTATGCCAGGTTTAATGTGGTGCATGATGGCCAAGAATATCAAATAAGACAGTCACTGCAATGATTAGCTTTCCCAGTAAATGCTGTCCAAAATGCAGTACATTTCTATGATCGGAGGGCAAACAATAACAAAGTTGTAAAGAAAATTCTGAATCAGTCCATGCATAAAATCATCAGTAACAGCTCCCCCGTTCAGAGTTACATGTGGACACCCGGACACGGCATTTGAATGTACCGTGTGAATCAGTCTTTGTTGCCAGCAGGTTATCAGCTTGTCATTTTTAGTTTGTGGCACCAGTGTCATCCATAAAGTGTTCCTAGAAATCCATATGACGATTTAGGAAAACAACTCAATTAGTTAAGCAGATTTAAGCTATGTGGGGAGACATGATGTTGTACATCATTCAATTAGTGTTTGTCACTGTGAGGAGCTAAGGATTTTAAATCACATTTTCCCTGTTTCTTAGTTTAGTCTCTTCTTGGAAAATTAGACTCATGTGTGCAGAGGAGAGAGAAAATGACTGGTAAGTGGGTCACAATGAATGGGCTGCATGGATGAAATGTTACCATTAAGTCCAGGCTGTGCCAGGCTGCACAAAATAACTTCAAGTGCTCTCCCTAGGAAATACAGTATGATTAAATATTTACATTGTTATCTTTATTCCTAAAAAATGTTTCACCATTGCAATAACCATTGCAACAGTGTAGCACTTTTCAGTCATTTAAAATTAAATGATAACTAATCCTCAGCATGTCCAGCATAACTGAACTAATGTCCCATTAAAAGAGCATACCACATGACCTGCTGCTCTCTCTTCATTATTGGTCCAAGGATGTGACAAGGTCGACATGATATACAGTACAATCATATGATCCTTGAAACGCAGAGCAAATTCCACATCAAACCATAGCAACACAATATCTTGAAATAGTTTTAGATCTTCTGATAATATCACAGCACAATTAGTGGCATGAACACAACAATCAAAGATCTATCTGTCTTCCAGACCTGAGTTGGTCAAGCTTGCAAAGGGATTGAAATTCTGCTTAATCTGAATCAAATGTGTCTTTAAAACACAGGAAACTAGTGTGAAGGGACAGAGCTGAGAGCTGGGAAAACCTAATACAGACAAGCATTTACACAAATATAAGCAGATGAGGAGAGTTACTGTCATTTCTGGACCAAGCTGGCAAACTGGAACATAATCTAAAAAAAACAACAACATTTCTGACCTTCAGAATCAATTATAGGAAATAAAAAAGTTACTGAAAAGCTACTGAAGTGGAGTGCAGAGCAATTGACACAGCCTGATACCCCCTTTGATCTGCTCCCATGCACATCCAGAAAAATGTATCAAACAGGATACTTTTCCAGTTTTCATGAAGAATGGCACAGTGACTCTTCAGCCATTTATATCTTGAGCAAAGCAGCATGACTTTCTTTCACTTTCTTCACTTCTTTCAGCAATTTTAGCTGATAACACGGCTAACCTGAATCTCACCTGTAGCGGAAACACTGATTGACTGTTCCAGTTGTTATGTTTGGGCAAAGTGAAAAATAGGTCATAAGACAATCATTGTAGCCTATATATGGGCCTGCTATAAGCTAATTTTATATTGAATGTGTCAAGGTAAGATCCCTGTCACACTGTAATGGTCCAAAGTAACAATGTCTGCATATTAATGTTACAAAGTGTCATTTCGTAGTCATATTTCTACGCGTGCCTAAAGACCATAAGGTCTTTTTTTTTAACTCAGCATTTAGCAAGTAACGTTAGCCAGCAGTTTTTCAAATGTAAGTTTGGGCTAAATGAGCTAAAACTGTTTTATTGCAGCTGTGACATGTGATAGAGTCACAAGCTGTAACGTTACAGGTGAGGGGATGCTTGTCAACGACATAGTGTTAAAGTAAAAGCGAAAACTCTTTTTAAAAAGTCTATAAATTACCTGTCGTTCAAAGTTAAGACTTCTCTTTCAGGTCACTAACCTCCTCAAAGACGACGACCGCGCGGCTGCTCATTCATCCCCCCGTTCACCTTCATGACCCGGAGCTCAAGTCACTCCAACTACGCAGCAGACTGCAGAATGGCACGAGCTCATACCGGTTCCCATGTTGACCGTCTGTCAGTCTGTTCTGCTTCCTGTTTCTCTGTCTGAGGAAGTACAATGCAGTGTCATATATTATGCATATAATTTATAGAATAATAAACGGACTTGCAGCCTCCAAAATATTTTATAGTAATTATATCTTATACCATAATTAGGCTTTATAATGTCTGGCATAATTTGTAAAGAAATTATTGGAGCCAATGTGACTCTCACTTTAAAATGTTGTCACCTGATAAAAACATTAATTTAAATCTTAAAGCTCTGATTGGATTTTCAGCTTAAGGAGACACCTGTGGGAGTAGATACTGACTTCTGACTCAAAATAACTTTATCACTTTAT
Source organism: Oplegnathus fasciatus (assembly GCA_003416845.1). Lineage (NCBI taxonomy): Eukaryota > Metazoa > Chordata > Actinopteri > Centrarchiformes > Oplegnathidae > Oplegnathus > Oplegnathus fasciatus. The sequence goes on from NTHP01000083.1 coordinate 2,318,251, forward strand.
CATGGTGGACTTTCCCTTTCAGTAAGTTTGATCCCGTTGTAGTAACTCACACTGGCCTGAAGGTGGCGGTGGTTGACTAATTGAGCATAACATACAGCCAGAAAACACTCCACGTGTAAAGTGTGTATGTCTTAATTGAGAGGGTTTGCTTCAAATTCTGTTTTTGCATAGTTTCTATTAAATAAATAAAAACAAAGAAGAAGAAATAATTAAGAATAAAATAACCATCTCCAGACAGGATTTTTCCGGGTATGTTTTGCTAAGATATATGGGGTTGTGCAAAAGGCAATGTTGCAATGCAAAAACATTAACTTACATTCTTGTCTACACATTAGCACCACCTCATTATCTCAGTATAACCAGACAAAAAAGTAATTCCTTCACAAGATTATGACAACATTTCATGCTGATGGTTTACAAATAGGTAAACAATAGTACTTCATTTTTATTATATCATAGTTTATATTTTGTAACATCAACTGATTCTCAGTATGAGTTTGCAGAGAGGGATTATTTTCATGGTGTTAAGGAATGGTTTTGTTAGATTAACAGCACAGTCTGTTGAAACAAGTTTGCTGAATTGTAACATGAATTTGTGATAAGTGAAGAATCTGTATTTAATTTTCTTGGTGCTATTAAGGACTCATTGGTATCATTGTACATGGGGGAACTTTTCTGGATTTGCAGCAGTTGTAGATATTGTATAACTTGGATCTTTAGTGGACTGTAAGCACATTTGACTGACTATCTGATGAACTAAAGATATGAGTACTTTGTTTTCTGTCTCTTCAACAGATAGATGCCTGAGCATGAACTAAAGTCACACATAGAAGCAATGCTCTTCATTTCTTGGTACGAAGTTATCTGTCAATGGTCAGAGATGATGCTTGGATCATGACAGATATTTAACTATTAAGTCTAACTTATTAACTGTAAATACAACTATTCACACCTCCTAGTTGTTCTAAAATTAATAATCAATTTCCTGTGGCCTATTGCTTCAATTGTGAGCTTATTTCATTTCACTTTTACAATAATCACAAATATTCATATAAGAATGGAAAGAAATGAGCTAATGAAGACTACATGTAGAATTTGCACATGTGAGAGATTGTCAATAAAAACACACAGACACAAGTGAAGGTGCATTCATTGCCTTTTCTTCAAATAACTGGTACAAAAATACCTTGTTTTCATTGTACAAAAGTCTGTAAAGCAGCAAAAAGAAACAAAAATCACTTAAAAAACACACCTGTGATTGACTTTCAAACCAAAACATAGAATATAATTTTAAAAGTCTCAACAATTGTATAAAATCTAAATAATTTCTATAAGCCAGGGGCCTGTTCCAAGAATTATTCTGACTCAGTACAGTAGTTTGGCACTAAAAATAGAAAAGCTTCTTGGAGAGATCGACACATCTCTGAAACATTTAGAACAGCTGAAGTGAAATTACTCACTGAACCCAACTAGAGCAATTAAATTAAAGTAGGAGGAATGGAAGCTGTAGAGAAAACAAGAGGCTTTGGTTCAGATGCCTGTTTCTTTCTGGTCCTCTGATAAAAAAAAAGTGAAAAAGAAAGTTTTAATGTGTCTACAGATTCCTCCAAAGAATATTCCTGTTCTATTTTGAGGACTATTTTGAGGACTTGTTATGATGTAAATGCAAAATATTTTCTGTAAAAGTGTCTCACACTGCTTGGAAAACATAATATCAGCAAAAGTAAAATCCTAAAATTAATAAAATGATATACCCTAACCTCTTGTAAAAAGGTGCTTTAAAAAGAAAAACAGGCTGAGAACAATTCCCAAAGAACACAATGGCACACACACAAGCATAATCTGTGCACTATGTAAATAATTATAAAATGTTGTATTCATTCTCTCAGATGCAAAAGTCCAGAGAATGAGCTTGTTCCCATTGTAGTGCTTGTAAATCAGGCTGTGTAAATCTTGATGTGACAGCGATCACACCATAGAAGACACTTCTCTGTCATGACAGGCAAAGCAATGGCATAGCTAGCAGAACACAAGATTCAAACAAACACTGTTAGCATTGCCCAAACACCCATAAACAGAGTAAAGAAGTCTCTCAAGGGTGCAATGACAACAGACATCTTGCCCTCAGTCAAGTCATAAAAGTCATTGTGCTGTGAAACAAAGTTTGTGCAATGTTTTCACGTGTGGCATTGTTGAGCAATCTTTTAAAGGAGGAAAGCGAACTGAGAAGGTCCTGTGCTTCTCTTTAAGTGAAGGGAATTTCAAGTTTGCATCGATCAGTCTTGCATAGACGTGGTCCTCTCTACCATTTAATACGTAGTGTTGCGGGTTTCTGGAACAGTTTCAGATCATGTGACATTAAACCTCCACAATTAAAGAACTAATGCTCTTATTAGTGCATTTAAGGCTTCTCTGGGCATTTACACTAACTAACTCATATTCAAGGTTCTACTGAAGATGAGCCTTCAGAAAAGGACAGACTAGGCTGTTCAATTAAGACTGTACACAAGTCTGTAGCTTATTGCACATTGCACTAGGTTTGTGACACTGCCAATATGTTAAAGTGTGGTACAGACTATGCTAATCATTATCTTGCATGCTGCTCAATGGTTGCAATAATTCTCCACATTCTCTGCTACCTCTTCTGTTTGTTAACCTGAGGTAAACTGAAACCTGGCAGTATGGGAGCTATTTATCTTCATATTTGTCCTTTCTGTACAGCAGGACAGAGTTTTATGGCTGTCAAATGATCAGAATGGCACACTAAACTAATGTGGGCGAGGGTAATTTGGCTTCCAATACAAAGTACAAACAGAAACTGCAATCCCTTTACCAATGACAGAGGATTTCCAATTATTTTTTTTGTTTGACTGGATATGAATAATGTGCCATGATGAGCATAAGCTCACCATGAGCATATTTCCCATTTCAGCTGTTTTTTGGAATATATATATAAACACAATTAATTCAATGGAAAGCGAAACGAATGCCACCCTTCAATATAAATTGCACTGAAACACAAAACCACTTGAGGTCAAATTTGGGAGGCCATGATACATTACCATTTACAATGTAAATTCACAGTAATTGCAATGCAAAATCTGTCTTTATTGAGACAGAATTTGCATTGCAATTGGTTGTTAATTTGAATAAAATCAATGTGGATAACTGTAATGCCAAAAATATATTATCACAGCTGCTGGCTTAATTTTCTTAACTACATTATGATCAAACATTTCTTGTGTAACGTGGCATAAAAGGAGAATATGGCATTCATTTTAGTGTGTTTCTGTACAGGCAAGAAAAATAATCGCCATAGAAGGGCACTTCTAACTGCACACTAGGTTACTATGTAACAGGTAATGTGAATAAAAAAAGTGTATGAAATAAAACAAACTGTTGTGTCCACAACAAATGTAGTTTACGTGTCGTTTGAAAACTTTCTGGCTTTTATAAAATAATAATATATTATTAAGGTATTCCATTAACAGACTGGAACAAATATTTACATCTGTATTCAGTCTACAAGTAATGCAGAGGTACACAAAGTAACACCTGTACAACATTATGATTGTCCACTAAACTAAGTTATGGAGCAGCATCTGTAAAGTAAAATGTCACACATTACATCATTCTGCAGCATCAGTGTGACAGTACTGTTCAGAGGTGAGACTGAAAGTGCTCTGTGTGCTTCCCATTTCTGTTTTCGCAATAAAGGCTTACATTTGTTCCAGTAGTCTGAGCTAAGTTAGTTTCAACAGTCTGAAAATCATTGTCATGTGGCTCTTTGTGTTTCAATGGCTTACTTTTCTCCATCTAACCATCCAAACATTTATTTGTTTTACAGTTGAGGTAGCAACAAGACCAGCAGAGTAGCCCAAAACTAAGATTGTTTCTTCTCGCCAGTCCAAATCCATCCCACCCAGATTTCTGTACATGGAACGTCAACTTTCTGCCATGTTTTCCGTCTTTTGTCGTCTTTCCTCTTTCAGAAAGGCACAGACCATCAAATTTGTAAATCAGATGCATTTGGTATAATCCCAACATGCTGTGGCTTGTGCTTCGTGGGGATAAACCTTAAGAATTCTTGCTCAGGCAACAGAGTGATTCTCTGTCTCCTTCAAACTGTCTCCATCTGTGAGGCTCAGCAGAGCCAACCTCTGGTCACCGGTCCTTTCTCCATTTGGGTCTGAATCTCCAGGTAAATCCACCAAGCCCTGGTCCTGCTCTGAGCGGCTGGGCTCCACCTCAGGATAAATGACGAGGAAACAGGCAGTGAGGAAGCCGAGGAAGGAGCCCCCAGAGGCCACTGCAGGAATGACACGCACGCTGCCGACTGCTTCTACCACAGCTCCAAGGGCCGATGCAACCAAGATCTGGCTGATATAGACCTGAAAATTAAACAAAATAGAATGATTCAACACAATAGTATACACTGTAATTACACTTATCACCATCCTGAGAGCAGAAAGCACCTGAATATGATATGAAAAATACATGTTACTTTCGCCCACAGCCTAAACTGTGGTGTCTCTGGATCACTTTAAATAGGACCAAGAATAACTGTGTCACTGTTTGGGTGTTGCTCACTTCAATAGAAAACTTTACTTGGATGGATCAATTTAGGCTTAGAGTTGGGGTTTAAAAAGTGAAAAAAGTATGAATGCTCACCTGGCAGGATAAGATAGCACAGTCAATACCAAAACCTCTTCTGGTGTTTCCTGGACTGTGGTGAATGTACTGAGGAGAGGAACAGCAGAGAAGAGACTGTCAGTTCAGTCGCATATCCCACAGATTGTCAGTGTGTAGGTTTTCATGATGTAATGTTTTAGACTTTTAGGCGAAGTTAAAAAACTATTATGTTGACTAAGTTACCTTCCTTCAGTGCTTTGGGGCAGAGGCTTAAGCCAAACATACACAATTTCCCTAACAACTGCTACATCAGGAAATGTCTCAACTGATGACATACAGAACAAATATCACAATATTACATTGACTCCAATTGCTGTAGTGTGCACAGACTTAATGACCGACTGAACTAGTTTAAATGTTCGCACATTTCAAAGTGTTGTTAATTGCAAAGCCTCTAGTACCAAGGCTAAATGATACAGGAAAACTATAAAATGTGTTCCTATCTCAAGTTTTATTGTGTATCGCCAGGTAGGGACAGTGTGCATGGATGTCTGTGTGTACTGTCTGTTTGTGTACATACCTCTTTGATTTCATGGTACTGCCCAAGTAATGCATAGGGACAGTAGGAGATACTCATGGAGATGATGCCCATGCCACTGATCATCACCATGGCAACATAAACATTAGGGAAGATTGCCATAACAGCGGTTCCTAAGGTTAGAGGTACATTATTAGATACATTAATTACACTTTATTCTGCATACCCATTAAGACAATGTGCAACTGCTGCCAAATCCACTGTACTTCACTCTATAACTGTCAGCTGTTTTCTAGTCCATTGCGGCAACTGACCTATTGAGAATCCCAGAGTTCCAACAATGTAGATAACCTTAATGCTCAGATCAAAATTATCCAGGTACTTCTGAAGGATTGCTGATGTGGCAAGATGGAAAGAGGGAGACAGAGAGATATGAATTATTGGAGACAGTGTAGGGAAGCAGATTAGAGAAGGGAGGGAAAATGTTTAATTGTATGACTGATTTGTTTTGTATGTAAATACAGCAGTTAGGGGATTTGAATTCAAATTTAGAAATGGAAACAGTGTTTGTGTTTTACCAGAGCAGACAGCAGCAGTAGCAGCATAGACCACAAGACCCCAGCAGCCCATCTGTACTCCTCTGCTGTAGTTTTGTAGCTCTGTGGAATTGGCTGGTGCCTGAAAAAAGCGGAATAATTTCAGCAATGTTATCGTACACTTGACTTGACAAATAGACTGGATGACTGACATTGTAGTGTTTATATGTGGTATATATAACTTTGTGTAGCATGCTGTGTTTATTCATCTGTGTTCCTCAACTGTGTGGTCTCCATGGCATACAAAATGCCAAATGATGTCTGTTAGCACAGTTAGCACATGCGCCTTATTGCACAAACAATAAGACACACGGGGGCATGAGGTTGTGTGTGTGCGTGAATGTGTATGTGTGTGTGTACCGTTGGGTCTCCGTGGTAGATGACTTGCCCCATGAAATCGGTATAAAACACAGCTTCAGCTATAATGGAGAACCATGTGAGGAGGTGACACACACACAATCTCCACAGCTGCCTCGGCATCTATCGAGGACAGAACAGAGAGAAGGAGTGAAGACTAGCAGGTGAACATGAAGAACAAAAAAAAGTTTGGTGTGTTAATCTGTAACAGCAGACACTTCCCTTAAAATGTTATAAATTTGATACAGTGCAATAGTAAAATAGGAGAAAAAAAACACATCAATATTAAAGACATTTCCACTTTACTTCACCTTCAACATGGACAACCAGAGCAGTCGAACAGTCGTACCCCTGTCTGTTCCTTCCTCACTGCTGGAGCCCTCAGATGACAGACTGCTGGCTGACAGCTGCAGCTCCCGCCTGTCCGCGCGCTGCTGGAGGTCACACAGATCATTCAGACTGCGGGAGGTGGTGATTGGCCGAGGGCTCAAAGGTGCTGCCCGTCGCAGTCGATAGCGCTGTGATCCCACTCGTCCGTAGTAGGAGAAAGTAAAGGAGGGCTGGAGAGAAGAAAAGACCAACATCAGCTTTTTCACTTTTGCAAAATGAACTATGATGACAAGCAAACATTTGTGACCATTACAGAAAGTAATTTAAAAATGTTAAATGCAACTGTACTTGTCTGTAGAAGGTGTGCGGGTGTGGCCGTGATGAAACTGAGGTGTTGGAGAGGCGGTTTGCCAGCCTAGCGGAGGCGTGACCTTTCATTGCATTGGAGTGGTCAGAAGAGGGCAAGCAATCTGCCACTGTAGCAGCTGATTTCACCTGTGTTTTCAGGTGTGAGTCCTCTGAGCCAGAACTGATCTGAGGGATAGAAGGAGAACCGTTTGTTGGACCCTTAAACTCAGGCCAAGCTGGATCTGTAGGCTCATTGACTACCATCCCATCAGTAAGGGAGGGTAGTCTACCCGTAAGAGATGGGGACCCACTACTGTGGTCCGATGGCTTGAAAACATCTTCTAGCTCTCCCTGCGTCTTTGGCAGGAAAAGTTGTGCGTCTGGGTCGAGGTCAGAATCCAACTCGATTGTAGCATCTGGCATGGCTAAGACTGAATCGCTTTTACTCCGCACTCGCTCCACAGCAAGGAAGTCCATTTCCCCTTCCTCAGGATCTGATTCGTTGTCCTCTCGGGACAGGGGGGCAGAAGCATCCTCCTCTGCAATCACATCTAGTAAAGGTGGCGTGTGGCCAGTGGGCCTGAAAGACAACTGGCTGGTAGACTCCCCACTTTCTGTGACTTTAAGATGGTTGGATGGAGCGAAAGGTTGCTCTGGGATACTGAGCATGTGCAGTGTGACAGAGATAATGAAGATGATGCCTGCAAACAGGAAGAGGACCTGTTCCTGTGATTTAAATGCTCGGCCCAGAGCTGTGCCAGTCCAGTCTAGACCACCCAGCATGTAGCCCACTGCTCCACCGAGCCCTGGAAAGGCAGGTATAGACACAGACACACATGTCAATTATTGAACAATACAAAATTGTGGGTTTTGATGATGTATGTGTGTGCTCTACTTTTAGATGTTTTCTTGAATAGCTGATAATTAAATAGGTCTATGTGGATGGTGTGTGTATATGGGTGCACGTCTTACCAGCAGAGAAGGCATGAATATTCAGGGCCATATCTTGCTCCTCAGTGTCAGCAACATCAAGAAGGTAAGCTCTGATTGGTCCCTCAGAGGCATCAGCACAGAAGTCCAGCACCACCACACCTACTACAGTGAGGACGATGCCAATTGGCTGGCTGTTGGGAGTATCACCAACGGAAAGGCCTGACAGAACACCACAAAATATATATAGATGAGGTTAAACAATAATTACTATAATTTGTAAGTGGCGATCTCCTTTGAAAACTTCTACTCACCTATTAATGATCCATTTAAAAACAGCGCCACTCCCAGCAGCACACCAACACACAGTGCCAGAATGAATGGTCTTCTCCGGCCCCAACGCAGAGTACATCGGTCACTGGCTGAGCCAATCACAGGTGTGAAGAGGAGACCCAGGATAGGACTGAGGAACCAGGTTAAACTGTAGTACTGCTCAGGAAGACCTGGAAAACAAGCATAAACAAAATGGTAGATTTATTAAAATACATTAAATCAGATTAGAGCCAAGACACGACTAAGAAACCAGTATACTATTGTTGGACAAGGTGAAACCAATGAAACAATTTTTTACCTCACATGTGCCTCTGTCTTATTAAATTTGACCACATTAATAAATAATAAGTGACATCATTACAGCAACATACTGTATATTGCTAAATTGTCTTTGCTGTCTCAATGTTATAGTCTTGGCAGTATTTCTTAAACAATGACAGTCCAATAAAATAAAAGACATTGGAGGGCACTTAATGAAACAGTAATGGTCTTATTTGCTGAAAGACCATATAAATCACTAAAGCACATCAAGTGTAAATGGGAAAAAAGAAGCCAAATGTAGAAAAAGTTAAACGCTTCACTATTCGTGTTCAGGCAGCACTGAGTATAAAACATGCTTTGCTGCATCAAATACAGTCTGCCTTTTGTGTTCAATTTGCACCTGAGGTACATTTTTCTGATAAGGCCAGAACCATGATCTTTGATCATATGCTATGATGTATGATGTTGAGATCTGTCAAATGTTTTCATTTGTTTAATTTGTTTTACACTGTGTTTTTATTATAAACCCTGTCTTTAACTTGGGCTACTTAACTACTGACTGATATGAGTTTTGTGATGAATTACTCATTTACTAGGCTCTGTTTTGTCTTGTCATCCTGGTACAAAACTCAACATTGAGCCAACCTTTTCACTTTGGTCGTGCAGGAACTTGCCAGAATAACTAAAACAGTGGAAGTCTGGCCAGAGAAAGTTTTTTCATTTTCCTCTACACACAAAAAGGTGAAAGTTTTCCTATGCTCCACTGTTTATGAAAGCATACCACATGACAGCTCTTGCATACCCATGCATAGCTGAAGAACCACTAGTGCTCTTAAACTGCTTCCTTTACCAACAGCTTTTAGGGCGGCAGGAACACTTCAGATAATGGAGGTGGCCTGTTACAACAACACAGACAGAAATATGCAGCAACCAGCCAGGAAAGTGGTGAAAACACCTCCAGCTCCAGTTGACCCTGCCATAAAACAGAACTAGGCTTCAGCATGCACTGAAATCAGGAAACACTATAACAATTTTGCAGAAATTTATGTGAAATTTATGGGAGATAATGCAATCAGCTGTCAGTTATAATAAAAAGCTGTCTCTGCTAGATGACAATAACCTGATTTTCCACTCCTTATAAAGAAGTGGATTTTTAGCTTCAATGTAAAAATCAGATGGATTCGAATCAAGTCTGCTGGTTGGTTCTCACGGGAACAACTTGTTACCCACGCTGCCTTGCTCTGCTCCGGCCTTCTCTCTCTCTTAAGTCAACAAAATAGCAGATGACTTTCTTGCAGTAGGAAAAATATCTTGCTTTCTGTCAGTCTTTCCCATTGCTGCTCACTCTCTCTTTTGTCAGTGGGCTTGCAGCAAGACTTAAAGGTACACTGTGGAGTTTTTACCTCTAGTAGTACTATGAAGCACTTTTGTTATAAGCAGGTCCCTGTTTTGTTTGTCTCATGCACACAGACGTGAAAGCGCGATTCAACACACAGCATTTACAGAAAGTTCAGGCATTCAACAGAACAGTACTTAATAAGATCCTTCTTTTGGAGAACTATTGATTCTTTAAGCAGGAATTAGAAAAACAAGGAGTTCTTCATGGAGTGTTCCTCGTAAAATGAGGAATTGTATAATTGCATTATTCGCGTATTATTGCATTATTAGTATGTGATAATGCTTTATAGTCCAACCAGAAGTAAAGCATGTCATGAAATCTTGCACTAAATAAAAAAAAACACAAATCTCTGGTCCTTTGACACAGTAATAAGTTCCATTCCTACTGATCCATGTTTATGTGTAACAGCGTATGCACTCACTGCCCTAAACATCCTTTGGGTAAGTGTCCACCTAATAGGAAATCTTACCAAACAAGGTTCCACAGCATACAGTATGTAATTGGAGTCAAGAGACATGAGCAAGGATGTTTCCCTGTAACAGAGCCGTAAAAATGTACATCTACTCACACAAACAATCCAAAAGAGATAGCAGTAATACTATACTAAACTATAGATTTATTTGGCAATAATAAAGGTAAATACAAGGCTGCAATCACAAGTCCTGACTTACAAATAAATTGTACTGCATGTACTGTATGTGTGTTTTTACAGTGTTGACCGTAGCGAAGTAAACCCTATAAAAACACAGAGCTAATGTTTCAACTGTTCAGACTAGCAGTGCTTCATCCAGGCTTAACAGGTTAATGTTTCTGAAGGTGGTGTTGTCACAAAGTTTTGCAACACTGACTGTAAAGAGCAAAAAAGTAAAGAAACTACTACTTCTACTTTTTTTTCCCTTGCTGTCCAGCACCTGTTTAAAAGTTTATGAAAAGAAGACAACAACTAATTTTACATACGCAAATGATAAATTAAACTACAAATTTAACTGTGCATTTTCCACAGATATTACTGGTGTAGTAACAAAACAAAACTGGATGCATAGAAAATGCTTTCAAAAACATCCTGAATGGGGTTTGGTTGAAAGTTTTTTAAACATAATCTTTCTTACAATATTGTGAATAGAGAGAAAAACAGGGAGACTGAAATGTGCTGTGTTAGACATTCTTCCCATACCTAGCCAAGGGAAAATGCCTTTGTTCCATTTCTGCTATGGTGGCAAACCTGACATCTAACTGCATAGCTCCTGGTTGGCGACTGCTGGGCACACAGGTTACAGTCCAGTCTGGCTAATGCAGTAACAGTCAAATTCCACAGTGTTGCCGCTGTTTCCTGACTACTGCTGCAGCCGGAAATTAAACTGATGGACATCTCTTTCTGGATAGCTGCGGTGGGGGTCAACACAAACCAAACCCAACAAGATGTTCATAGCTGAATCTCCGGAAACAGTCGGTCAGTGTGGGTCTTCCAATTTCCTGACACTAACAAGGGGAACACTGCCACAAATATATCACTAAGACGCCTGGGTAACCACAACGTGCTACACATTACAGCTGGTGTAAACACCAGCTTTGAAACATCATAAGGTGATACTGATGGTACTATTACCCTACCACTGTGTACCTTAAGTGGGAGGGGGTACATGGAGTCTAATAACTCTGCTACTTCTGAATAAGAAGAGCAATGTATATTTAGACAGGCATGTGTGCTTGTCAGTGGCACTTAACCATCTGTTATGGGCAAGTTGTTGTAATACAGGTTCTGCTAATGTATGTGTCCCAAGCTTATCACAGGTTAAAAAAGTATTCTGTCACAAATTCACCTTGACAATGTGCACAAAGTGTGCTGGTGACACTTGAGCTGCCAGTGTTGCTGACTTTTCATGTTTAGATATCTATCTATGACAGAGTGACATCACTAGAACATTTGTTTAAGCGAGAGAAGAGCAAGAGTGTGTCTGTCTCCATATGATTGTACTGCGTCTTCTTACCGATCTGCAGCAGCACTGGTGTCACCAGGGCTGTTTCCATGGCGTAGCAGAACTCACGTCCAAACATCACCGCTCCATGCATCACCCAGCGATGCAGAGGGATCTGCATATGTCTGCCCTCCTCCTCCACCTCCTTCTCACTTTCACTCTCTTCTGCTTCTTCTTCCTTGGGTTTCTTCTTCTCTGGAAGGCCAGAGGAAGCCTCCCTCTCCTCTGCTTCTTCTCCCATTACAGTCTGGTTTGACTTCAGAGGAACCATTTATTTTGCTGGATGGCTGGTATATACAAGTGTATACCACTAATTGCTACTATTTTCTTATGTATGTAAGCAGAACTGTACTTGTTATTATATACTAATAGAACATGCAATGTCCATGGTTTTCATCTTGATCACTCACTGTGTAAGAGAAGCAGAAGACATCCAGAGATTAATCAGCGAGCATCTCTGTTGGTCAGCACCTTCTGGGTTCAAAGCCAAAGAATTGCAAATAATTGACAAGGAGGCAGGAATTATCATCTTAATTAAATTAATGTGTCCAAAAAATTGATGTGATAAAAAAATATATTCCATACATTTTATCATGTGGCCATCATGCTGATATGTGTGACCAGTTGGCTCAGTCACTCAGCGTGAGACCGTTCCTCACTGTGGTTTGCACAATTTCAAAATTCAGGAAGAGCAGAGAAGTTCTGCGCACCTCCAGAGGTATGTGGAGGGGAGGAGCGGGGAAGAACAGAAGAGGTGGGAGAAGGGGGGTGGCGACATGTGCGTTATGGTTTCCAGTAGCTGTGTTTGTGGTAAGCTGTGAGAAGGGTTAGAATAGGTCCGTGAATGTCTTTTCTGTGGATGCATGCAGTATTTGGATTGTGTAAGATTAGAGCGTGGGACAGCAGAAGTCTGTGTGGGCATGTAAGTGCACTTCCGGGTAAGTCAGGGTAAAAGCATGTGGAAAGACCCACTGTGTCACACAACAACCTGCAGAAAAACAGAAACCAGTTAGACAGTTAACTATAAAATAGTACATTGCCTTGGGGTTCACTTTCCCTGTCTACCTATTTTCTGAATTTGTGTTCATACTCTACAGATACTGACAGATAAGACTAATAAAGAACATTTTTTAGTATGCATACTCCCATGTGTAAAAATGTTTCAGTGCAGTTAAGTCCTATTATAGGAAACAAAAATTAGAGATAATAAAAACGCTGCCCTGCCCTGAAGTTTACAGATGGAATAGCCACCATAAGACAGAATAAAGGAACAAAGGATCAAGCACTTTTGCCACACCTTAACTATCTGAGATTCCTACAAAGGTTTTCATTCATGTATCTTCTTGAGTCTGTCAAACTCAATGACATCACCAGTAACCATAACATCTGGACCACAAAACTGGCAGACATCAGAGGCATGAACAAAAGCCACGTTAAGAAATCAACCCATATTGCAATACCATGTGGCTGTTGCGTAATTGTGAACAGTTAAAACAGCTAAAACCCATCTGCTTAACTAGTTGCATAAACTACAGCGATGTGATTTGATTTTTGGGATATAATCGCCATTTCTCTGTCTGTCTTTTCTGAGGTAAACAAAGGACAGGTATCCCAAATAAAGGTCAGGTCACGTATGAGTTAATGTTTAAACAAAATAAACAGAGCTTTAAAAACGCTTCCCACAGATGCGAGACAGTCCCGCGCAACTTTCTGTCGTGATGGTTTCACAGAGTGATAGAGTAACCTGCTCAAGTGCGTAGTAACCATTTTATACAACAGGTTATTCACCTCCCCTAGGTAGAGTTGAAAACGTGTGTTTCTCACAGGAATGTATGGTGGGTGTGTGTCTGTGGGGCTTGTTGAATCAGTTAGGACATGTTTTGCTCAGGGGCAGCTCTGCTAACGGTAACTTACCTGTGCTACCTACCGACCTGTTCTACAGTCTACATAATAACGAGGCATTATCGGTCATTTTTAGCGTGTGAGGACGGTGCACAACTTTACACTGACTGAGGTTTGACTTCTGGCTAGCGTTACCTTAGCGAGCTTGGCTGGCTAATAAATTAGGCAGCTAACGTTAGCAAGTTAAGACAGAGAGAGCGGCACTTGTGTTAAAAACAAACAGTAACATACCTGAGATTTTATTCCGTTAAGATAAAGTAAAAAAGCAGTTCCGCATTGTGGGTAAAGTTTCGACAGCGTGACAGCAAAACTCTCGGTTTGGGTTAGCACTCTGGCTAACCTTTGCCAGCTAACTGAGTGACCATCTGGTTTACCACACTCATCAATCTCATTGGTTTCCACAGTAACAAAGCGAGGCGTGGTCACGAGAGAACGCGGATGACGTCATCCAGCTAGTCACCTACGGAGGACGGGGAAGTATTTTTACTCACAGTATATTATTATTCATCAATTAATAATACCAATACTAATAGAATAAAATGATAATATAGTGTAGTATCAATAATTTGGAAAGAGGCATTGTATTTCAAATTGAAGTGATGGAACTTTTAACCAACTGGTTTAGTTGTTTTTTGTTTTTTTAATTCCTCAAAAATAAAATTCAAAGACTAATGAGACTGATTTTACATTTGAAGGTGTTCTAAAGTATTTAACTAATGTTTTTGAATCATGAGACAAGGTAAATAACTCTCACCCAACCCAGGAAAGCACCAGATCAATACATAAAGCAAGGCAAAGCATTTGACTCGCTTGACTATCCCTTTATTTCCCCCCTGTAATTTCTCCAATATACATGTAATATGACATTACTTTCCTACAAAGAGAGGTTCTGATGATTGTTGATGAAACAAAAGTGTTAACTTAACAGCACATAATAGGCCTACTTTCTTACAACAAAACAATATTATTACAACCCAAACACTCACATTGCAGCTGCTCTCAGTCATCCAAGCAGTTTCTATGAGTGATACATTTTTACTTTTTCTTACTGTAATGGTCCTTCAAAGCGAGTGCAATGTTGCCCTCTGCTGCACAGAAGTGGTTATCATTCCCAAATACTTTCTATTGCACTGGATCCTCTGAAGTGGTCACCATGTAAGCCAGGCAAAAAAATATATCACTGTCCTTCCACATTGGAAAGAGATACAGGTGTGGTCTGTTTTAAATTATGGTGGTTATCAATATCTTCTTTTGTTAATGCCGTAATGCTTCTGCCCTGGCCATTTCTAAGATTCTCTGCAGAAACAGAAGTCACAGCTGTCATTGCTCCTTTTGCAGTGGCAATTGTGCTCACGCTCAGCCAGATGATTTATGAAGGGATTACTTACAGTGTGGAAGAAACCTTTACATTAGATAGTGCTGCAACTGTGTAGACTTTCCAAAAATGGAAACTGTGCTCATCAGCGTCAATGCAGTTTTTCAGTTTTTAAAAATGAATTTACTTACTGTAGTGTATTTTGACACAACAAATATTCCTTTCTCAAGAACACTTTAAAGGTAAAATATATAAGATTGGAATGTGGATGATGTGGATAGGATTACATCAAATATGAATGTTAAAAGACTTTTTTAAATGAGAAATGGCATTTTGTCAGTTGTGTGATTCAAGTAATAATATGCATAAGTCAACTTTGTAGTCTTTTGTATTGTTTGAATTTGGCAGCAGTTCAGGAGATTGTCTCACACTGGAAAGTCACAGGTCCAAAGTCATGGGAAGGTTTCTTGGCATGATGATAATGTTTAGTTGCAGACTAAATTTGTCTCTTGTCAACTTGTAATTAATTTAAGTGGTTAACAAAGGTTTTTAGGTGGTGGCTGTTGAACCTGAGCTCTCAGGACTGTGCCATCATACACTGATGCTGTTGGTCAGTATGTTGCAGAGTCCAGAAATATCAGCCACCTTTCCCTTGGCGACCGTGACATCTCAGTAACTTTCAGTTCTCTTCACCCCATGTGTCAGGGGATTTAGGGTGTGTGGTTCTTCAGTGGATTGTCTCTCTGCGGTGAAGTGGGAATCTTGGTCATCATGATCACATTATTAGTGATGGCGTTGGCTGTCCCTCCTGAGGCCTTGGAGCTGTGCTGCATGCTGATGATGTCACCGCTAGTCTGCTCGGGCTCGGCGCGACGGAAAATGTTTCTCATGGTCGCCTAAGGGAGAAAAGGGCAGTAAATTATTCAGTGAATTGACGAGTAAATAAGTGAATAAATGAGGGATGGGTGGACAAATTGTGGCTGGAGGGAAGGATGGATGGATAGGTGGATGGGTGGCAGAGAGGAAGGATGTTGGGATGGATGGATGGGATAAAGAAAAATGAGGAAGAGAGTACGAAAAGGACTCCAGTCTTCTTACCTGGAAATTATTTGTAACAAAGCAGTAGACGACAGGATCCATACAGCTATTCAAACTGCTGAGAGTGACAGTCAGGTGGTAGACTATTACATGATGAGGCATATCAGGGTAGAAGTACACCACCACCTACAACACAAAAAGGCAACACAGCCATGAGATTACACACAAGATAATTTTGTGTAACAGAAGAACATATTTTGTCTTTCTTATTCTTTTAATCATCTAGTGTCCCCTTACATTTATCTTGGGACCACTCCAGGGTTTAAGGGCTACAAAAACATGATGGTGATATTTTAAAACAATGTGTCACACCTGTCTCTCACTCACCTGTCTGATGTGGAAGGGTGTGAAGCAAACAGTGAAGATGATCAGCACTGTGGTCAGCAGCTGGACAGCCCTCCTTCTCCTCTCCCTGAGGAAATACAGTTAAAACCAACGTGACATCCCATCAGCTGTAAGCCTCCAGTGCTTTCAAAGCTGCAAATGTGAGTCATTTTATTCTTTTTATTATGTAAGTTTGGATACGTAAGGCACTGTCATTTTAGAGTTTTACAATTTTTCAAAATCGAATACAGGCATATAACAGACCAAGAGCAGAAATGCCATGATATTCTGCACTTCCTTTCTGATGTCTAAACATTGGTTATACCTGCTCTGCTGCATCAGACGGCGGTCGGCTAGTGCCCACATGATCCTCAACGTGAAGACCACAATGATGATGAGGGGTAGAAAGAACTCAGTGATGGTGAGAAAGAGGAGCTTTGAGAGGCAGCAGCCCGGGTGCTGAAAAGCAGTGGAGAGGAAGGAGTAGGTGACCACGATGGCAAACAGCCAGACAGAGACACACACACATTTGGCCACACTGGAGTTCCTCCACCGACGGGACGCTTCAACCTACAAGAGCAAAAGAACATTTTTGGTTTTAAGTTCCTTTTGGTTTTGAAGGAAGGTATCCAGCATGCTGTAAAGGGACAGTTTAGGCTTCAGAAAATTCTGTTTCCAAACCACAGACGAAACCCACCTGCACAATGGCAAGGTAACGGTCGACACATATGCAGGTCAGAAACAAGATGCTGCAGTACATGTTGACAAAGTAGCTGAAGATGTGCAGGTAGGAGCAGGTGAGACAAGCTCCTCCACTGTAGTAGAGCAGGATGCGAGTGGGCAGAGAGAGATTCACCAAGAGGTCTGTCACCGCCAAGTTGATGGTGTAGATCACTGAGGTGGTCTTTTGCTTGGTGCGGAAACAGAAAACATAAAGTGCAACTGTGTTGAGCACCATGCCCACCTTTGGGAGAGGAGAGGAGGGGAGAATTAGGGAGTTTATACAGATTGGCATAGAGTTTTTGAAACTCTTATAAGAATGTAAGAATATCTACTTATACCATAAGGTGCCTACCAGAAATATGAGAGAGTTTATGACCATCAGTGCAATCCAAAGTCCGTAAAAATCATTGTAGAGCCCCTCGTCTAAATGAGCCAGTCTTTGAACATATCCTTCCATGCCGCTTCTGTTACTGGGACTTGCCATTACAGGCAAGATGGGAAATGAAGTATTGATAAAAAGCCAGGACTCAGTGCTGTTGAAGTCCATCATAATGGTGATGATGATGATGCACGTAGGTGATGATGGTGAAGATGATGATTGGTGCAGAAACTGTCAGACAAAACCACACAATGTTGTGATACAGTAAACACTGACTTGAAATTTTATTCTGGGTGCAAGATACAGTGAAGTTTGCATTTTATTGAAGGTAGCTGCAATGCCCATCTGTTCATTTCTATACCCATTTATAGGCGTTCAGGGGCTGCAGGCTATCCCAGCATGTAATAGGCGGCAGGGAAACACCTTGAACACACATTCACACACACATTCACACTTACAGTAAAAGACTGTGGAAATAACGTAAACCCAACGGTGATTGTTCAAACCACCATTCTGTTAATAAGTTTGGGTTTTGATTACTTTATTAATGCAGCTAGATGCTTTGCTGTAAAATATGTCTAAAATTTAATTTAAACTGACATTTTTTTAAATCATAAGTCTGTCTTACTCTTAGTAATGTTTATCCGGTTAATGAAGCTGATTCCTAAATAACCTCCCCCCCATTGCACATACACAGACATTCACAAACATCCCTCTCCACTCTGCTGCAACGTCCTATCTCTCCCTTGTCTCTGACCTCAGTGTGGATGTTGCTGTTGGCAGGGCCACACTGACAAAAGCCACTTTAAACTAATATCTGATTTATTTATAATGTAACTGTATTTATTTATGCCTACAGCAATGTTCTGTGAGGGGACGTGAGTATATTTATTTCAGTTTTTATTAAGAATTTAAAAAATGTAGATTTTAACTCTTACTGGAACATATGTTACCCTTTTCGTAAAACACAGAAATAACACATCTACCCCTTTCTGGCCAAGATGGCAGTCATGACAGAAGATGTCTCTGTGATAAAATGCAACATGTCATCGTCAGGGAAATTTTCACATTTTCACAGTGTAGTGATAATTTCTTACAGTGCACAAGCACAATCCCGCTGTTATGAGACTTTATAAAATTAGACACTCCAGTTAACTATGTGACTCTTTCCATATGGTGTTTTAAGCTGTGAGGAGGGAAATATGCAAATATGAACTAGAATCTACCGGATGTGAATATTAGAGACAGCAGAGGGCAGTCATTGACTGTGCCACATACATATATATCTCAGTGGAATATAATGATAGATAGATATCTTATACAGTAAGTGTTTCCTTGTCAATTGACACAGCCCATCAAGTGGTTAATGGCCATATTAGGACAGAGCCTTTAGGGTCCATGAAGGACACTTGTAATTAGAAAAGCATTAAAGTGGGGTGTGGGTATACGTGAAGGGAAGAAAAAGAAAAGGGCGGAACGGCAGGGGATTTTTGGACGGTCTCATGCACACT
Organism: Oplegnathus fasciatus; assembly: GCA_003416845.1. Taxonomy (NCBI): domain Eukaryota; kingdom Metazoa; phylum Chordata; class Actinopteri; order Centrarchiformes; family Oplegnathidae; genus Oplegnathus; species Oplegnathus fasciatus. Next base: position 2,337,203 of record NTHP01000083.1, read on the forward strand.
GACTTTTTTTTATAGTTATAGATGGTTCTGCCTGTTTGTGACTGCAGTAAGGCTCACCTCTTTAAAACAATGATAGCCCATAACTGGCTTTATTGTTTTGTTCACTGATGTGACTACAATGTTTTCATTTTAAATTTACTGAGCTGATCTGAGGGCTCACATTGGTAGGCCACAGTACAGTATGAGGAGTTGAGGACTATGAAGCAGATTCAAGTTAATTGATAGAGTCAAACTCATGAGGAATCCACTGTCATTTAAAACATAAAAAACTGTAAGGTCACAAGAGGTTAAACATTATTGTTTCCATGGAGCGTCCCGATGAGTGTGAACCCAAAATTGGCTGGAGGCTGGCACGTTACTCACCCCCATGACAAATGTAGTTTAATTGCTCATGTGAGTCCCAGACTGGAAAGGTTTAAGAAGCCCAACACATTGTGTTGTGTATGCTCATGGCTCACAACTAATCTCTCTCAGCAAAATAATCATCCAGTTGATGAAAAAGGCTAATGAGAATAACATGCTCAGCTGAGAGTGAGGCATGAATAATGTGATTCATCTGCATTAACAAGACCAGTCCACCCATAGAACATTAAGACCACTGAAGGAAATAAATGGATGTTTTCACAGTAACATCCCCTGATATTGTTCAGCTTACTGGAGCTAGTTCATCATCATTAACAGCGCTAACGAGTGTTGTGAGTGTTGCTCTGGGGAAATTGTGTGTTAAACCACTTACTTCATCTCTTCAGAAACAAATGACAATGACAAGTAATACATTGTACACTGTTTTCATTGAAGTATTGTCAAAGCTGGTCTTTGGAAAGATGAATATTGAGCCCGAACATATCCTGACCTAACTATGCAAAGCTACAGACTGTCTTCTTTTTAGCCAAGCAACTAGCCACATGTGTTCACTTTGGTGACCCCTTAAAGAGTACCTCTGACCACACCCAGCATCACTGCTGTAACCACGCCCAACAGTGATGTCATGGTGTCCTGGAGTCCACCTGTACATCACTGCAGCAAGGTGAGAAGTCAAGTTAGGTAACATATATGACCAAAATGTATATGACCAAGAAGTACCTGCAAAACTAATGACATTCTGATCAGCCTCAGCTGAAGTTCGTGTTAGTGATAATCAGCAAATGTAAGCATGCAAACATGCTAAACTTAAATGTGTTTGCATGTAGCTCGAAGCACCACAGAACTGCTACAGTAGCATGGCTGTGGAAAATTTGAGCCTACAGTGGGAAACCATTCTTTTGTAACTATAAATTTTGTGTACCATATTGTAAAGTGTAAACTTGATCGTTTGGCCTAAACAATGGCCAGCAAAATCAGTTTTGGGTAACATCATAAAACCCAAATGCAGATTATAGGCTAAATAAAACGCTAATACCAACTGGTGATTGTTGGCATGTTTAAAATGAACTTACTGTGCTGTTACTGTGCTAATGAGACTGCATCTGCAAATCATTATATGTGATTGATATCTTGGCAGCATTTCCTGTGATAAAACATGATAATTCAAGTTTTTAATAGTAACAGTTCAGCAGAACACCAAAATCATTGGACCTGTTCTTACCCTAAACTGTCTTCAGAGGCACTAATGAAAATAGATGTGATACTGGAATACAAGTTGGTGTAGCCTCTGATTTGAGTCTACACAGATAATATGATATAAATCTAATGCGTCACTGTTGCTTGCCTATTGTTGCTCTTCCTCTTCCAACATCAAAGACTGTGGTGATGCAACGACTGTAAAGTGATACTGAGAGGGGAGCAGAGGGCCTAGAGGCAGATCACAAATAACACTGTCCAAATAAATTCCAGTAGCGTGGGAGTCCTGTTTGGGTGGTAGAGTGTGTGTGTGTGTGTGTCCATGCATAAGATTGTGTGAAGGAGGGAAATATATAGAAAGGGAGAGAGACAGTGGGATAGTGGAATACAGATCTCACGCTGTCCTCCATCAAATTATAGCTTCACAGAAAGCCCCTTAAGGCAAACAGAACATTTTGTTGCAGCTGTAACTCTAATTTTAGTGATAGTTATACTTGTACTTGCAATAAAGGTTCACAGGGGGCTTTCCATGTACTCTGATTGTGTAACATAATACAAACATGTTCTGGGATGGAGCATGATTGTAAATTCTTTAAACACTCTGCTTCATTTGCCGATAACTGTGTCAATTTATGGAGAAACTCATTAATGGATGATTTTTCTTGCTTATTCGGTCTATTTAATGTGACGGTTATGAACTTTAAATATTTTGCACACTGAATTTACTTGTGACGGGGACTAATGGTGCCTCTGTTTTAGTGATTTTTCGCATTACATTTGTACTTGCATGTTTTGATTAGTCTGGTTTCCTGGATGGAACATAACTGTAAGACCTGATTTTTTCCCCCTCCGTATATGTAGACACAGTTTATCCAACGCTCAAGACAACTTACCTCTAGACAAAAAGGAGTGACTAGTCAAACCAGTAGACTAACTCAGGACAAGTCAAATCTGTCTCTGATGAAGTCCGAGCGTCCTCATGTCCATCCTAATCCAAAGATCCTTGGTCAGTGTCCAACCAGGTGGTGCTGGATCTTTTCCAAGTAAGGATGCTTCAACTTTCAGTGACCTGTGCAACCTCGTGTCATTTCTTAACATCCACTTCCGTCAGTCGCTTTTCTGTCTGGAGCGGTTCAGCCTTTCAGTGAGAATTTCATTTCTCTTGTCAGTGTGTCAGTTGTGTCTCTCCTCTCAGATTGTCGAGTCATGCCAGTCGGCTGTAGTAATCAACACACTTCCTCAGATCTGTGCATCAAGAGGCATCCCTGTCACTTCTGTCACTTTGTCAGCCTGTCTGCTGTTACTCAGTCTATTGTTTTCTCTCTAGATCCCTCAGACATCCTCAGATCTTTCTGCTTCCCTCTATTGTTGTACGTCTCACTCCTTTCTACGCATCTTTCTTCTTCTTCTCTCCTTCTTTTTCTCTCCCTGTCAGCATCATTTTCAGTCTCTCTCTTTCTCCCTTCAATGACTGTCTTTCTACTTCCCTCCCTCTCACTCTAAATATTCCCTCAGCTTGGTCTTCAGACAGGAAGTCCTAGTATGTGTTTACATTCTGCTGGGACACGCACATGCATGCCCATGTACAGTTTGCACACACACCAATGTCAGAGCCCACATGCACAAATACGTGCACGCACCAGATATCCTCGGGCACACAACTACACAAGCACAACTCATACATTAAATATGCGACATTGTGTGTAGGTTCATAAAGTCCTTTTCCAAACCATTAAATTGTTATGTATAAGGCTTAGACTAAAAGGACTACTGTAAAACACAAATGATGGAGGTTCTGCATGTTCCCTCACATAAATTACTTCTTTATAGTGTAGCAGTTTTTCATTCATAGTCTTTAACATAATTTGTCTCATTAGAGTTTCAAGTAAGAAAGATTTTTTTCAAGATATTTCAAGAAACTTAAGTCAAGTCAATTTTATTTATACATCCCAAATTTAACAGGAAAAAAGCTTTAAATTTCAAGAAATGTTAAGTTTGATTACAGGCTCAAAATTTCTTCTGTGGAGTGGGGCAAGACTTGACTCCATTCAAATTTCAGCGAGCTCCTTGACAGAGGAGAGCACACAAAACTATTAGAGTCTGTTAAAGGCCTCAGCTCCTGCTCATGGAACCATTGTGAAATGCTGCTGAATGTGCAGTACATTACATTACAAGAGACATGAGAGGGCAAATGATCTCAAACACTGTGGTGGACAGAAACATGCGTTGGGTCAAGACAAACAAAAAACACAAGAAAAACTTGTTAACCTTATTTTAATGTTAATGTAAAAACAGTGCAATGATGAATTCATGAAACTGAATTACACCCATTTAAAAACACTATCACCAGTATTTTGTATAGGTATATTGTTATTTTAGACCTTTAAACATTGACATTTACAGTAAGTGACTGTGAAAACTGATTTTTATAGCAAAAAACAAAAAAAATCCAAAGATAGCTTTGAGTAAGAACTCTAAAACTGGATGAAAAAAAAAATTGGCAACTGAAAAATCAACTGCGTGTGTTGTTGGTGCGTCCATAAATCTCTTCCTTTTTTATTTAAAATAACATACTAGTAAATTAGGTGTCTTCTGTCAAGGAGGAGGGATTTGGTCAACCCCGATCTGTACCTCTTGATAAATGTGAATATGAATGCAGAGTGATATATGGGATTCAACTGGATGATGAAGACAGAAAGCCGTCTGATTTGTGCAAGATTTGAAAAAACATTACTCACAAAAAAGACATGTGTATCTGTACACGGGTACACCTCATGTTTCTACAAACAAAACTGATCAAACATGACTGTGATGCAACACCAGTGCCCTGTCATGACTACTTTCACAGTGATATATTAAAAATAAACTCAAAACACAAAATCTCTGTTTCACAGAGCTTTTCATCTCACTCTGCCGAGCTCCAACTACAAAACAAATCATATTTAACAAGTGATTTGATGTTCTTCTCATCCTGACACTTGTTTTTACTAAAAGTGAGAAAATAAAACAGACAGTATTATCTTAATGGGGGTAATCACTTCTCTCAAGATGATTAAACTTGTTTCAGCCAATTGCATTAAGCACTCACTGGCTGTACTGAACTGTATGAGGGAAAATTAGAGTTTGAGACTGAATATTAAGATTAGGATATTGAAAGAGAGGTAAATGCTATGTTAAGGTGGAGGTGATTTGCATTGTGGATGTTATCTTAGGATGAGATTGGCAGAAGACGAAACACAAAAAGCTTCTATCTCTACTACATTTAACATAAAATGCATGGAAATGATGCCCAGGAAGATTTTTCAAATACATTTCATTAAATCAAACTGATGTTTCATTTATTTCCTGCTGGCAGAAAATGTTTGTATCGTGTGGTTCTTTGTCAAATGTGAGGAACAAATGACTGTATAGTAAAACATCAGGGTAAAAATCAGGGTTTGAATCACGTGTGATCTTCTAAATCAAACTAAAATGCTAATTGCTAGTCACGTGTCTCCTTTAAACAACTCTCTATAACATATTGTATAATTATTTTATGTAACCTCTAAATATATACCGTAGATCTAAATACACACATGCCTGATGAGAAGTTATAGTCAAATGTAAGGCTGAGTCTGTCTCTGTATGACGTGTCCCTGGACCTACGCTCCATCCATCTTGCAGAATGAGACAGGTTTGTGTCTCCTGGTTTCCTGTCTAGAGGATCATCATCACTCACAGCTTGTCAGCGTTCCTTGGAAAGATCCGGAATAACGGATGTCAGGAGACGAACCATGGATCAACCTGTTACTGAGGACGAGCACAAAGAGAAGGTGCAGGATGGGGACAGAAAAGAAAGGAAAGAAGAGAGAGGGGGGGTAGGTGTGAAAGAAAAAAATAGACAAAGCAAAGACAGGAAGACAGAGCATGTACAGTCTGTCTGCCTGCATGTATAGGTGTAGAAATGACAGATGGATCACTATATGACATATGTTTGTGTGTGTACATGTGTGCAGAGAGAGGTGCATAAATGCGTGACTGAGTCCAACCAGGGGAACTGGAAAGCGTTGTTTATGTCAAGAACCGTCTGAATATTGATGATAGACGAGAGATGACGAGGTTTCTGCACTTTTTACTCCACCCCCCCTCCCTCCTCCCTCGTCCTCTCATGGTTTATTTGTCAGGAATTAGAGGGGGATAGATGGAGGATTACGGCTGTCCTGCAGCAAAAGCTCACTTCTTTTTGGCGCTGGCGATGGTGTTCTTCAGCATGAATGAAGTTATGAGGACAGATGTGAGGGATCGATTGCTTGCACAAATAACTGCGCATATCCCTCTTGTTGAGATGCAAGTGGAAAATGTCAAAGGTTCATTGCATCTCTTGTAAACCATTACCCACCACTTCACAGTATTTATGTTCAACAGAGGGAGACTTGAATGACCCCTGAAGAAAATGACTTGGTATGATTTTTACATTGCAGTGCTGAGAATGCTGTGCCAAGGCTGTTTTTTTTTGCCACTTTCAGAATAAATCACCTCATCACTGCAGAGTAGGTCAGCATTTCCTAAACCTTGACAATAAACGGTCATGTGCTAATACATACAATGCTTTACACCTTGTGCTGAAATAGTGGATCAAGTCCTTTTTTGGAATTAATTCATTTTCATTCTTGGAATTTAAAAAAATAAGATTGATGGAGAAAATGAGGTAGTACGTTTTTACTGTGGGCTGATTCTCTACATTGTACCGTGTATCCTGCAAAGCCATGTCTCCTGTCACATCTACACTCTAATCCCCACTGACGATTGTTTAACCAAATGTCACACTCACAGAGCACGTACACACATGCCTACAGAAACTTTGTGATTTGCCTCAGACTGGCTGTTTAATTCACTGTCAACCTGACAGAATACAGGTTCACGGTCCTGTCCTCACATTTCTGGATGACAAATCTACACACGCACACACACACACAACTTGTGCCACGGTTTTGAACCCCTGGCTGAGATGCCCAGTAGCAAAGTGGTAAAATGGTAGGTAGTCTAATCATGATGAATATTGCAAACTAATGATCATGTTAAGTCATTTAACTTGTGGTGTGTTCAGTGTCTGTGACTGAAACTAATACAAGAGCATGTGAGAATTAAAACTGACTGTATGGACACAGCACAGAGACATGGTAAATGACATTCACAATGTTAAAACTGGCTTTAAACTGACAGTGTTAATGTGATCTCAGAACAAGACATACAAGGAAAAAAATGCTCGCAAAATACATAAGGAGATTAAATATGAGTCACGATTTGGGATTAGAGCGAAGCGAGGTATTTATTGAAGAAAAGAAATGTGCTCAATCGGTTGCAGGATGGGAGTGACTTTGCTGGTTTCACTGGAGCACAAAGGTCATTCAGGTGAGGAGTCAAGATCTGGTCAAGTTTTGACCCAGGTCCAACATGAGGTTCTTGAATTTGATGACAGTAGTTATAGTTACAGTGGATCAGTGTTCAGGGCTGAAAAGTGTGTTTTAGAAACCAGCTAGGAAGGAATTGCAGTAATTGCTATTTGTACTGGAACATGACTGACAGCATCCCTGAAGTTAGGTAGAGATCTGATTCAATGGATGGTGTAGAGTGCAAAACTCCAAGATTGTGAATAAAAAGCAGGCCTATTTTGATGGTTGGGTTTCTGCAGTCACACTGAGGTTATTTGCAGTCTGAGAAGTCACTGTAATCTGAATTATAAGAGTTGCATTTTGCTCAACAGTTCTGTTTGATACAGTGGCAGTTGTTCTTGCCTGGGATTCAAATATGATCTGACATTTATTGACTTATTTTTATAGGCCTAAAATGCGTTAATGCAGTCTCTTTCACTGTGGAAGTTTAAAAATGGCCATTTAGCGACAATACAGATTAAAACAAGACTCCTCTGTACTGGTTGCACATTCTAAAAGGCAACATTCACTTTTGTAACCTCAAATATGTGATGAAAATCCCTTAATGCAGACTGTAGATTAAATAAGTAAATTAAAAACTCAAATTCGGAAGGACAATTGAATAAATAACAGAGTACATTCCCCAATAGAGTATTTTTTTTTTAACACGTAACAGAAGGACCCTAGGAATGACAGTAACTAACACAGTTCCTTCAGGTCTTGGTTGAATCTTTCCCACAAATAAGTAGGTTACAACCACTTATCTGTATGTGGGTCAGGGATTCCCCCCTTTACTTGTTGATGACTCTCCTCAAAAAAGCAGTTCAGCAGCAGATTAAAATGAGTGAGTGTTCTTACTATTGATGCCTTGGACCTGTAACTGACTGAACTGACCACTTGGGATGATGTGAAAGCAGCAACTGGAAAGTTACGGTTTATTGGACCAGAAAACATCTGTTGAGCTGAAGGAACCTGTTTGGAGAATTCCCCCAGCTCAGTCAAGGTTTGCCCACTCTCTTTTGAAATATAGTACCTGTGCATCCTTTAGAGCTTAGATGTGTACAACTACTGCTGGTTTAAATCTCATGTACTGGTCTCGAAGGCTAGTTTGATGACATATTGTAGAGTACATTTTGACCTCACTAACCATTTCCTTGCACTTTTCCTTTCCAGGTAAGATTTGCACCCTTCCATTGCAGTTACAGTCACAACTGTCCTCTGTAAACTCTTGTTACTTGCATTTACAGTATGCCCATTTATACTTTGATTGGATAAATGTTTGCATACATTTGTCAGCTACTGTATAACAAATGTATGGAAGCTATGAAAAACGTGCTCTCTGTGTATTGTGTGAGTTTCCATTTCAAGAGGAGAACCTGTCTGTTTCAGGTAGGAGTGATCTTCTGCTTTTAATCTTCATTTACCTTGATCTAATTAGAAATGTCATGTTTACTCACATTAATGTCTGATAAACATCTGCACAAAAATAACACACACTTAATAACAAGACTTAAACTGAACTCTGGATATTTATTATCAGACACACACAGTCAGACACACACAATGTATTTAGACACACCATTAGACATTGTTACATGGCAGCAATCCAATGAGATAGTGGCATGATCTGTCTCTTTAGTCTCTAAACTAAAAAACAAGTGATTGGATACGTCTTGTATTAATGTAAAAAAACCCAACAACAACAGACGTATGGTAACGCTGGCCTTTTCATAACTGACAAAGCAAAACATCATAAAAACATAATAATAGTGCATTAATAAAACCCTACCAGCATACATTCATTTTACCTTGTAATGCTCCATCTCACAGCAAAACCAGACAAATTCAGGCGTCTTTGGCTCAGCAAAAGGGAAAGAGGAAACGCAGTGGATCTTAAATCTCTATCATAGGTTTTACAAAGGCACTTGAATCGTGTTGTCAACTTGACAATTGATAAAATTCAGCCACAGTCATTTTACTGTCCATGCACACAGCTGAAGGGGAGCAACACCTCTATGGTAAAACAAAGGAAGGGTTTTTGTAGTACCACATACAATAGTTTATCCATTCAGCAAAGTTTCAGCCCCAAACTGGCTGTCAGAGGTTTTTGTTTGTTTTTAAAAGACACTGGAAGAAAAAACACCTGAGTGAGACACTGCATTACTAAATCACTTGATATAGAAGTGAAACCTTCCTCCTTAAGTTAAAGTAGTATTTCAAGAATCAACATTTTTCTACACCTTTCACTTTAAATATCAAAATATTCCCCCTTCCCTTGTTAGCTACTCTTTCCCAGCAAGACGATACAATGTCTAATGTAAACATGCTATGATCAGGATGTGATCAGTTCATCCTGACATGTAAAGTACGATATCTGCTACCTCCACTGGACGCTAGTGATACTTATGTGATTGTTTGTTTGTTTGTTTGTGTGTACAAGAGAGACAGAAAGAGTGTATATACTGTATGTATGTGTGCGTGTGTGCATATCAGTCAGCCTCCTGTCTGTAGTGCAGGACGTAGTAGTCATGGACGTACATCAGGACGGCGAATGGCTGACCAATGATGAGTGAGATCCACACTGCAGCGTTGCCGTAGTTACCGCGCAGGAAGTGACCAACAAACCAGGCTAATGGAAGCTGATAAGTAAATAAAAATGGAAATTAAACAAACACAGTGGGTGATTGGGTTCTGAATGACTAATTACAGTCTCACATTTTCTGTGTGTGTACTTGTTTCGGTGTTTTATGACTCAGCACACTATAATGAATAACAAACTAACAAAGTCAGCAAAGACCAAGAGGGACTGCCTATTGTCCTTCCATATTCCCCATAATACATCAAATATGCCATGTCATGCTAATGAGGTTATTAATTATGTTAATGATACTGGAGCCAAGGCCAAACACTGAGAGCACCTTTTAAAATGTCCCATAGGAGTCTAAAGGAACATCATCCACTTGTCTTTATTTTGACTTTTAGAATGATTGGGCTAAACGAATAAACTATTTACTAAATGATCACAGACAGATCACAAAGCATATTATACAGTTTTAAATGAAAAAACATATTCTGTAAATATCAGTACAGCTATGGTTTGTGCCGACCACAGCTTTAAGTTTATCATCAGTGATATGTTTTGGGTCTTACCTGTGCCATCATGCCCATGAAGGCCCAAAGTCTGAACATCCTGAGAGGAACACTCACCAAGTACTGACATAGAGAAACAAAAATTACATCAAATAAATGTTCTCTATAAAATATCATCTGAATACCTGAAAAGAGGACAAGGAGTTTTGAGGACACTGATGACCTAAGGCACAGTGTGTTGTATACACACATACTAGTGGGACCAGATATACGGTGATGGTGGATGGAGAACTGAGGGGGCCATGGCACTCAGATGAAGTTGTCTATCAAGCCAGTGGAGCCAGCCACAATAGTTTAGCCTAAGTAAATACAATGTAGATATAAGGCCGGGTCAGGCTGATGAGTTATCTGCTCTTTGTTTGGGTGAGTGTAGGATTTAAAGACAGCTTAAAGGGGTCATAGGTCAAAACATTGTTTAACATGAGTACTGGGCTTCCATAGGAATGCTCACCCAACACATTTTCCTGCGTATTGATAACTATCTACAGTGACAGCATAAGCAGAGAAAGTGGTCTCGATCTCGGCTCCTACCTCATGGAAGAAAGCCGACAAGAAGAAGACAGCTGATTGGCTGACTATTTTACTAAATCCTCTCCTCAGCAGCGGCTTGTAAAAGTGGCTGCAAGACAAAAGAACAGATGTTGAAATGGATGGATGGATGGATGGACAGATGATGGGGTGGATGGACTCTAAATCAGGAAGTCTAACACACTGAGAAAGGTTGCAGCAGTGGCTTGAGGAAAAAGAATTTCACTTGCTTGTTTTGTCAGTCATTTAGTATCCGTTTCCCTAATGTGAAATACTGTATGTTGAAATATGGTAATTCTCTTATGTGCTGTAATTCTTCCTCCCTGACAGGAATTCGGAGTAAATAGGCTTTAAACCCTTTCAACAGCATTTCATTTACTTTGTCTTGTTTAATATAACCTAACTGCATTCGCTCCTGCTGCTATGTTAGTGTATGTGGAACTGGCTGCAGGCTCTGTATTTATTACTACCACTTACTCTCTCACAGCCAGATGAATCAATTTCCCCAAATACATCAGAGTGCCTTGTTAAGCCTTGTTCAGTTCTATAAATTTCATCGCTCCCTCTCACTGTGTTAGTGTGCGAATAACTCACCGTAGACACCACTTGTGTACAGGGATGTTCCAGTTCTGCCAGAAATATGTCACTGTCTCAGAGTTCCTGAGAGAAGAGTTAGAAAAATAGAGTACTGAAGCATTACAGGGTCTAAATAATGGATCTAAGGCAGTTTGATCAATATTGATGAACGAAAAAGTCTAAAATCTTTATTGTCATGCAGGAAAAGAGGAAATAATAATAATTTTCCAACAGTACATTGAGTAATGAAATTGATTTACTGATATCAGCAAAGGTATAATACTTAAAGTAATGCATCCGCAAAATTTACTCTTTTCACTCTACAAAGGGCATCGTTAAAAAGCTCAAATGATTTTAAACTTTAAAACACTATAAAACTAGTTTATACTCTTGTTCTCACAAAAACTAACTCCCCTCTCTGTCAGTTAAAATACTGGAATTATATGTGCATACAGCAACTCTGAACTGTACAGACACAGTCAGTCCTTTAGCACAGTCCACCACACCTCATGAAACTCATAAGCAACACAGACACAAACACACACAGAAACTTACCACCAGTCCTTGTAGAACTGTCTGTCTCCAAAGCGCAGCAGCTCAGCAGTGAAGTTCATAGACGAGTGGAAGAACCAGTAGAAAAACATCAGCCACAGCAAGTGATTAGGAACCTGGGGAAGGGTTGGAGAAATGGATGACCCAAATGAAAAAGAACAAAATATATGACTGTGAGACATTAAAGAGGAGATGTCCAAACTAACTACAAGTAAAATAATCTTGTGTACAGTGAGTTAATCACTACGATATGCATGACAGTAAGCAATAAGCAGTGTATAATCCTACTACATGTAGTATTTATATATGTTGTGTTTTTACTCACAGCTAATCTTAGAAGTCTCTCAGTCATCCTGGACAGATCCATGTCCTACAGAACAGACGAGAGACCCACAGATTAACAAACTTTGTGTTTGAAAACAACATGCCACCATGTTGTTTTGTGCAGTATAAGCTTCACTCTCATTCTGTCTTCCTCACCTCTAGTGGTTTCATGGAACTCTGAATGATGGGAATCATCCACTGATAGAAAAAAAGTAAAAAGCAGACATGCGCTGTAAACTGTGAATTTTACATATTGGCTTCATGTTTAAAAACGACCCTGAGTCATTTTTCCATAGTACTCGTTCTAGAAATCAAGGCAATAAAAATCACACCAACACCTCATATCATGATGTTTTACTGAAGTTGTACTATGAATATAAAAATAATGACATTAAAAACCTTGAAATGTGAATGGACAGACAAATAAAGCACCATACATCAGTTTTGGTTACATTGTAAGACCGTACCTGTTGAGTAAGAGCGACTAACAGCTGGGTGAAGAACAGCTGGGGGCAAAGACACACACATCAATAGAGTGAGTGACTGAATTCACAGAAATAAATAATCACCAAAGACTGACAGAGAATATGTGTACAGTGCATCAGATAGCAAGAAGAACTTCTTTAAGTTATGTATCATTACTGGAAACACACAAGTAATTCTACTATACTGTGTAGAACAGAGATGGTTTACAGGTCTGATTAGTCATGTTTCTTACCCTGTTAGACTGTCCTCAAATCTCAGCATTTAACTTGATGTGTAAAATATTATCATAACCACTAATAATGATGTCTCAAACTACAAAAATAAGACCCAGTATTTTCCCTTAAATAAGCTAAATTGCTTTAAAATGAATTCATCATCCTCTTCACCATCATGCAAAACAAACCTTTAGCTCTCAACAGCTGTGCAGGTGTACTTGCTCTTAAGTACTTTTTTGGGAGATGCTTGTAAAAATGTGAGAGTGTTCACCAGAATGCTTTTGGAAAACACTCTTAAGCACTTAGATCGATCATTATCAGGAGAAGGGGCCCGTATTTGACTCGAACATACAGTAAAGGTGATTTTTGTCTGACTGATATTTCCTCACCATCTCAAACAGTCTCCTCAGCAGGAAACTCATGCGAATCTTAGGAGAGCGAGGGAAGTTGAGCTCGTAGCACAGGGTTGGAGCAAAGACAAAGTAGTACATGTCTAAAGAGATGGAGAGGAGGTCCATGTGACAGTTAATCAAAATATGTGACAAAATTAAACATATGACAGAAACACAATCAATTACATATACAAATGATCAATTCATACAAACACTAGAAAGATGTGTTTATATGCAAGAGTACCTCTGATGGTGAGGTTGCCAGGGTAACACACCCTACGGTCGCCTCCACCGAAGTGCTGTGCTGAGGGACCTGTGGGAAGAATTAATACACAAACACACATGACATTGCAAGGTACGTGGTAGGTAACATTGTATTCTATGAGTCATTAAATACAAACACAGAGAAAAATAATGACAATCAAGTGTGGATGTTGACATCCAACATTATCTGTTACATAATCGAAATTTCCACACAGCACTGTGACAGTTCCTGTATGCCAAACTGTCAAACTACCATTTTATACAAGAGCTGCAGTATCAAGTCTCTGCCATTAGGTGTCACTGTAACAGCACGAGGAGAGGACTGAAAGATGATCTTGATTAGGGAGCAAATCACTTTCAAAGAAATTGAAAACATACATACAACATATAAATTAACTGACCTTCAAATTTGCAAAGAATTCATTCTCAATTAGCTCTTAAATTCAGTATGCAAACCCTCTCTTGCTAAAATATGTATGTGCACGTGTGTTTGGCACTTACAAGACAGCGACCTAGCCAGTTTCTTGGCCTTGACAGTGCTCAGCTCTCTGCACCACATGTTGACGTCCTTATAGGAGTACAGCTTTAGGAAGAGGATGGTGTAAGTACCAAGAGCGAATGCACCACCAACTGACAGAGAGAGAAAGAGAGATGATAGTTAACTCTGTGATGTGGTGGAAGACGTTGTGTGAGAACATGTTACCAACTGATATACTATCTAGAAGTATGGGAAGATGATGAAGCAGAGATGAGAAGAAGAAATTGGGGAAGAAGAGGGTAGAAAATAGCGAGGAAGAAGGGAGGAGGGGACGGAAAGAACGAGGAGGAGAAAGAGAGCCAAAAGTGTAAGAGAGAGAGAGACGGACAGAATGGAAAGCAAGAGAAAAACAAAGAGAGAGAAGGGAGGATTTAGAGAGTGAAAGGAAGGACAAGAGAGAAAGAGAGGTCGTCATTTGATCTTGAACAAACATCAAAACAAGCCCAGTAAAATAAATCATCTCAACTCAAAGTATGAGACCAGTATAACTATGCCAAGGACATTATTATACAGTGTAGTCACCATGTTTACCAGCGTGGTTGTGTGTATGTGTGTGTGTGTGTTCCTCTTCGTGAGTCAGTATAAAAAATGATTTGATGTCAGATTAATGAACTCATTTTGGAACATTTTAATGCCTGCGTGTACACACACACACACACACACACACACAGGCCAACTGAGCAGTTTGGCTACCAGAGCTTTATCAATAGTCACCATATGCTTGATAGAAAAGGATCACGCCGAACAGAGAGGAAGACACACACCCACAAGCATATACATACACACTCATATATGTGAACAAACACACAAATGAAAACTGCCTGTTGTGCCAACAGGGTGAGGTGGAGGTCAGCACACCTGGCATCAAACCACAGCAGATCTTATCCATTAACCATCTGTCTCTCTGGCTCTATGTGGGTTCTAGACAACTAGATTGGCTCCAAGACAGCCACTGTAGATAGCCATCATAGAAACAGAGACAAGCGGAGCTTAAGGGGGAAAACATACCAGAGGAGCCAATCATCACGCACTCACAAAATTCCCACCAAAATCACAAGTTTGTCTGTGAACTCACAACCATCCACTTTAAATGTTGTTTTTTTTCTCTCAGCAGACTCTAGAATGGCAACGACTGGGACTATAATGATTCAGAGATTCAAATCGACATGCTTCATTGTTTGTAGTAAGATCTCCACTTTGGGGAGTGCTTTGAACGGGGTAAAAAGTTCAAACTCGTTCCACCGCCAGAAATGCCTGGCTCCACTCAATCAGGTAACATAATACCTACTGTATGCACCTCAGATGCCAATTTGACACACCTTGCTTTCAAGCCTGTGCAATATGGATAATTATCTAAGTTTGGATCTGAGATGTGACATTGTGTTTGACTGGCAGCACCTGCAGAGGATTTCTAACAGCTATTTGAGTGCCTGCATACAACAAAAAGCTGTTTGTCTTCCTTTACAGTCCATATGTCTGTCCCAAGATTATGTTCCCTTATATTTATATACTTGTTGCTCTTTTAAATGTTTCATCAGGAACATCAGCTAGCTTTAGGTTTTATGATGAAGACACAATAAACAAAGTTCAGCAAAACTGTTAAACTGTAACAGTTTAACACCTCTCTTTGTACATTAAGCATGCTGGTTAATGTACAATGGTTGAATACTGGTGGCATAAGCAGAGTGTTATAGTGTGTTTTACACTTACTTATAAAACACAAACGTATGCAGGACTTCACTGTATGTTCACCCCAGATTGTCTGACTGATTTTAATTTTTTGCTTTAGGCAAATCAGATTTCTAAAGATCTCATCATGATCATTAACATATAAGCTTTTATATTATATTAGATTGTTTTCTATATCAGTGCATTGAGCTGTATCATACGGCATTGAACCGTATAATTTATAACCCTTACTAAATATTTCTTGGCTTATTACTGCAAACATATAATAGGTGCAACATGGGTATATTGAGATGTGATCCATTTTTTTATTCTGAACCCAGAAATCCCTTGCAGCAGACTTGTACACATCAAAAGCAGTGGAAATAATGAAATAATGACGGACGAGAACAGCTTCCCCTCATCACTACACTATTCCTCAAAAGAAATTTAATACAATTTGAAATTAAACTTGACATCAGATCCCTGCACTCAGCTTCATGTACAATGGCTGAATACTGGTTGCGTAAGCGGTGTCCAGTAAATGTAATAGCTCCCTTCACACACACATACACACACATATCTTACATACACACACACACCTGCCCTCTGTCATTGCCCTTCCTGTGTGAACAGCAGCGCAGAGAGGAGAACAGACAGACAGATGGACTGACTCCTTTACTCCTTCACCTCCCAGTGAGAGAACAGATGAGAGGAGAGGAGAGGAGAGGAGAGTATACCAAAATGTGAGAGGAGCAAAGAATTAAAACAATGATTTTCCAGGACCAAATTAACATTGAAATGCGTGCCAGATTACGCTAGAAACTCACTATCTGTCTGTCTCATGATCAAGGTAAAGTTAGAGGTGTCCCAACTAACGCTCGAAGAATAAAGGACTGAGATGATGCCAAAAACCTGAGCTAAATATATTATGTTAATGGTGTGAAACACTCCTACTGTGGAACATTTGTGGATTAAGTGACAAATGTGACCTTGACAGTGAAATATTTTACATTTTCAAGTTCATTACATGTTACATCAAGTTCAAAGTATGTATCCCTGGTAGAGATCCTACTCTTTACTTTTACCACAATACAAGCAAGTTGGCCTGGGGGAATAGTGAACGTTGGATAACTACCCATCACACCAGGAGTATGCACTTTTTCTTACACATTTTATCACTCCAAAATGAAAGACTACATTTGCTAGTCAAATTTCCTGTTGAATTGAATGCTACTTGCTATCTTGAGTCACTTACTTACCAAACAAAGCATTTTAGTGGATGCGAACATCTGTATTTTTTATAAATATGACCAATGCTCATTGGGCAACTTTTTTCAAAACTGGATCTATAATGTTTCGAATGAATCACTCCAAGGAATATAGTGTGCTGGTGTATCATGTCGTGTAAAGTATTTCTAATTTATCATGGGTGGATTGTATTGTTTGTGGAGGGCGGCCATGGTTTCTGTCAGGCAGCCTGATGAAGACAGAAGAAGGTGACCTTTGGATGACCCTGTACTGCAAACCACACCCACTGTGGCGTCTCTCCTCTCTCCTCCTCTCCTGTCTTTTCCTTCCCTTTCCTCCCTTCTCCTCCCTTCTCCTCTCCTCTCTGAGCCAGCTGGAAATAATCCAGTCATGACCAACTGGCCCATTACCACTAACCGACTCCAATTATGACTCTGTATAAGAGAAGTCTTTTACTGCACTATCAAACTGGTCGACTGTTTCTCTGAAGGGTAAGGATATGAATGTCCTCTTAATCTTTATTACAATTACATTATTTTACATGTGGCTACATTGTAAACTACCAATGAATGGAAAATGGTTTGGCTCAGAGTGGATGCTACTATTTTAGTCAACTATTCGTCTCTGTTATGTACAGCAAGGCTGCAGAGATGGTATTTTAGTAACAGTAAAAAAACATTTTACCTGGGGTCATGGCGGGGACCAATAGGACCACTGCAGCAGGGAATGTTAGCATGATTGCCATGTTAATGCAATGGACCAGAAATCCCACAAGTTCACTGAAAGAACCCTAGGCAGAGAGAGAGAGGCAGAGAGGGACAGCATGAAGTCTTAAAAACAGCAAGTTGTCCTATTTTAAACCACCGTCTACCGACTAACTGCCTTTATTTTGTTTGCAGATTTTTAACTTCAGTCATTTGTTGTTGAGCTTATTCTAAAAACATGAAAAATTTAAGTGTTCGTTGGCTTTTGAACAGAACCACATTTTGAGTTATGGTGGCCTATTAAAGTTTTAAAAAAGCTCATGATGTTCCATATTCATGCCAAACAGACAGAGCATAACTGAATATGCCCTAAATGCAGATGGTGAAACTAATTTCTCATTTTACCATTTAACATTTGCAGATGCAATTGGGGAGGGTCAGCAAGTCAGTCAGTTTTGGAGAACAGTTTTAGAAAAATAATCCCTCCTGGGAGTTGTGGAAGTGCTCCGAATTCAACAGTGCAGTTAAAATCCACAGTGCTCTGATGTTTAAGTGCGAGTTTCTCCACTCACCTTTGACAGCTGCCTTTCTGTGTAGAGAACCACCAGAATGAACACGTTGGCCACTGTCAAAACACAATGAGAGATTCATTCCTCTAAACAGTCCATACTATATTTTTTCCTTGCAGACCCACTTCTGAAGGGTCTCTGCAGGCGAAAGTATGAATATGAATGTCAGGAAATGAAAATATTTCTTTATATGCCTTCAAGTGTTTACTTGTGGCTAATAATATTGCACATGTGAAAGATGGTCATTCTTTAAATAATGAAATTAAAAGGAAAACACTTACAGGTTACATTGCTGGTACGAAAGTAAAGAGTAAAGATTATTTTAAGAACTATCAAGTTCCTGGGGCAACTGTAATTACCATAATATGTTGTGTATTGTTGCTGCTGTGAAGATCTTGTTTCTCTAAACTGCCAATATTTTCTCCTCATTCCAAGCAGATTATTTTGTCAATATCTAGTTAGTTCTGTTAGGCGTCATTAGCCTAAGACTTAAAGTAAACCTATAAAGGAACACATGACCATTCAACTGGAGTGAAAACATGAATCTTGCAAACTGGATGGACAAGCTTTTCACATGAATACAGATATAGGCTGAATTTGTACTCAGCAGATCAAGAACGAGGACACTTTGCATCTATATATATACATATATATACACACACACACACACATGTATACATATACAAAAGACTGGGCCTCAAAGGAATTCAAAATTTTTTAGCCATGAACTTCAATAATAAAAAGCGTTTCAACTACATTTTTAGCCAGACCCTGCTCTCACACATGAAACACACTGTCTGTCTGTCTGTCTCTCACACACACACACACACACACACACACACACACACACACAGAGTTACTGACTCTCACATGAACAGCAACACCTGAGGAAAGAAATGAGCCAGCACTAACACGGCATATGTGTTGCCCAGCACACACCAACTGCTAGATAGCTGAGTGACGAGGTAAGTGAGTGGGTGTGCATGCACGTGCGCACACAATCACACACATTTTTATATGTTACAGTAATGTTGCTATTTTCGGTTACTTGCACAAACATTGTTCTATATTTCAGAAAGGAAATAAAAGAGAACTTGCTTTGTATTAAACAGCTACAATATCCACATTTAAAAAACAGGGGTAGTATTTGGACATGTTTGAGCCAAAAATAGTTTATAGTGCCCAGTTTTTTCTTGCACACTTTAATATGCATCAATAGTTGCCACTAAACCCAATTCTGTGTGAAGCAAATTAGGCATAAATGTATGTAGATTTTTCCTTTTTATGTCATAGTAGTGTCAGTTTAAATTGCAGGGTAACTCGCTGCTGAACGAACTTAAGGAAACCACTGGTATGTAGATTGCTCATCACCCCGACTAGACTAGGCTGAGCCACACTGATGGCACATAATTGCAGCAATTGTTCCATTTTAAGACCCTAATCAGCGCAGTAGCATGTCAATCCATCTAATCTAGAGCAAACAGATGTGTTAACTGTCAGACATTTTGATTAATGGGTATTATCATCCTGCCATCAATGCAACTATCCATCAGCGTTGCCATTCCAAATTAATTTATTTAATGGCTCAGTCACATGCTTGTTTTTGACTTCACGGTATATTTGTACTGTGAAGAGACAAGGAGGGTTCTAAGAAAGAACAAATGCCTCACAGGCAAAACTTTTCATGTGACGATAACCAGATTTTTCCATAAGTAAAAACATAACATCATAATTTGCAGTTAGTTAGATAAAGCAGGCACTTCACCAGGTTTCTGCAAAGTTACACGAGATTCTGTATTTAGGAAAATGTCACATTTTATTTTGCCCCTAAAAGTACCTCCACAAAGTAAACAAAAATCATACTGTCAGGAGGCCAACTATCTGTAATTTCCCCTCAGGATTTTTTTTGACAAAGAGACAACTCACATTTTCAGAGAACATGCAAATCACAGTATCATAAAACATTATAACTGGCTAAAATTTCATTCAATTTCATTTCAGCATAATTTGCTTTACTGAAAAAAGGTCCAAACATTGAGTAAAAAAACTCTCTGTTTCTTCAACAGGGCAGTGTATGACATTTTACCAAAATAAGATTTTCACAGCTTGTTTATCTTATTTCATGTCCTTCATCACACTTCAAGACTCTATCCAAACCGAAGAGCAGAGACCTCGGGAAATGCATAACATGCTACTGCTAATGTTCTCTTTTAATCTCTTTTGGAAACAGGCCTGTTGAGCATCTTTGACAAACAGCAACTATTGAGCCCACACGTGCATCAAACTGTAACAAACAGCGCCATTTAGCACCTGTTAGACACACGTAAACCTTTCATCAGGTATCTACAGAGCAGCTTTTGGCAGACTTGTAACCCAGTGAAATACCTTACACTGGTGTAAATTTAATTTAATTTTGGTCACCCACAGGCCAGTTGCCTAAATGTAAAATTTTCTGGACTGGTTTTCCAAACTTTACCCATTTTGCTGGTTGACTACCATACACTGTAGACTGTAAACTTATTCATTCTGTGTTGAGGTATTTGTGTGTGGGGGTGTGTATGTGTGTGTGTTAGTTGCTGCAGTGACTCTAGAAGTACAAAATGCCCTCTGGGAATAAGCTGCTTTACTGTCCATGCTACCGTAAACAGACTCCCATTCTCACCTGTCTCTTAACCATCGTCAGTGCAGTCATTTACCCTAACTCCATCCATCTCTCCCTCCCTCCCTCTTCTCTCGCCCTTTGTCGATGCAGCACTTTACATCTCTCTCTCGTCCTTCCCCACTCCTTTATTCTCCCTCTTTTCCAACTTGCCTGCATTCTTTCCCTCTTCCCAACCCTCTAGACCTTCCATCACTTCATTTTCTCTTCCATTTAATGCCCCACCCCCACCCACTCATCTCTCTCTCTCTCCTCTCTTACTCCCCATTTCTTGCACTCTCCTCCTCTTTCTGCAGCACAGTACCAGTGTGCAGCATATAGGGCAGGTGATTGTCCCTCTAGAGACACTGTGAGCTGCACCACTGCAGACTTTCACTGCGATATATCATAAAAATAAATATTGAAAAAACTTTGAATAGAGCATGTGCCTGTGTATGTCTTTAAACAGGGCAGAGGCAGATCAAACATGTTCACTGCTTTAAAAACAGTTCAGTTATTTTACCCAACTATAAAATGTTATGATTTATTTTCAGAAAAATATTCTATATCTAAAAAGTCTTGTTTCTTCATGTTTTCGAAATGTCATTGCAATACTGCTTGTACATGACTTGAACTGGATTAATGGTATAACATGGCCAGTTTGAAGATAACTTATCATCTGTAGTCATGAACATGAATCTGACTCCCAGGTGTCGCATATAATTTTTTAGGTCTTGGTGGTGATTCTAGTTTTGGTTCGACATCTATTTACGGTTTTCATCCCATCCACCCCATGTTTTGTTTTGTTTTTAAATGGTATCATTTCAAGCTTATTTGAATAAAAGTGACACTTTTACACAAATTATAAATTAAGCAAATGTTCCTAATATGCAACAGTTTTCATCTTAATCGCAGGAATGATGCTGTTTACTGTAATTATGTGACCGTCTGCGATCGTGTTGTTGCTTTCCTAGCAGATGACTTATTGGAGGGATGAAAAGTTTACCTACCAATCACCAAGCATGCTGCTGGCCAGTTGTAGGGATCATTCAGAAACAAGGAAATCACCTGAATAGGGTCCACCAGAACACCGTACCTGGCAAACAAAAAAAATAAAATAAAATAAAAATTAAATTTGATGTTTTATATATAGACTTTTTCACAGCAGACATTTTGGCTTGTCATAGCAGGAAAAGCACAGGTGTGAGTAACAACATTAACGATGACTCTTTTACACTAAGAGTCCCTTATTGTTGTGTTAATTAGACCTGTGCTTTTTCTATGAGAGACGTCAAAATGTCTGCGATGAGAGAGATCAAAATAGAGCAATAGAGACATTCAAGGATTAGTAAATGCACTCTGTAAGAGCGGGAAGAAGATTGTGACATTTTTGAAGAACTTCTGTTTGGTATTGTTCATCATTAAGGTCACTGGAATCTCTGTTTAAGAATGAAATATTGGGTACAAGCACACAGGAAGCCTCTTGAAATAACAAGTAATAATTTATTGATAATGTGAGAAAGACAGGAATAAAACAAAAAGACTTCAAACTTACTCACCTTAACAGGTTTTCTAAGAAGAGACGAGCATTACTCAGCACCTATAACACAAAGCAAGAGTTAAAGACATTCATCCGACTGTCTCGTGTATGTATTTCCGCTTGTTTCTTCGTTTCTCTACATGCATCTTTCTTTCATTTGTTTTTTTCATCTTAATGGCATGAGTGCATCCTTCCATATCACCTCTTTTCCCCTCTATACTTTTCTCTCTCTTTCTGTTGCTCCCCTCTTTCATACCTCCCTGTATCTCATGTCTTTCCTCTCCTCAGCCTATTTCTCCTCCTCTTCATCCTCCTCCTCCCCACATTCTTTTTATGTCTCCTCCTCGCTCTTCCTCCTTCTAAATGGATTGTAATATCTCATTACCCAGCACAAAGGCTCTACGCCTGGGGATGGGACAGAAGTTCAGTGGGAATGAAGGAAAACCTCCTGCGATGAACACAATGATCTGTGTTCAAAGCCTGGATTAACAGAAGGCTTCGTTAGCCTCGTCTTCTCTCCTATTCTCTCTTATTCTGTCGCTTCTCCTCAGCACAGAGGAGGAAGAGCTGCATAAACTTGTTAATCATATTTAATTATTTTACTGTATCTGCACATAATTTTGAACAAAAGGGTTTTGACGTGATTTCTCAAAATAAGCAAATTTGAATAACTAAGATTTTTTTGTGTTTTCATTATTTCATGAAACATATATTTTTTTCTAAACCAAATGATCTGCCTGCACTATAACATGTTTGATTTAAACCATCATAGAATGGCAACTTGACAAGTCTATGTCAAATACAACCCCTCGCTAAGATTCACCTTTTTGGCAGTGTGGTTAAGCTGGCACGAAACCAGATTTGTCACAAAATCTGACACAGTGAGAACAGACTCTGTATGAAAACACGTGGGTATTTATAGAACAATTTGGACTCAATCTTCTATATTTTATGTCATTTTGATATATTCGATTGTATCAATCTGTGGCAGTGGATTATCTGCTTGGTATTCACGTTCTCCTTCTGTTTTATAGTGGGTTATGTGAAAGAGGTGATGAGCAAAAACTGGATATTTACTGAATTACAACAATGCCACTTCATGTCAGTGCACATTTGGGATTCACTGATATTTTGCTTTCACGTATTATGAGTAATGTATTGCAGCATATTAACCTGAATATTCACTAAACTCATATTAAGCCTGTAATGTGCAAAAACTAAAGAAACTGTTGAATGTATGACACAAAAAGGCACCCGGACCCAAGATGGCCGTGTTCACTGGAGATATCAGAATATTATCTCAGTTTACATAAAAAATTTTTTTCATGTGCTGTTAACTTGTCAAACACTTTCCTTCCACACTAGCATCTTTTATTCAGATTGGGATTTAAAAATTAGCTACGCACACTAAAATGCTATGTCAATAGATTAACCATAGAAAGAAACACAGATTGAGTTTTTTGCCAGCAAGGGGTACATTACTGCCACCATCTGGTGAGGAGAGTTGAAGGACAGACAGACACTCTCAACAAGTGGCTGAATACTTAGCTTGGTTTAAACAAAGTCAAACAATTTTGGTTTAGTCCCTGTCTCTCTCTGTAATCACTTGTGTTTAAACGCTACTTGTTCAACAGGGCTACCCGTAATGCCTGCGCTGCGGCATATGTGAAATCACTATTTCATTCTCATGCAGTCGTCTTCATTTGCGGAATGTTTTTCGAAAAGTAGTGGTCAAAAATATCTGTTGAGAGCCAAAATTATATGAAAAAGATGTGTTTTCAAATACATCCTGGTTTGGACATGGCCTTATTGTTGTATGTAAATTTGTGTATGTTTGTGTGTGTGTGTGCACACTTGTCTTACCAGCATGACCACACACCAGTTGAGGATTCCTCTGTAGTTACTGTAACCACTGGCTGAACTCAGCAGGGACTGCTGCGTCTTATGACAGCTACAGAAAAAACATTTGATGGATAAATGGGTGGATCAATCAAGAATACCGTGAGCTTAAGATACATGTATTTTCATTTGAGTCTAGCATCACATCAATTGCACATCAAATGATGAATATTAAGAAAAAGAAACTTGTGTTCCTCATGAACCTGCACTCTGACCTCCAGATTTGCTGGCAGTTTTAGTAAGAAGAAAGAAAGAAAGAAAGAATACCACCAATGATAAAAAGTTGTGGCAGCAGCTCAGAAAACTAAAGATGAAATTGGCCTCATTTTCCAAAGGTGTGGCTCAACTGATCTCCTTGATTGGCACACAACTTATATTATTTCATTTGGCCACACAACAGTAATTTCCACTAAATACGAAGTATTTCCTAATCAGTTCATAGGGTATACTTTGGTATTATATAAGTGGCCTAAGGAGATTAAGCTAGCCCACAATTCACCCCTGTTCATAGGGCCCTTATCAGATACGCCCCTGATCAATGACACAGCCCTCAAGGCGCATTACAGCTGCCACAGACACACATATTCCTGGTCTAGCCATGCAGGGTAAGTGCTAAAGGTTTTGTTACTCGGCCAAGCAGCACTAAAAAAGTGGGAATCAAAGTATGAATGAATGAATGGGCGACAACAGGGCTTGTTGTTCAGGACGACCCTAAACGACCCTGGCTGTGATATGCTGACCAGCCGTTAACCCCTCTCTGTCTGCGGCACATTCAAACGAGCTAGCTAACATTATTTCAGCATTGACTAAATAAAGCGGTGATGACACTAGCTCAAAGTTACATGTCAAGTCAGCAGTTAACGTGAAATGTTTGATCCCAAAACAAACAAACGCCCCTGAACTTTCCTCAAACGGGACAACAGTTTGGTGGTTAACGTTGTACGTTAACTCACCTCAGTCTGTCACTTAAGTCACTCCTGCGTTGCTTTTTCTCACTCTTTGATTTGGACCGGACTGTCTCCAGTGAACGGTCACGTTTGCCCTGGCCATTGTCTCTGTTAATGTCAGCGGTCACTGAGCTCTCACACACCGCCGCAGACCTCCCGTTCATCGGCAGCAGACTCGTACATTTCCCCGCCGCGAAAGTCGCCCTTCTCCTGCGAGTTAGGGCCACTCCGACCGCGTCCGAGTCACCCATTATGACAGAGGACAACAAAACTATAAACCTACTTAAAGTTAACTTTTTAACAGTTTACTTCTGATAGTAGCATGTCTGTTG
This sequence comes from Oplegnathus fasciatus, assembly GCA_003416845.1. Taxonomy (NCBI): domain Eukaryota; kingdom Metazoa; phylum Chordata; class Actinopteri; order Centrarchiformes; family Oplegnathidae; genus Oplegnathus; species Oplegnathus fasciatus. Next base: position 2,362,744 of record NTHP01000083.1, read on the forward strand.
CTACTAGCGCGGCAGGCGTAGTAGAGAGGGAAGTGAACGAGCTGTGAACCAACCCGCCCAAAGCTCAGATTTCCGTACAGTTGACATGGAGGTAGGAGTGTATTCATGACGCCACATGAAGTGACAGCAGCCCGGTACTCTAACTTGTTTGACTGTTTCACACTGTAGCCGACAGGTGAGTCAGACCCTGAAGGTTTATTCTAAGCAGAGATGAGGAACAAGGTTTCAGTCTGAATGCAAGCCTGGGCTCCTCCCAGAATAGAGGAAAATACAATAGGACTGTTGTTTGAAGCCCTGTCATCTCACCAGGCACTGTGCATCTTATGTACGATGAATGCCAGCAGGATATAATACAATAGGATAACTGACAAAACAATTTCACCTCAAAGTCCTTTTAGTAGCTGTTCTGGAGGTATCAGTCATATGACATGATCATCATGTGTCTTCAAAGAGTTAAAAGCTGAATAAAAATCCACAAATAAACTCTTGCATAGGGCAGGGTAAGCAAGTACTCACACGAGAGGGTTCTGGGTTCGAACCCATGGGCCGGCTGGGGCCTCTCTGTGTGGAGTTTGCATGTTCTCCCTGTGCCTGTGTGGGATTTCTCCAGGTACTCCGGCTTCCTCCCACAGTCCAAGGAAGTGTAGGTTAGAGAAACTGGTGACTCTAAATTGCCTGTAGGTGTGAATGTGAGTGTGAATGGATGTTTGTCTCTATGTGTTAGCCCTGTGATTGACTGGCGACCTGTCCAGGGTGTACCCCAATGTGCCCAATGTCAGCTGGGATCCAGCCCCCCGCGACTCGAAGAGGTAGAGATAATGAATGGATGAATGGAAACTCTGGCATATTCTTTAGGATGCATAAGATGTTTAGTAATGATATTAAACATTTAAATCTTTTGCCATTTTGGGGCGGAGGTTTAATGATTGACAGTTTTCATGATTTAGGTACCATGCATGTGTTGAAAAAGTACTAGAATAACCTCATAAAGGCTCCTTTTCATTGGGGGCACAGTCGTTAATGATATGTGCCCTTACTCTGTCTGGGTCAGTGTCCTTTTTTGGCTTTGTAAGTGGATATCACAACAGTGGGTCCTATGAATGGACTCTTATGCTTAACTAACCTCTCAAAAGCTCCATAAAGACAGCTGAGGCTGATGGGTTTTGAGCTAATTACAGTTTTGGGACGAAATCTGAGCTAAGTCTGACAATGTAGAGCTGAGCCTGAGTATGATGTAATGTCCACAGTGATAAGTAAATCCCTTCTGATTTAGGAAACAGCACAGCCTTTCCTCGGAACCTGCCAAACTTCACACATTTTGTTCCTGTAGTGGCACAGGTCTAAGAAAAGTTTTTATTTGTCATCCTTCCATAGTTTTGCTCAGTTTTGTAATGAGCATTACAGCCTCACTGGTCCACTAGTGTGACTAATATGGACTGCCGGTCGTGTTAAAGATGCAGATCTCGTTTGACTGTATGGCCAAAGTACCTTAACAGTTCAGTTTTAGGGATTATTAATTTGCTATAATGAATTGGGATTTCAGCTATCTTCCCTGAGACTGTGGGAAACGGGATAATTACATTACACCCCCTAACTTACTCCTCGTGTATAGCAGCCAAAAGACTGTTTGAAAGCTTTCATTTAATGAGAATGCCCTTTCTGTCTATTCTAGTTCTGTGTGCTTATCCACACTGTGGTGGGAACTGATCAGTGGCATTGATCCAGCTTTATCAGTCCTTACTGTCTATAAGGTTGTCTTTTAGAGTAATGAGCCTGTCTGCAGTTGTTGGAATAAGAGACCTTGGGGAGGGATCAATAGGAAACTTATCACTAATTGTTTTAACTCTTTAAGTCCTTGCAGAACTACATTTCCCTTTGTTTCCCCCAAACCATTAAAATACATTAAGCTCCATCTCAAGTTGCCCTTTTGGTTGCCATCTTGCTTTTTTGTCTTTTGTTTGTGGTGACTGTAAGAGGATTCAAAGCTGGCCTGTTGTTTGATCATAAGAGACAAAATCAGCATACTCCCTCCAGATTCAGAGTTTCAGCATTTGGCTGGCGTCTTTTCTAACAACTTGTAATAACCTTCCTCAGGGAGGCTGAGCAGTGTGATTCCACTGAAGAGATGCCTCAGCCTTTCCATCAGCCAGTAGAGGGAGTCCAAGACTTGAATCCTCTTTCTACCTTTTGGTGAGTCATGCCATTGTGTTGTGTCTTATTTGAGGGTCCCAGTTGACAAATCTAGTCTATATGGTTTTTGTGAAAACATTATCTGTTTCACACCCTGGTGATAAGTAAAAACATTTATTCTTATTAGAAAATGCATTTATGAATACATTTTCATGAGTAAGTTTTTCATGTTTTGACGAGCAGTTGAGATGGTGCTGCTGGTCATTGGCAAACGCAGAAAGTTGGAAATATGAAAGTTGAACTTGGGCCCAATGCCCTCTCTTTCCTATAGTATACTGTAGAAGCCACTCTGTTGCGTGCGAGTCTGCTAATGCTCCACAGATCAAGTTATTTTTGATAACAGCTGGCCATTTAAAATTTAGAGAATAAGAGGTTTTATCTATGCATTATTCATGCTGTCTGTAGGGCCTCAAAAACTGAAGCTTTCTACAAGCTCTCTGTTTGAGCTGTGAGAGGCAGGTACATAGGAACGTTTTCATATGTCTCTGTCTTCCTTCCTTTCTCTCGCTATAGAAACATTACCTTTAAATTACCTTTCCCCTATTAAATACCTTTTTCTTCACCTTGCATGTCTACATCCGTCTGTCTATATACAGTATGTGGCCAAAAGTATGTGGTCACCTAAACATTACACCCACATGTGACATTTTGAATATGTTATTCTAACAACACAGGCATTAACATGCGGCTATAACAGCCTCCACTCTACTGGGGGCTGTGGCAGGGCTCTTTGCAGGCCAGTCAAGTTATTCTTCAACATGGAAATTAGAAAAGCATTGTCTTTATGGACCTCGCTTTGTGCACTGGGGCACTGTCATATTAAAACAGGAAGAGGCGTCTCCCAAACTGTTGGAAAGTTGGAAATACACTATGGTCCAAAATATAATTGTGTGTTGTTACATTAAGATTTCCCCTTAATTGGAACTAAGGGGCTTTGTCCAAATCTTTAAAAAAATTCCCCAAACAAACAGCTATCTGGACAGGGGTGTCCACATACTTTTGGCCATATCTGTCTGTGTATCTATCTGCTCTGTTGCATTCATGCTGTTGCATCTTTCAGTGGGTTAAAATGTTTACATCAAGCTGCTTAACCATGCTGGCACTTGCTCAAGGCTAGGTGGGAGAGAAAGAGAGAAAGACTGTGTGATTGAAAACACAGATGTAAGGCAATAGATATAGAGACAGAAGATAAATATAGAGACGAGGGAACAAGAGAGAAAGAGCAAGACGGGGGGGGATACAAAGAGAGGGAGAGAGAGAGAGAGAGAGAGAGAGAGGGAGGGAGATCTCACTTTCTATCTACTGTATATCTCTATCTCTCTCTCCCTCCATCTGGAGAGGCAGAGGGAGCGAGAGATAGTGTTTGCCCTTGCAGGTTGTAATGAAGCTGTGGAAGGATAGATGACTCACTTTAACACAGGCAGAAGAGAAATACACACTCCAACATCACTCAGCTGACCTGCGTGTGTGTGCGTATGTGTGTGTGTGTGTGTGGGTGCATCTGTGTGTTTGTGATGGTGATGGTAGGAGTGTGGTCTGAGTGTGTGTGTGTGTGTGTGTGTGTGTGTGTGTGTGTGTGACAATCGAGACTGATGCTGATTATATAGGAGACTGGATGGAGTGATAAAGGTGTCACTAGACAGACAGACAGTGATAGAGAGGTATGTGTTGTGCTGTTAACATGTGCACGTGCAACCAAGTGTGTTTGTGCACGCACTAGTGCCTGCTCATGTGCATTTGCACGTGTGAGCACATAAATCTGTGTGCGGATATACCGCATGCAAGTGCTCACTTTTCTGTGTATATGTTCAGCCTCACATTAGTAAGCGAGCGGNNCATGTTTTTTTAGAAAGTACCTGCTGTATCTGTACATGCACCTGTGAGTGTGTATATGTGTGAGAGAGGGAGAGAGATAGAGAGAGAGAGAGAGTGCATCATGGAGAGACAGATAGAGGCGTCATTACGCTGTTAGAGGGCTTGGCGCCACGTCAGCACTTCTACAGTTCAGCCAAGGACTCCTGCGCACACTGTCCATCCATCTCCACGTGTCTGAGGGAGGGAAAGGGTGAGAGGGAGAGAGAAAAAGAGAGATGGGCCTCCTGCTAGATGACTAGAATCTGGAAGAGAGTGGGAAAATGGTGGAGGAATTAATGATACCAAACTTCATCTTATCAAGGACCCTGGAATAGATCTGCTGCATGTAGCTGCTTGTATCAAACTCAACCAAGCTGCTAGCTATGCCCTTATACATCCAGTGTTCTGGGCCATGCAGCATGCTGTATTACTGGACTTTTAGCTCATCCTTCCCTGCGGGAAAATTAGCTCCACTCATCCACGGAGCCTGTACTTCTATTGGCTATCTAATAGTGGAATTACCCTCCCAGGATAGTCAGAGCTACAGAGTAACTTCCTGTTTTCTGATATATCTGAAAGCGTAATTTTTAAAGAAACCTACTGGTTCCCTTCCTTGCTGAATCACACCGCACGCTGGAAATCCTTCTGCTGTGTCTAAAAAAACTGACCTTTTCTCCTTAGCTTATGTTTCTGTGCCTATTTTGTTTTTGTTAGNNNNACGAGAATGTTGTTGTGGCTCTGACTCTGGGGACTTAGTTGGAGTACTGGTATTTTGATGGATCTCAGTCTTGATAGTGTCTGCCTAAAGTGTTTAAATGTAATTGTTTTTTCTCCCACACATCATCTGAGACTTCTTTGCTGTTGACAAGTTATTAAGGAATTATATCCTAATCAAATAACTGCTTTTTTTACCAGTTTATAAATGATAGAAAGTATTGTGTTTGCCTNCAACTTGGAGCTCTCGCTGTCAATCGTGGCGCCCTGTGATGTTAAATACCTGTGTCTCATTGGCTGTAAACACATGCTTCATACTGACAATGTTGTCAGTTTGAGTATGAATCACAACCTGTCAGATGTCACGTTCGCTCCAAACCCCTCACTCTCTACCATTCATTCAGTGTTGTGTTTTATAAAAGAAAAGATGGCAAAATATTGAACTTAAACTCAGAGATAATTATATCATGTAGAAGGTTACAATCAGAGCAGTTTACCACTGTTGTGATATGCACTGGAC
>NTHP01000083.1:2377381-2394935 GCA_003416845.1 Oplegnathus fasciatus
CCGTCACACCGAGATCTCTTTATCGTTGACCTCTGTTCATTCTGACAAAAAAATATGGAAACAGAACCTCCACATTAAATCTACTGCCCGCTCCAACTCCACTAACTAAAATGAATATACAATATATATATATATATATATATATATATATATATATATATAAATATAATACAATAGCTTAGTTTGCCACAACTTTATGCTAGCAGCACTCACTCTTAAAACAACTAGTCCCAGTTTGTTGAAATCAATATATTGACAGGTTGGGACAGACATTATAACATTGTAGGAAACAAAAAATATAAACAAAAAAATACAAGAAATGGGATGGATTAGGATAATAAATGGGCCAAAAGAAATGACACCCACCTTTCCCACAGGGGAATTGTACAAAAAGGGGAGAGGGGAAGGGGCAAAATGAATTTATAGTAGGGACCACAGAAGAAGAAATGAAGGAGGAAGGGCTCTGAACTTCAATACATATACACTCTGGAGTTTGGAGGTCCTCCCAATCAAAAATAAACTGTAACCACATAATTATAACAACAAGAGAAAATGAGATAAAGGTACATATGACCTCGTCACACTAACACAACATTTCTTAATGCTGCTGCTTCACATTAAAACACATCAACTGGCAATACACTGGGTGGCTTTTGCTGTGAAGCAGTCACAGGAAACACAATGTATTTATCACCAAGGTTAACGCTGATCACAATCATTCATCAAAATTGCGCCTACAAAACAAGACAACAGTCATTTTTATTATTTTTCATCAGCGCATCATTTTAATTTTTGCAGGGAGTGATGGAAGAGCGAGGAGCAGCGACAGTGAGCTGTCATGAGGAGCTGCAGGCAACAGGGTGCATACCTCCTACTCTTCAGCAACAAAACCAATTCCTGCTGTGTGGAAATTTTTTATTAGTGATTGACTCTTTATTAAAAAAACCTGAGTTTGTTTGGCTGGGCTATAAAAAGATACTAGCTGCTCTAATGTTGGACTTCTGACGATGTAGCTGCACAATGAGATTTTGCTGTAGTGTTAAACCGCATTTGCGTGATACCAGCAGTAACCACGAGTGTCGCCAAATCAACCAGGACTAAAATCTTAAGTGTTATAACTTTAAATGTAATATGCAATATATACAGTAGGTCGTTTTATTGGACTTCCACTGTGGCACTGTCACACAACAACAACAAGGAGTTCCGGGAGGTTTATAGTCCAGAATGGAAAGTGCTGCCATATTGCGACACAACCACAGAGTAGTAGCTGTATCTGTTAGCATAATACCAGCACCCCACATGTAAAGCCACACGCAAACTAAATGACTTGCCTATATTTTAGGTCACTATAACATTTCATAATTTACAACATGATGCTGCTGCATGATGCACTAAAACAAGCTAGGCATGTTAAACTACAGCGTGATGGAAAATGTAGACTTGAAGAGCCTCTTCTCCTCCATTTTACATATTATCCCAGGGAGCAGCACGAATAAGAGGAAATACTGACGACATGAAGGGCTGGCCGACATCCCCAAGCACTCATCCTCAGATATTGACCACCTGTTGTGACTGGCTGAATAAAATGCTAATCACCTTTGATATGCTGGGCTTTGTGGGAGTAATACTGCAGTCACATGGGAATAACTGTCAAAACAATGGGATGGTTGAAACAAACATCTTGGTTGTGTTCACACATAAATCCATTTGAAGCTGGTGGACTTCTAATTATTTTCACACATGCCTTTGAGTCCATCCATGCTTTGAGTCCACATTTTATAGCAAACCAAGCATTGTAGTGTTAAGCCCACATAGCTCAGATCCATTATAGTACATATCATGCATCACTATCTCTGAAAACTTGCAAAAAAGGCAACAAGCATGGATGAGACTGATGCAGCTGTAGAGATTATTGTAAGTTCACTTACAGACATTTGTCTGTGATAGTTGTGGGGGAAAAAAGAAAAAAACTCCCACTCCCAACAAGGAATCTGCTAACAGTAACACGGTGTCAGGCAGAATGGAGAAGTGAAACATAATGGCAATTCAGTCTAATAATCAGGCTAGCTGTAATATCGCTTCCAGCCACCAGTGGCAGCACTCAGCACACTGCTGATGAGCAGCACCCTAAGAGACCTGTCTTAGTAAGACTAGATCATGTTTTTGTTTATTACCTGACATTGTTTATTTCCCACCTTTCAGTATAAAATAAAAAGAAACTTTACTTATATGAAATAATTTGTATTGAATGCAGATATTACTTTGAAGAAACTAAGTGGACTCGAAAGGCTCAAGACACGAGAAGTGCTGACAAATGGCAGTCTTAATTATTTTATCGTCATATCTAAATCATCAGCCAGTTCCTACACAGCTTCTACACTCATATTTAACAGAATGAGGGCAGGAGATCATCTAATATGATCAGATGTGGCCTGTCCAAAACCCACCAGAAGGTGATTTATCAATGTATTCATCAAGCACTGTATGTCGATGGGTTCATTACCATCAACTTAGTGCTAGGAATCATGGAGAGGCCTTGAAATCATGTGGAAAGACAGCACAGATGAGATTAATGATAAATACATTACGCATGTGCTAGCATAGTGCCAGGGCGATTGATGATATTGGCATTAGCCACATGCTAGCATGATAGATGGATGATACCTTAGCTGCATTATTGTGTTAGCCATATTAGCAAAAAAGTTGATCTTCAAAAAATGATCACACTTATTTTTATTTTTGTAAGGTAGATAGAGATTTACAATGTACCTCAATGAAATAAAAAGCATTTTGTCTTTTAAATAGGAAATGTTTGTTACAGGACGAGTCAGATCAAAAAGGATCAGTCCCAACATGATAAGAGCTATAAAACAGCATTTAACTCTCAGCTCCACCTTTAGTTGTGCAGCTGTGTATGGAGAAAATAGAGGGTAAAGTGGGGACAAAGCTAGTTTTTCACAGTCCAGTGGGTTTCACTGTCATGGCGGTTCATTGCTGTCATGGGGGAGAGAAGAATGAAACGTTAACAAAGGCTCTCTGCCTCATGTAGTGAGAGGAGCTGCCCCGGGCCTCGTACATCTGCCACCAAGATGGATCCAGTGAAAGCAAGGAGAAGGAGGGGTGGAACGCCAACAGTGACAGAACAGAGAGAGGATTCACGGATGTACACGGATGGAGATTAAGCGGACTGTTGGCTTTAGATGGGGACCAGAAAATATTAAGACATACAGACTACTCTGTTTTTCTTTACCAGGGCATTTGCAAAATAGTGACATGTTCCAGGCAATTGCCAGTTGTGCCATTACAGATTTTGGCTTCATAGAAACTACTTTTCAAGTTGTCACTGGGCATTGCACCGGAAACATTTTTAAATTAGGCAGCCTCACCATTTCTTCCCTTTTAAAAAAGACTTTTCTGATCTGGTTCCCCTATTGGCAGAACAACATAGTTTGTCAGTACCTCCCAAAAACTGTTACAAATTGGTATCACAAAAATGATCAGTGTGACTGTTTTCTGATGAGCCACTGCTATGGCTAAGATTTGGTTAGGTTTAGGCACAAAAACTACTTGGTAAGGGTTGGTGAAAGATCATAGCTTGGCTTAAAGATATAATCTCGAAGATTTTCATTTAAAAAAAAAGGTCTGTTAAGTCACTAGCTATTGCCAAATGATGCAACACAATGGTGACTGAGCCTATGGCCCACTGATGAAAGCCCTTGCATTTGCAGTATTGCGACCCGGGTGTCGGGAGGGACTTTCCCGGAAAAATTACGAGTGGCGCACAGTTAGGCTTTTAACAAGGCAACAGGCTCGCTCTTCAACTCACCTGTGTTTGAAGCGGCGTACTGTTGTTAAACATTGAATAAACGGTTATTATGGCCGAAAAACCAAAGAAAAGATCGATGACGACAGGCGATGAAAGTGAAACTGAAACAAGGTCCAAAAACACACCTGCAATTACAGATTATTGCCATAGGTGCAGTGAAAGACAAGGAAATGAAAATCTTCGAGATTACAACTTTAAAATAACTACTTGGACATTTTAGGGACAGGCTGTAGTTGGGGTTAAAACAGCTACTTTGTAAAGGACAGTAAACCTTTGTCATCCTGATGAAAAGAATAACTGCTTGATTAAGGTTAGAAAACGTTTATGGTCATGGTTAAAAGAAACCAACCTTGACTGTCAGATGGAAATGGGAAATGAACAGCAGTCTCCCTTGGTAAGGTCACAGGCTTTGTGGATCTATAACAACATCATGCTACTTCCACCTTTGCTCCTAACAGACAACAGTCATAATTTACACAGCTGCTAGAGGTCACCTGTCCACTAAACATAACCTTAGGAAAGTCTATCTCACCTTCAGCTAGAGAGGAGGGACTCATCGCTGAGATTGAGAGAATGTGTGGCATGTAGTTCAAATGAAAACCTGCAGATCAGATTCTGGTGGCTTCATGGCATACACTTAAGAACCACAGATCTGTTTGGTCTAGAAAGTGAGAGGTGCAGTATCCTCCTCTCCATCTGATTCTAGAGGCCACCAGTTTCCAACGTCAGGCTCCATGATCAGGGGACAAGGAGAGGGTTTCACAAGGCATAGCTAAATGTATACAATTTTCTAGATATCATGCCCATTCTGTACAAAAGGTGGACAATATTACTCTTAAAACGATAGATGGAATTGAATTAAAAAAGGTCTCGTCATACAAATATTCTGGTATATTGCTGGATGAGAAATTAACCTTCCAGACTCACATTGACAATCTTGTAAAGATTTCCTGCAGCAGCAAGAAAAAAACTTTGGATTATTGTGACATCCTGTACATGCATGCATCAAGGGTTCATGGGTTCATTTAATTGTCATTTTACAACACAAGATCGTATAAAGAAATTTTAATTGTAGTTCCTTTATGCTGCAAACACACAAAAAAATGGATAATCCTTAGTGCCCCCAGAGTTCTTAGCCAGGAATTCTCTTGAGATGCATTATCTCTTGCGAGAGAGACCTGGCCAAAATGTCAGCGTAGGGTAGAATTAAAGAGTCACATCAAAAAGTGCCACAGTGGATGCCCAATAAATTACACTCTTCCTAATATTGCATATCGCATTTAAAGTTATAATCCTTAAGATTTTAGATTAAGGATTTTAGATTAAGATTTTAGTCCTGGTTGATTTGGCAACACCCATGGTTACTGCTGGTATCAAGTAAATGCGGTTTAACTCTTCAGCAAACTCTCCTTGAGCAGCTACTTTGTCAGAAGAGCAATAATGTATCTGTTTACAGTGCAGCCTTATCATCTTGTCTTAATAAAAAAAAAGTCAGCCAATAATAATTACAATCTTCATGAATGGGGCATCAATTTAAAATATTAAATTGTCAGGCAGGTAAAAGTTACAAAGACCATGAGTTACTTAAGTGGTTTCTGTGACACTGCTTCCTGTGACACCCATCTTGATTTCCATGAGATCGCTGTTTATACTGTCTCCCTCCTCCCAAAATTCACAAATGCAGGGAAGACCAAACGCTTTCCAGTAGATGGCGGTAATGCAACATTTATGGATGCCAACCGCTGTTAAACTAAACAGAAGAAGAAGAATTATTGTTACATGTATTACAAGACCGCAGTTAACAGCCAACAAATTCAAAACTGTTAAGATTTTTCACACAGTCCCAAGTGTTTAACAAAGACACTGTTTGGAAGATAACTATCCGAAGATAGATCACAGTGAGAAAATATGTCGGTAGAAAATGGCATATGCTGCTGGATTAGTGTAAAATGACATAATCGGGGCCCTTGATGAAACACAAGTGTAGGAATTAAATTGAGAAACAAATTTTCCAACAGTTCCTTAATAAAATAATATTGACAGCTCTGGGTTTAGTGGCTGTTATCTGATGAGATTAAGTTAACAGTACCCCCTTCAGGTAGATGTAACGTTATAACCCATATCTGCAGAATTTACAGTAAAACTAAATCAGGTGTAATCAATACATACATACATTGTCATTTCAGGCTATCCGAAGATAGATCATAGTGAGAAAATACCCCGACGACCAATCATATCTGGTGCCATGCCATTGTTCCGACATCCCATTAGTCTGACGGCCCATTTCTCCGAAAATACACACTCTCCCTGCAGTTAACCCTAACCAGTCGCTTCTTCAATCCCTATTGTTGAATCAGATCTTTCCTCAAGATTTCAAGATTTCAAGATATTTATCGTCATATGCACAACAATTACAGTCGTTGGCCGTGAAATTTGTAAATCCAAGGCCCTCCAACAATGCTCACAAAATGTAATATAAAGTAAAAGGAGAACTTAGGACATGAGATAAAAAATAGTGCAATCGTTCAAATATGAGAATAGAATATAGTATATAAAATAAAATATAACACACTAGAATAAAATATCAAAATATAAAATAGAATAGAAATAGAAATAGAAATATATACAATATATATATACAGCTATAAATATAATACTGTTGAGGCAGGTGTGCAAAAGTGACAAAATGCAGGTATAAACGGTAGTAATAAATGTATGAAAATATAAATATAAAATTATATATATATATAAAAACAGAAATTAACAGATGACGGGAATGTAATCAGGTGTAAGTAACAGCAGTGGGGTGAAGTGACGACAGTATTAATAAGGTGCAAGTGAGGTAAAGTGGCAGTAATGAACTCGTGAGCTAAAGAGTTCAACAGTCTTATGGCCTGAGGGATGAAGCTGTCCCTGAGCCTGGTGGTGTGGGACCGGATGCTGCGGTACCGTCTGCCAGATGGCAGCAGGCAGAACAGTTTGTGGCTGGGGTGGTTGTGGTCTTTAATGATCCTGTTAGCCTTCTTCCTACACCACTGGGTGTAGAGGTCCTCCATTGAATAGCAACACTGTCCTGGTGATGTGCTGAGCAGTTTTCACCACCCTCTGTAGAGGTTGAGGGTGGTGCAACTGCTATACCAGGTGGTGATGCAACCAGTCAGGACACTCTCTATGGTGCACCTGTAGAAGTTACAGAGTATTCTGGAGTCCATGTTGAGCCTGCAGAGGAAGAAGAGCCGTTGTCTGGCTGTCTTTGGGATGGTGTCTGTGTGGTGAGTCCAGGTCAGGTCCTCGCTGATGTGGTTCCGGGGAACCTGAAGCTGCTGACTCTCTCCACTGTAGTCCCATTGATGGAGAGGGGGGCGTGTCCTTCTCCCTTTCGCTTCCTGTAGTCCACAATCAGTTCCTTTGTTTCGCTGACGTGGAGATGGAGGTTGTTGTCCTGGCACCAAGATGTCAGGGCTCTGACCTCCTCTCTGTAGGCCGTCTCATCGTCACCGGTGATCAGGCCGTGTTGTCAGCAAATTTGACGATGGTGTTGGAGCTGTGGGGGACCACGCAGTCATGCGTGAACAGGGATTACAGGAGAGGGCTGAGCACGCAGCCCTGAGGGGCGCCGGTGTCAAGAGTCAGGTTTGAGGATGTGGTGGTGCCTATCCACACAGCCTGGGGTCTGCCTATCAGGAAGTTCAGGATCCAATCACAGATGGTGGTGTTGAGCCCAAGATCTCTGAGCTTGGTGACGAGCTTGGAGGGCACAATGGTACTGAATGCTTAACTGTAGTCAATGAACAGCATTCTCACATATGTGTCCCTCTGGTCCAGGTGGGAGAGGGCAGTGTGGAGGGCCAGGGAGATGGTGTCATCAGTTGACCTACTTGGCCTATAGGCAAACTGAAGTGGGTCCAGTGAGTCAGGAAGGGAGGAGGTGATGAAGGTTTTGACTAGCCGCTCAAAGCACTTCATGATGGTGGAGGTGAGTGCTACTGGGCGATAGTCATTCAGACAGAGGGTTTTGGATTTTTTTGGGACAATCTACACACATCTGCCCTAGATATTACAGGTGGCCAGGGGTCCTAGGCTTTTTGTACCTCCTCAGCTGCAGAGTTGCTCTCAAAATGTGCATAGAAAATGTTCAGTTCATCTGGGAGAGATGCATACATTACCTCAGCACTGCTGGTCTTCCTTTTGTAGTCTGTCATGGTTTTAAGTCTCGCCCACATATTTCTGGTGTTGGAGCCCTGGTGGTTGGACTCCACTTTGTCCCTGCATTGTCTCTTAGCACTGCTAATAGCTCTCCGGAGCGTGTACCTGGATTTCCTGTACTCCTCCAAATCACCTGAGTTGTAGGCTTCGGTCCGTGCTTTAAGTTTGCCACGGACTTCCCCGTTAACCCAGGGCTTCTGATTCGGCAGTGTCCATACAGTAATCCTTGGTATGACGTCATCGATGCATTTGTTAGCGTAGCCAATGACCGTGTCCGTGTATGTGTCTGTGTTGTTTTCCTGAAACACACACCACTCTGTTGTGCTAAAGCAGTGGCATAGAGCCGAGTCTGACTGGTCAGACCACCACTCAATGGTCCGCATCACTGGCCTGTCCTGTTTGAGTTTCTGCCTATAGGAAGGCAGCAGCAGAACTGAGACGTGATCTGATTTGCCAAATGGGGGGCGAGGGAGGGCCCTGTATGTGTCCCTATGTGTTCTCACCACGCGTAGGACAGCTGTGTTGGTGATATCTCGGCAGGAGTTTCCTCAGGTTGGTGTCTCTGTCCTGTCGATAACTCCATACAGCTCGCCCAGGGCTTGGTTGGTGTTGGCGTTTAGTGGAATATACACCGCTGTTAACTCCCTCAGGAGATAATAAGGTCAGCATCCGATCATGAGGTGCTCTAAGTTAGGAAAACAGCCTGTAGAAATAATCTCCACATCTGAGCACCACTGGTTGTTAATCATGAAGTAGACAACTCCTCCCTTGCTCTTCCCTGAATTTATTGTTCAGTCCTGGCGGTGAATGGAGACCCCCTCAGGAAAAATGGCGGAGTCCGGGATCGAGGGGTCGAGCCAAGTCTCTGTGAAAATCATAACATTACAGTTCTTAACGTCCCGTTGAAAAGCCACCCTGCTCCTGAATTCATCCAACTTATTATCTAGGACTCCTGCCCGTGACCCTCGTGTCCTTCGTCTCCTCCACTCTCCAGGTACAGCAACAGGTAATCCTAGCCATGGATATTTCCCATTGTTCGTGGTGAAAAAGTTCTGTCCACTAACGACCTGATGTGCAGAAGTTGTTCTCCATCATTTTGTATGATAGGACTCGCTTGGGTATGTTTCAAAAAAAGTCCAAAATAAATAACAAAATAAAACAGGAAAAAAGCAAAGTTGAGGAGGAGCTCGAGACACGGCAGCCATCCTTGGCTGCCATCTTGGAGATGTCTATTTACTTAATGTAAGATCGCTTGCTATTAAGTCCTTTATCTGCCAGCATTTTATCATGACCAACAGTATTGACTTTTTTATCATTACAAGGCACCAAGCTGTGTGCGTCTCTCTCTCATGGATGGTGTGGTTCAGGTCCTGCCTATTGGGCCACACCTGAAGTTGCTTAATGTCCTCCTGGGTCCATCCTCTTCACCTATGTTTTACAATCTATATTTTTACTATAATAATTGTATATACTATGATTTCCTGTTGTTGATCTATTCTGTACACATGACATCTACTTCCTGTCTGTCCATCTTGGGAAAGGAATGCTGTACAGATTGTAAAGCCCCATGAGGCAAATTGTGATTTGTGATATTGGGCTATATAAATAAAATTTACTTGACTTGACAGAGTCTTGGATTAATCCCGATGAATGTGCCCCTCTCATTGAGTCATCCCCCCCAGAATATTTATTTCTTCACCAGCCAAGACTGACAGGTCGAGGTGGTGGCCTTACAGCGATACACAGAAATTATTTTAGTTCTTCTCCAGTCTTGCTTGGCTGTTTCTCCACCTTTAAGAGTCTTGATTTTTTATTTTAAAAAATAAACTGCAAATTTTATGTGTTTTAATCTACAGACCCCCTAAAGATTTTAATGCCCATGTTTGTTGCCTTTTGTTATGACCCTGAGTCATAATGTGTTTGTATTGAGTGTGAATGTTCTGTACTGTTGTCCCTCCCTGCCTGAGGGTGGTGCTGTTCACCCTGGTCTGTGTTTTCTTTAGTATGTTCAGTTTCAGATGATGGCTGGTGATTGGATGGGAGACGGATGGCGCCTACTTTAAAATAGCATCCGCTCAGGCCGACTTCAAACCTTCTCTCTTCCTGACTCCCAACCAGACTGTGCTGTGCTGGGCTGTGCTGAGCTGTGCTGTGCTAAGCTATTTAGTGGACCTCAATCGTTGTCTTAGTGTTAATGTGCTGAGCTATTGCTCTGACATAAATAATTTTATAAAAAAGAGCAGTCTGGGTAATTGTGGTGGTGGTGGGGGGGGTTGTTTTCTCCTGTTTATGTTAGGGAGTGAGGTAGGATCCCTGTATTTTCCTTTAAGTTAGTTGGTTCTCACAGATTGTTTTGTTTATTATTTTGGCCATGCTCCCCCGTCGCCTATATTGATTGATGAATAAATCAATTCTGTTTGGACTGCATCTGCTGTGGCACTGGTCATCCTTGGGAGTGGGGAAAGAGGGGAGTCATCTTTTTATGCTGTGCTCTGGTTTCCCCTAGGCCAGGCATAACACCCTTCTTCCTCCTCATTAACTTCTAAATTAACTTTTAGATTCTTTCAATCTTACCCAATATGTCAAGCATTCCAGCCATTACAAGGGACTTATACTTGACCTGGTGCTCTCCTATGTGGAAGATGTAAATTTGGTTGATTTTGCTGTGTATGATCATAAGACAGTGCTCCTCTCTCCTGACCCCAAACCCCCCACACTGATTTGCACCCGCCCCCTAAATTCATTCTCTTTTACTCGCTTTTGTCAAACTCTTACTGCCTCAAACATAAGGGAATACCAGGGCATCACTGCAGACGAACTGCAGTGTTTTTAGGGCCCTTTCACATGTACCTTGTTTGGTCTTGGACTTTCAGACTTTTCAGTTTGAACCGAACCAAAATTGCAGGAGTGAAACTTCTTCCAGACCACGGTCCAGACCAAACAGCCAAATCTTGGTCCGACCAAAAGAGGTGGTCTCGGTCCGGATTAAATTGAACCATGGTTCGGTTTGTTTCTAGTGTGGATGGTTTGGACTTTTGGACTAATTACAGGAAGTTGTGGCAGGCTATCGTAAGAACCGGGAAAAGGAAAAACAACGCAACGAAACAAAGTGAACTGTAGTAGTACATGGGGAGAGGAGGAGACCAAATGTTTAGTTATAATTATTACTATAGCGACATGAATCTGTTCATTCCTTTTTCTCCATTCATTCAAACTGCGATAGATGGCTACTCACTGAACTGACAACACGCTGACACCAGACGCATGCACATCTACAAACCAATCAATTACAGGTACAGGGTAGGTGACGACGACAGGTATGTCATGTATAGTTCTTTGGTGTACTGCAATCCCAAAATCCTTAACCTTAATTTTCCCCTCCAATTTTAAACGTGCCACTGTTAACCCCCTCTTAAAGAGACCCTCTCTGAATCTGAGTGTTTTAAGTAATTTTAAAACCATCTCTAAGCTGCCATTTTCTAAGATTTTAGAAAACATTGTCTCCATTCAACTGATTTCTTTTATGAACAATTAAATCTTTGAAAAAATTCAATCTGGTTTCCGCCCCCCACACAGCACTGAGACTGTTCTGGTCAAGGTCTTACTGCTTGCCACCGACACAGGCCCGTACTCCATTTTAATTCTCCTTGACGTCAGCTCAGCCTTTGACACAGTGGACCAGGATGTCTTAATCAATCGTCTGAAAAACTATGTTGGTATCAGTGATGTGACTCTGAACTGGTTCATCTCCTATCTGTCCAACAGGTCCTTCTCTGTTATGCTTGGAGATACCTCCTCCTGTCATGCTCTCTCTCTCTCTGTGGGGTTCCCCAGGGGTCTATTCTGGGTCCCCTCTTATCCACCATATACATGCTACTGTACCCATGGGGCAAATCATGCGTACACATAATATTGACTTTCATTGTTATGCGGATGATACGCAGCTGTTTGTCCCTTTAAATCCTGGTGCCACCGTTGTTTCCAGTATTATGTCCTGCCTTGCTAAAATTAAGAAATGGATTTCCAAAAAATTCCTGCAGTTGAATGACTCCAAATCAGAAATAGTTATAATTACCCCCTCCGTCCCCAGCACTAGCACTATTAACAATATCTCCTCTAGTCTGGGTGCCTTATCTAATAATGTTGAAGATAAGATTTTCATTTTGTTGTCTTTCGCGGCACCCAGGGCGATAAGTGGTAATCGCAGGTGTGTTTTTGGACCTCAATTCAGTTTAAGTTTCAGTTTCATTGTCTCTAGTCATTGATCTTTTCTTTGTTTGTTCAGCCATAATAACCGTTTACTCACAACGTTAGCAGAGACTGGAACAAACACTACGCCGCTTCACACACAGGTGAGTTGAAGAGCGAGTCAGTTGTGTTAAAAGCCTTGTGAAAAGCCTAACTGTGCGCCGCTTGTGATTTTCCCAGGGAAGTCACCACCGACACCCGGGTCGTAATACTGCAAATGCAAGGGCTTTCATCAGTGGGCCATAGGCTCATTGTGTTGCATCATTCAGTGATAGACAGTGACCTAAAGGTGTAGTCTATGATTCTGGAGAAAGCTTCAGTGCTGCTTCAAACTTGCGCAAGTAACGCACAACATTTGTCCTGTGCACGAGCATGAGTTGTGAAATATTATACCGAAGTGTTTAGTGAAAACGCGACTAAAGTGTCGGTATTTGACGACCTGAGTTGGTGGCCCTACCCGAGTCTCTCTGTTTGTTTCCCGTTTACCGAGACAGGGCTGTGTATGAACACAGGACTTTTTTTTCAGTGAACACACAGAACAGAAAGCTAGCGGACTGTGAGGAGATATTCATTGAATTTGACAAAAACTGTTTTGGATTAGAATCGTAGACTACATTTTTTAACAGACATTTATTTAAATGAAAATCTTCGATAAGAAGTTATTGTTGATTTCAATATTCACTTAAACTAGAATATCTGAATTTCCTGAAGAAAATGCATGTGAGAGCTGGAAGCTGCTAGCTGCTGCAAGCTGCTGCTACAGCGGCAATTTTTCGAATCTTTTAGCACCACTTACCGGGGACATTGTATCAAATGCTACAAACTTGTTCAGCATCCCCATCTGTACAACGTTTGGTCTGAGTTTGGTCACCATGGAATATAACATTAAAGAGATACGGCAGTATCTCTTTAATGTTATAGTAAGTAGTAAGTAGTATGATGGTGTTTTACAAATGGCCACGTGGTGGGGCTATTGGTGCCATGCTTAAATATGTCATGCACATGCTCATGAGAACTTGTTTACCAAGTTTCATTTTATAAAGTCAACAGAATTGTAGAAATATCATGTTTTAATGTTACTGTAGCGCCCCCTGTGGGTAGAATTGTATGACATCCTCGACTAGATACACTACGACCTCAATGAGCACTTGAAAACATACCACATGCATGAATTGCTATGTTGCTGACGATGGATAAGTACCTTATATAACCCCACTTCAAAAAATCCGAATTATCCTTTTAAACTTAAAATGCTTATAACAGTCAAAATGTTGTTCTGCTGGTTTGGGGTATATCGTCAAATACTTTGGTGAAGTTTGATCAAACATTTGGTGAAATAGAAAATGTTGTGCATACAGTACTAATTACAGTAAGATACTGTATGTCACTGCGGACTCATCATTTGATTTATCTGAACATCATTTGAAACATGTCATATCTAGTATCCAAAGAATGTCTGTGTCAATTTTGGTAGCATTTGAATGAAGACTTGTGGAGACATAGATGTTAATTGACTTTGCATATTTTGAAAAATATAGAGTGATGGACTTCTGAATGATTCCTCAAAGTTTAACAGCCAAGAATCTTGGTGTTAGGTTTGATCCTACCCTCTCTTTTGATCAGCACATTAAAGAAATCACCAAGATTGCCTTTCTCCACTAAAATCTTTGTGTCCATGGCTGATTAATGCATGTGTATAGGTCCTGTGTACATGTGTGGAGTATTTCGGGCCTGTGTGTGTGTATGTGTAATAACAACAGAGTGTAAAAATTGAATTTCCCCAAGGGGTATTAATAAAGTATGTTGTTGTCTTCTTCTTTAATTCACACCTTTATTTCATCCAGACTTGATTATTGTAATGTGTTGTTTTGGCGTTTTGATTCTGATTACTTAAATGGCCTCATCCCTTCATACATGTCTGATCTCATTAAACCTTATGTCCCATCCCGTGCCCTCCTCTCAGAATACTGGGCTTCTGTCTGTCCCCAGAATTAAGAAGTCCTTCATCTGGAATAACTTCCCTGCTGACATCAGACAATCTGACTCTGTTGAGAACTTTAAATCCAAACTTAAAACTCATTTTTTCGCCTTAACTTTCAGTTAGTGCCTTCGATGCCTCAGGCCTTGTACCTGTTACCACTTTCCTCCCGGTGGGTCAGTCTCAGTCTCAATGAATCTCTTAACATTAGCATTTATAGTCCATGTTTGTCCTGCAGATGAGAAAACAACAAACAAACTTTCTGAAAACCTCTGCATCTCCCTAACCCTCTGATTGTTTGAGTCCCACAAGCACATGAAGCTGTAAGCTTGGAGGCTGACATTAAGAGTTAAAGATTTCATGGCTGTATAAATTCAGCTATGTTAACTTTATTAGAGCAAAAACGTGTCATGTCTCAGGAGGAATTTAAGAGAAGTTTTCAAGCTGGTAACAAATGCTTTGGTTCTAAGTGGTAAAGTTTGGTGTTGCTGCAAATAGCGTGCACAGTAATTATAGTTGAGGTTCTAGTGAAATCACAGGAGCAGCAGGAGGGTGATAGCCTCTCTGCCTTCATCTCTTTCTATTTCCCAGCCAGAGCTGACATACCTCACCACACAGGCACACAGGCGAGAAATTAAGAGCGAGGAGACGCTGATAGCTCTCGCTAATGTTACAGGCCAAGAGGTTACTGACAATACACACATGTGCCCTTTGTACATACTACTAGTACATTCTTGCAACAATGCAGTACATGTGAATTTAAGAGCTCTTTTGAGAGCTTTGTTCTTCATAAATCTCAATTTGTCACACACAAGCATGCAGACACACACTACCAACCAGCTAGCTCTGGGCTTGTACAGGGAGAAGTGGAGGGCAAGTGTGGGCCAGTTAGCAGAGTGGATGTCATCAGCGTAATGGTCAGTGTTTGTGACACTCTGTCTCTGGCCCATTGGCTTCTGTGGTCAGATTCAATTTCAGCCAGTATGACTGTGGACTGCTCTGCCATTAGCTGACAGCTACGTCTCACCGCTGCAGACTTTGGGGGTCTGGCCAAATTTTAAGGCCAATTGACTTTTAATATGAATCACGCCGGGATGCCAAGGACTCATCCCATCGCTGGAAATTAACACCCTGGAGCACACACACACTTATAAATGGGCACATGTGATGCACATACACACATGCGTACTGACTCGCAAACAGTTATTAATGGCTTGACTGAGTACTGTGATTGTTTTCCCTGCAACTAGACAAGCATCATGTGGTGCAGCCTATGACACTTGTGGTGTAGTGTACAGTAAAGTCAGGCCTTTCCATTTAATGCTGTCAGCCCTGCACACTGCACAGCTCTAGCCTCTGGCTTCACCCTCCTGCTCTTTTGTTTTTAATGGCCTCCCTGCCAATTCCTCCTCATCAGCATTATTAACCTTTTGTTCCTCCATTTGGTTCCATCTCTTCTTCATCTCACAAGCCAGTTCATGTTCTCTCACCTCGCTCTCCCTTCTTTAATCACTTACTGACTCACAGTATTCTTTAACTCATCCATTCACTCAGCAGGCATAGAGAAGCTACTCTGAAAATGTAGTTAACCAAGCTATTATATAACTCTACACCAAGAACAATGTCTGCAGCCATTTGTGAAGGTGGTTGAATGTCATTTGAATCAATTTTGTAGGTGTTGCAAACATAGACATAATGAGAAAAAGTGAAAGTTTGGAAGTGTCTAAAAATGATGCTTTCCAGCAACCATCAAGCCTTGGGTTTCATATCACTCGAACACACTACCATACCCTCACTACATTACCACACCAAAGTAACATAACTATAAAAAACAAAATCAAGCTTTGAGTTTACTGTGATGGATATATCCAATTCTGTCTCCTAGAAATGACAAAATATACTAATTTGCAACAGTAAATTTTTCTATCAACATAATGAGGAAAATTTGTTAATTAACATATCTAGCAAGTTACAAAAATGTTGATATGACATATCATATACATTATCAGTAAAATGTTCACTGACAGTGTATCTCATTTTCTACCAAAATATCTGATCTCTGATATCTGACAGCATTATTAAACTGTTTTATGGTGGTGTTCAGGCACTGGCAGCACTTGGTTAAGGTTAAAGAAAGATCGTGGTCTGGTTTAATGCAGAAAAAGTCAACAGTGACTAACCTTAACCCTAATAACGAAACACAACATGATTATTAACATTTAACCAAAACCACAATCTTTCACTAACCTTAAAGCAGCTCAATGGAACTTTTTATTTTGTGTTGATTTTTTGTGGACAAAGGTGGTAGTGTTTCACCTAATGTTAGGTTACATGTTCCCGGACGGATCTTTAGTTAGCAGCTGAAGCAACTTGAATTCAACCAGAGCAAACCCCAACGTCGCTTCGTCTGACTTCGCAGAAAAATCTGACCCAGTGGCAGGCATTAAGAATAAATATTAGAAACTAATAGAAATAGCCAATCTTCTCGCTGTTGGTCTGGTTTGCTTATGTAGGTCGCCTAACCCCAACCACATACGGGAGTCTGGATGCATCCTGGAGTCAAAGTCCTGTACTCTGTAAACCTGTCATCCACCTGCCGAGGTACAGAAATGTAATGCTTCAAACGTTACCTGTGAACATAAGTCAAGCAGTGATTATGTTTGTCACCACAATGTCATTGTGTAAACACTTCAATAATATATAAATGTAATTTCTAGGAGACAGGGTTGATATATCATACAGTAGCGTGTTTCAATAACCTGCAAGTTAATGTTCATGGTGCACTCCAGTAAAACTTACAGTTGTCTGAAAGGAAACCTACAAGTTGTACATCTAAAACATTACTCTACGCCCATGCAGATGGTGAATAATACTGTAAACATGATCATGTAATATGCCAAATACACTCTACTGGTGTGCCTTGGTGGCATACTGGTTAAGGAACCGACCATTAACCACAACATCCCAGGTTTGTTTCCGGCAAGGGACCTTGGTTGCATGTCATCCCCCATCAAATAAAGGCATAAAATACCCCAAAATAGCTCAAAGGAGTCCTCTACTAGCATCACATATGCATTTACATGCCTTTTAAGGACAGAATCACAAATGTTTATGCTGATGCCAATACTTTATTAAAATGGCTTATGTACTGTAATGTAAATGCAATGTTGACAGACTACTTTTTAAAGCTTTTCTTTTTGCTCTTCTCTGTCAGTTATTTAGTCAAACACATATTAAAACACAGTCGGCCTGCTTGACCCCCACTGCTGCTATTATTATTATTATTATTATTATTA
>NTHP01000083.1:2396373-2406788 GCA_003416845.1 Oplegnathus fasciatus
TAGATGAAAAAAGGCAGTCCTTGAAATTTGTTTTATATGGGAGTTAAAAGACATATCCTGATCAAAGATTACTCCAAGATTCCTTACGGTGGCGCTGGAGGCCAGGGCAATGCCATCTAGGGTGGCTATATCTTCAGATAATGCATCTCTGAGATGTTTGGGCCCAAGTACAATAACTTCAGTTTTGTCTGAGTTTAACAGCAGAAAATTGCAGGTCATCCAGGTTTTTCTGTCTTTAAGACATGCTTGAAGTTTGGCTAACTGATTGGTTTCATCAGGCTTGATCGATAGATATAATTGGGTATCGTCCGCATAAAATGAAAGTTTATGGAGTGTTTCCTAATAAGATTACCTAAAGGAAGCATATATAAAGTGAACAGAATTGGTCCGAGCACAGAACCTTGTGGAACTCCGTGACTAACTATGGCAGGCACAGAGGATTTATCGTTAACATGTACAAACTGAGATCGATCTGATAAATAAGACTTAAACCAGCTTAGTGCAGTTCCTTTAATGCCAATTAAATGTTCAAGTCTCTGTAACAAGATGTGATGGTCAATGGTGTCGAATGCAGCACTAAGATCTAACAAGACGAGTATAGAGACAAGTCCATTGTCTGATGCAATTAGGAGGTCATTTGTAACTTTCACCAATGCTGTCTCTGTGCTATGATGCGCTCTAAATCCTGACTGAAAGTCCTCAAATGAACTATTGTTAAGCAAAAAGTCACACAACTGCTTGATGATTATCATTTGTTTGTTTTCGCTTGTACAATACTTTTAAGTGCTGGTTATTTTTACAGTTGCTTTAGTTTTTTGTCCATAATAGTATTTTGTTTAGGTTATTTAAGAAATGTAATAGTTAATTACATACACAAGTAATAAAGAACAATGTGTGTTGTAAAGCAGTGTTTTAGTATGATTTTTAATTCACAATGCATTATTGTGTGTGCGTGGGAAGGAAGGGGATGCGGGGTTATGATATATTTCAGTTAGGTAAGAGTCTGAGGTAAGCAGTGTACATGGGAGGCTTGGGTAAGGAATTGGTGATTTCGCCTCAGGCTCCAAAAATGCTTGGGCCGGCACTGGTTTCTGTGAAAGTCAAATTCCTTGTAAGTGTTCACTTATTTGGCCAATAAAGCTGATTCTGATTCTGATTCTGAAACAAAGAGAATCATATGCCCAGAACGTGATCTAACGTGACACAGATCTATGTTTACTGTCAATCCTAATGACACCAGTATTTTAGGTATCCATCGGTCAGTAACTCACTCTATCGTCATTCACTCACTAACTCTGTCACTAGATGACTTTCCATCCACCTGCTTTTATATGCATTTTCAACTTGCACATGAAAAAAACCTGAGTGGAAATGCTGAAAATTAAAAAAAAGTCTTGAAATATTGCAAAAACATTTTTACACTTGGCCAAGGTGGAAAGGTTGGTGTATCAATAGAAGCAAAATGTGACAAAGTGCAATGGAAACAGACTCAACGAATAATGATGTACATGAAGTATGTGTCTTTAACGAACTGAAGCTTTCGCTCCACTGAATGGATGAAGGATTGTGGCAGGCAAAAACATCAAACATGAAAAACAGAATTGTCATATTTCCATTGAGATTTGACTAGAGCTCTTAATTAGGTCATCTTGTTGTGTCCTCTTTTTCTGCAATGGTATAATGGCACCCGACTGGAGAATTGGCACCACCAGCTGTTTATCTCGATGAACCAACTCCTAATAATCTCATAACGGTAGAGGATGGAAACAAGCTTTCATTCGCATTTTCTTTTGCTGATTTTCTTGAAATTCAGTTGAAATTTGCGTTACATTTGGATGGAAACCTGGCTACTGTCTCTCTCTGTTGTTCACTCATTCACACTAGTCTTGTATTCGTGCTCAAAGACACACACACACACACAGAGTGGATTTAGTGAGCAGATGATGAGGCAGAGAGGGATTCCCATTCTCCTAATGAGGGAGAAAATAGTGCCCTGTGGGCACACACACGCAGAGCACACACAAACCTCTGGTAAGACAGTAGCTGAGAGTTCACTTCCAGTTCACTTTAATATGTGTATACGTGTGTGAATCTACGTGTGTGTGTGTGTACGCGCGTGTGTGTGCCAGGGGGAATAATACCAGCAGGATGTTTATGATTTTTCTATCATGCTTTTTGTTGAAGGTGCTTTAGATTCAGAGTGTTTCCAGTGATCAGTGCTGACTGCGAGTGGAAAAAGCCAAATGTCACCTGTGGAGCTCAGCTCGTGATTTAAGGCTGAACGTTTGGGCTGGTGAGGGAATTAATACTCAGTCCCTTATAATCCATACATGGCCTGATATCAGATACCCCTCAGTGGGCGCTTTCATCTAAAGGCTTGTAGAGAGTCATGAGTACATGCTGAACATGGTTCTGGTACTCTGTCCTGCTGGAACATTAGTACCAGCCTGTATCCATAAAAGACCAGACTGCTGAGTTAGTCTGTGGGGTTACTTTCAGTATGTAACCCCAAACATATTACTGATGACCTCTTTAGAAGTCAGTTTGTCCGGCAGACAGAGTATAGAGCTGTGTAGCTTTACAGACTAATCAAGTCTGTCCATCCATGATAAGCCACAGTTTTTGTGATTCGGCAAGCTTTTGACATTCATAAATGATGTCTGGTCACTGCTACAGGCTAATGGCTAATGGCTAATCTTCCAATTGGTAACCACGGAGCACTCTGAGGATCATATGGTAGAAATAAAAAATAATTATGTGGAAGTCTGTGCTCCCAGACTGATGAACCAAGCACATAGATTGCTAAACCAAATGCACAGGTGAAAAAACATGTGGTGTGTTGATCCATCTGCAGCCTTGTGCTCTAGAAAATGACATTTATATACTATTTGCAACAACAAATACATTTTGAGAGAAAAGTAATACCACCTGTATTGTGTTTTTTTATATATTAACAAATGTTTCTGCCAAGTCCCAAAAAGGTTCATACTGAATGTATCTGCAAAATATTTCATTTGTTTCCCTACAACATCTGCTCAAGCAATACAATATCTGCTCCTAGTAGCTACCGCAGCATTCAACTTTTTATGTGTCTGTTTAACACTTCCAGCACTTTGGTTAAGTTTAGGGAAAGATCATACAAAGTGTCTCCTCTATTAAAGATCCCCTCAGGCCTTGTTTTAAGACATAAAAATACTCTGCTCTGAATCATTTGTGTCTGGTAAGGCGTTCCACAAAAAAAGTTGAACTACTGGACACAAGATAAGATTAGATACTGTACTTCACTCAGCAGCCCATTCTCAGTGTTGGTGACCTGAAGGCTTCATGTTTCAAGGAAAAATAAATAACAGACATGTTTGATTGGAAGGGGCCTCACATTTAACTCAAACCATGACCTTAACTTAAACCAAAGTGATTTTCTTTCTTTAACTTGACTGCACATAGGACTCCTGCAGTTTACACCCACTGTCCAACCCGACTACTTTCTTCAGACTTGTGTGTGCAAAACATTAGGGCTTCCTTGGGGTGGGGCACGGTTTAGCAATCTGTACACACAGATTTCCACACAAATATCTTTTTCTATCATCGGACTCACAGCAACAGTGGGCTGGACAAGTTCTGGTATTGTTTGCATGAAATTATAGTTCCATAGTTGTGTAACCCTGCTGAATACACAAAATGGGGAATATATCGTGTACTGTGTTAACTGTGCACCTGCAAATAGTTATAACATGAATTTAGATATTTATATTTGCATACACACTAACCACTAACTCTCTCACATACACGCACACATACAGACCATTAATTAGGTCTGATGTGTATTTGGCACTGTAGTGTATTGGTCGTGCTTACTCAGCAGGTTACTTACTGGGCACCCGCATGGCATCTGGGGGAACAGTTCTGAGCTGATCCTTCTATCACATTGGTCAAGAGAAGAGACTTGGCACAAAGTCATTGTTTTCCAAGTCACAATTAGGTCTCAAGTCTTAGGTTTATTAGAAAAAACAAAGGAATTCAAGACATTCTCCTATCACTGAAATCCAGGGTCTACATGAACTCCTTATAGATTCTGGATTTGTTCCTCAAAATTAAATTCCAATCACAGTATCAATTTTTCACCACTCTGTTTCCATATGTACCCTAATCCCCTCTAAGCCTCGCTATAAAACATTCAGATTCCACTTTTATTTGTCACCATTTGCACCTGTTTAAATGTAACATCAGGCTCTGGATCCATATTTGATCTACATTGGGATCTCAAAGACAAGTGTAAATAGGTTATTACACATGTGCTTAAATGTGTTTACATGTGTGCTCTTGTACCCTTTATGTATCAAGACTGCAGGTGTGAATTGGCTTAGGCTCAGGCTAACGTCTGATTTCAATCCCTCTTAAGTGACCATTCATTTCAAGTCAATTTGTGCGTTAATAGACACATTAGGCCTAATTAATGTAAATTCATCACCTCATCCCCAATAGTGCCCTCTCTCATGTGTGTTACTGACGTGTGAACTACATATCTTAGCAGTGAGACTTGCGTGTCCTCTTTGTGTGGCCTTCTCCCGGTTTCCTCACATTCCCATATTGCTGTTGAGAGGCCGAGCCGCAGGGGAATGGTCACTGTGGAAGGCACTGGAATCTCCAGCCAACAACTTTTAATCCCAGCTCGTAAAATGGAGTGACAGCAGAGGTATGTTTGGACGTGATTGAGGCCAGACAAATGTTCCTGAACCAAATGGCCTGAGGTTAATGTGTTGACAAAGCAGTTGGCTCATTTTAACTTCAAGCCTTTGTGACATGAGTAAATGAGAGAAGCATCCTTTGTGTTATGTGTTGAAAGAAGCTTGAGTCAAATGTTGTTGGACTTAATTGACTGTAATGATGTTGTGTTCTTGCTGACAGCAGTTACACAGTAGTAAAAGTACTTATTAGGCATGTGGAAAGAGACCAGTGAGTGAGCTATGACCTACAGTACTCTAGGTGATTATGACACCACCATTCATATAAAGAAAAATAAGTTCTGTTTTCAAAAAGGTATCCATTCATTTATTATTTATTTATTCATGTAAACCCACAAAAGTGGGAAAACTGAGCTAAGATAGGTTTAGCCTCTACAGTACAACTGGCTAACACCTACAAGTAAACACTGAAAAATGCTCTCCCCATTCTCTGACTTTCTCAGAACCCGGACCTTGCATGTGTGGTAAAAATGTTATTTTCCAACCTCTCTTAGCCGTTAAACGCTAAGCTGAACCATCAATGCCAAAATCCTGCACCTGTTCCAGGGACACAAGATGGGATAAACTTTCCCTGCCTGCAGCAGCTCAAGCTCGCTGGAGGCACGGATCACTGTAGCTATTGTAACGTGACAGTATCTGCGTGGTATGCACAAAGGGTTAACACCGGGCCAGGTGTCCGATTATGTTTAAGTCCAAATGTCAACTCCTGAAACACCAAATTGCTTGGTGAAAAAAACACACCAAAACAAGCTTATTGTGATATTATTTTGATGGAGGAAATGAGTCAGTTTTACAAAGACTGACTACCATGTACTGTGCATGACTTTGCTGAGGGTGTAAAAACAAGACTAAGGACGATATTTACTAAACCTGTCCCAAACTGCTGCCAGGGGCGCAAAAATTTGTGTGGCTACAATTTTTTATTTAGCAGGGTATTTACTAAGAGCCAGCTGCAATTCATATAATTAAGTGCAGCTTAATAAGACCCGATGCCGCACTGTTTTGACGCATGCTGCACATGTGTGGGAAGGAAACAACACAAACGTTTATAGGCCTTGTGTGTGTGTTTGACCTCAGACTATGTGGTGTCTGGATTTTCATCCACAGGCTCCACTTTCTGTTTAGAAACAGCTGTTGATCTCAACAAACAGAAAGATGTCTGTAATTTGCCACTAACCTTTAAAGGAGGTAAAATGATGGAGAGATGGTGATGGTGAGAGGAAAGATGAATGGAAAAGTGAAAAAGTAGGAAATGGGCTTCGGAGAGCTGGATGATAACTTTACAGTAGTACAGTAAAGTGTTGATTATTAAGAGCTGAACAGTGAATTACCTCAAACATAACAAAGCCTAGAAAACCCAACACTGTTTCAACATCACCACCGAGCCTGTAGGAGACTGGAACATTTCCTACCTCGCATAGTATGAGAGTGTTTTGAACTATAAACATGCTCTGTCTGCTGCAAAAACAGCTTATTTCTCTCGCTTAATCAGTAACAGTAAACATAATAAGATATAAAATTGTTTCCTCATCTCCAGCTACCTTTGCAAAATTGGTCATACAATGTGTCACATTCCCAGCTAGTCTCAATTCTTACAAATTTTCAGCCTATCATTGTCATTGAGACAATTTTTTTTAACCTTTTCAATCTGCTTTCAGGGCCTGTCACTCCACTGAAACAGCACTTAAAGTGGTAAATGACATTTTGCTTACTATGGATTCAAATTCCACCTCAGTGGATCTATTACTGGATCTCAGTGCAGCCTTTGATACTATTGATCATGGCATATTCCTAGACCGATTGGAATATCAATTTGGTGTCTCTGGCCTGGCTTTCGCATGGTTAAAATCTTATCTGCTAGAAAGAACACAGTGCGTTTCTTATAATAGTATCACCTCATAATTTTCCGGTGTGAAATACGGAACACCCCAGGGCTCTGTTCTTGGCCCTTTGCTTTTCTCTCATATACATATATATATATATATATATATATATATGTATATATATTGATCAAGTAATAGTAACTCTCGACAACTGTGTGATTTCTCAAAGTTTAATCCTACCCTTTCTTTTGATCAACACATTAAAGAAATAACCAAGATCACCCTTTTCCACTAAAATCAGGTCCTTTCTGTCCTTGGCTGGTGCAGAGACCCTAATTCATGCCTTTGTTTCATCCAGACTGGATTACTGTAACGTTTTGTCGTCTGGTCTGCCATGCACAAGCGCAAAAAGTGGTTCAGAATGCTGCAACTGGGATCTTAACTAAAACCAGAAAATTTGACCATATTACACCAATTGTAGCTTCCCTTCATTGGCTCCCTGTCGATGTCAGATCAGACTTTCATGATATATAAAATTGTAAATGGGCTCGTCAGTTCATACCTGTCTGATCTCATTAAACCTTATGTCCCATCCCGTGCTCTCTGCTCTCAGAATACTGGGCTCCTTTGTGTCCCCAGAGTTAAAAACAAGTCAGCAGGCTGCAGGGCCTTCACCAATTGTGCCCCTTTTTTCTGGAATAACCTCCCAGCTGACATTAAACAATCTGACTCTGTTGTGGTCTTGGAAGCTTAAAAAGCTTAAAACTCATCTTTTTGCCTTAACTTTCAATTTGTGCTTATCCTTCCACACCTCAGGCCTTGTACCTGTTACCATTATCCTTCTGGCGAATCTATTAACATTCGCACTTATAGTCCCTGTGCTGTGCACGTCTCTCTCTCTCCCTCTCTCTCTCTCTTTCTCTCTTTCCCTCTTCAGCTACGTTAGCAATCTGAGATATTGCAAATACAAAATTTTCTCAGTTAGTAGTGAAATTTACAAGCACATGTTGTTTTCAGCTCATCAAGTTGAAATCTGTATCTTTAACTCAGGAGTTGGGGGCTGTGAAGCACCTCATCCTGTCTGTCTAAGCAGTTAATGTTAGCTCAAGCAGCTAAAGTGCAGAGCTGTCAACAGTATCACTAGGAGTCATTAGTCAAATATCAAGACTCTGTTAGCCATAACCTGCCAGCAGTCATTATTACCATAAGTGGACAGCTCTGCAGGTGCTATCAATAAATATAATATCACAATTATTTTGGAAANTTACCTGACAAATTTAGCTATATCTATGGAAGAGGATTAGGGCCACATGTGAAAAAAAAATTTGAGTTACAAGTTGTTGTTTTTTAATTCTGACTTTATTCTCAGAATTCTGAATTTATTCTCAGAATTCTGACTTTAATCTCAGAATTCTGACTTTATTCTCAGAATTCACACTTTAATCCTAGAATTCTGACTTTAATCTCAGAATTCTCAGTCAGAATTCTGAGATTAAAGTCAGAATTCTAAAAAAAAATCAGAAAAAAATCAGAACTCAAAATGTTTTTTCACATCTGGCCCTAATCCTTTTCCATATATATCAGACTACTTATGAAGTGTCATGTTCACTTGGAATGATGAAAAGGCCCAGAACAAATTTACTAAAACTGCACAATGACCTCTGCTCATCACTTGTGGGCATTACAGGTACAGATTACTTTTTTTGGATGTGATTCAAGGTCTAGTCCTGTTAGTGCATTTAAATTATGACAATGTTTTCAGACTGCAAAAATTTGTTTTTTTAATTTTCATATGAAATATTTTATTATTAAATCCTCAGGGCCAATATGTTTTTCAAACGGCTAAAAGTAAAAGATTAAAATATCAATGTTGATTGACTTGGAGTCTGGGATAAAGTACTTCCATTTGCCTCACTTCTTCACCACTTGCTAAAATGGGACTCACCTGAACAATCACATTATTCACTTGTGCAAATTTAAATTCCTCAATTAAAACATTGGAACATTGGACAGTGTTCACTTTTGGGGACAGCTTTGAACAATCCAGCTCGGGGAGGAGTTTCTGGAAGACCTCAAACGTGTACCTGAGTTCCTTGGGATAGGCAAGATTCACTGCATATGCCAACCCAACGAGCATGGAGCAAGCCCTNCTGTAGCCTACTGATTGAAGAAAGAGGTAAATATCGTAGCAGCAGCCCACATTTCATATCATGCCTAATGCTGGACTGAGTAGTTTAAGTTTTATGTTTCATGTTCCAAAATGAAAATATTACTTTTTGTTCGTGTTTGTAATGTGTCTGTTCAGAATATGGTGGTTTATGTTGGTAATTGTCATTTTTTTGCTGGTTTATAGTTTTAACCATTAGTGAGGTGGCTGTTACATTTCTTCAAACCAGATGTATTTCCAATGCTGAGTTCACACGGGCGTCATAGGTACGCTTCAGAAAAACTATAACAGATAAACAAGAAATAGCAAAAGGCTATAACATAATGAACCAACCGGTTCCAAAAGAAAAAAACAAATATCCAGTAGAGGTCTGCAAATGCCACTGTGTCGACAAGTTAACCTGCATGCATCGCCAGTATTATAGAAAAAGTAAGATAACAACCCCAAACTACTGTTCATATCTGTTGTTGCTCCTCAATGAGAAAAGGTAAAGTAACTACATTTTACATAATTTCTTCAAAATAACAGTAGCCTGGTAATAAGATAAGACACTCTTCAAGGGTCATACATTTTAACCAGCATAATGTCCCCAAAAAAGAGTTGCTCAGAAATGTAAGTCTATTGGTAACCTTTCCCCCTCAAGTTCAGGGGCTCAAATTAACTGAAGAAATGTATATTACTAGTATTCCGTTTCAGGGCCCCAATTTACTGGGAAAGAAATACGCTAGCTAGTTAGTTACAGACCATATATCGTGCCCAGACCCGGGTCTATGCATTGACATTCTAGGCACATGCCTAGGGCCTCCTTACCACTAGGGGGCCCAGACAGAGGGGTAAAAAACATCAACTGCCTACATTAAATAATGTTAAACATATATTTTAAACATATAAAAATCCAATCTAAAACTTTATTTCAATGTTTATATATTTATTAATTTATTCTTCTTTTTTTAAAAACATACACAGGGTTAGTGCCGATGTGCAGGAAAAAGTATTTCCGCTTCAGCATATGTTGTTGTAGTTAGCAGTAGCGACATATAGGCTAGGCTAGCAGCTTTTCGGTATGCTTTCGGGTGCCGCAAGGCGCAAAAAAAACGAAAAATGAAGAGGAAGAAAGAAAACGACAGAGAGGGGCTTTACATAAGCTCACCCAAAGACTCGGTGGCAGAGGCAGCTGATTTAAGCCCCAACGTAGCAGCAGTAGAGCAGCAGCGCCGGGTCGCAACATTGTCAGATACAAAGGATGATTCCTCTACAACGACACAAAAACACCACCACAACCAACAAGGATGGACCACGGATGAGGACAACTCACCATCAACAACAACATCAGCATCAACATCACAGGACAAGACTATGGGTAGAACGTGAACCAAACGTTTTTTTCACAGAAACTCTGGACCCAGACAGGGTGATGGCAAGCTATTCATCTGACCTTGCAAAGTGGAGCAAAACTGATGACATAATGTGTGAGTACTTTGCACCAAACAAACCCTGTCAAAATATTGGGGATTTTTCCGCATCACTGAGGAAATATGGAGGCACTAACCGAAGCTTAATTAAGGAACATTTCTTTAGGAAAAACTAAATGGAGAAATCCTGAAGAGAGAATGGTTAGTGTACTTGCCGTCTACTGGCTCTGTATTCTGTTATTGCTGCAAGTTGTTCAGTAAAAGAGACACT
>NTHP01000084.1:0-22071 GCA_003416845.1 Oplegnathus fasciatus
ATGAAGCCTCTTGGATGAGAGGTGAAACATCTTCACAGACAAAACCAAAAATCCAGTTACGTTCGATTCAATTTCTTTGAGATAACTATGACCTGGATGAATGAGAATATTCACAGGCCCCCTGTAAAAGAAATACATTGCAATTCATAGCCACTACCTAGTAAATCAGTGGTTACAATGGTGATACATTTAAATGGAAGCAACTTTACAAATGGTATGTGACCTGTATTCTTCTTTGATTTTCAAGAGGTCATTCCAGACCAAGAGGCATTGTGTGATAAGTCTGATTTGTTCTGATAGTTATCTGGAGTTCACAGCTCACTGAGGACAAAGTGTTTTATTCTCCTCTGCAGCTCCACAAAGCTGTTTTCTGTCTCACGTGGACGTATCATATGAGGTGCAGGATCTTGGTTCTTGTCACTCGCTTTTGTCAGATAGTTAAGAAATAAGGAAAAGTTACTTCACAAACCAGCTTATTTTCACACCAAAGGTTACTATGCATCAAATAAAACATGTTAAAAAAAGATCTTTTAATTCTGTGTTCTCTTCTTCAGTATTATCTAGTTAGCATGAAGACTGGAAATATAATCTGCATTCACACAGAGATGAAGAATGGGGCTAAACTTGAGTGATTAAAGGTTGTCACGCCACACTACTAACTACTAACAGTTCTGCTGCACGACTGTTCGATTTAGAGCACATGCCAAAGTCATAACTGTCTGCTAATGAGAATCAGAAATGCTGAAATATCAAAATGCCCTCATGGGGATTGCTAAAGAGCTGGACTTAAAATTGAAATGGCATGTGAATGAGTTTGTGGATCCCTTGGAAAGAAAAGTAGAGCAGATCCGAAGCATTCCCAAGCTGAAGCAATAGTTTGTCATAACATGCTAATTTTAGCCACATGTTGTGATTGCTTAATGATTCGAATCCTCTGTTTCTACTTCCCTGCAACTGGGATGTTTATCAAACAAACATTTTGTTGTGTGCTCTGCATCCTTTATTAATTGCCATAAGCTACATGGTGAGGAGCAGTACGGTAAAGTAATGAAACATCCTATATTTAACCACATGTCAGTCAGTGGTTATTACATCTTCTTGGGGGAGACGGAAGTGAGGAAGGAGGGGGAGCGGCTCTCTTCCTATGGGAAAATACAAGAAGAGGAATTTGTCCAGCTGTTCTTCCTCTCTGTTCTGCTTCTCTGTTTGTCTCACTCTGTTTATTCATCCATATTTTTTTTCTTAGAAAACACAACAGTTCCCAATTTAAATGAAGTCAAGGAGAACATGACCATGGGAACCACACTGGTGACCAATCCCAACGGAGGATTTCTGGTAAGGGGGAAATTGCTCTTTGCAATATATGAAAGTGCTCTATAGTAAATTTTCCATACCAAACACTAAAGGAGGACCGAACTGTGCATTTTTTCTGCAAGAAACTGGGCAGCAAGTATACGTTCACTCTGCCTTTGCACTCAGTGGGCTTGACCCTCCATGTTTCCCAGTGAGGCTTCATGTCCTGAGAATGTAACAGGATACTGTGAATCAACTGTATAAATGCAGAAATGTATGTAGGAGGTGGCGACGCCCATTAGGTTTTATGGTTATGGTTTACATGAGTGTTAACGTAACTCTTCAACACTATATGTGAATTTATATGCTGTAATTCAACACCTAATCTAAAACATTTGACAATTTGAACAGGAAGAGGGCCGGATGTGTTACATCATCTAATTGCTTTCTAATTACGTCCCCCGTCAGCCTCAGTTGTAATTTGTGTTCATTGCTAATTAGCAAATGTTAGCATAGCAATAATAAGATGGGGAACATAGTAAACATAGCGAACATGGTAAATATTATACCTGCCAAACATCAGCGTGTTAGCATTTAGCTCAAAGCGCCGCTGCGCCTAAGTACAGCCTCACAGAGCTGCTAGCATGGATAAACTCTTAGTTTTGTTCTTGCACAACTCCAGTGTTCCTCTGAATGTGAGGAAAGCACTGTTGTGGATCATGCAGGGAAATCTGAGGAAATGAGGCTGAAAGATTTGTAGATGTTATTCAATTTTCCAGTTATTGTTGGTAATTTTAAAGCCCTGTTCCTCGCAGGCTCAATTTCTCTGTTTCCCTCTTCTCTTTTTCTCTCTGGAGAAGTACAGTCTGAAGGGATCTGTGGTGGTTTTTAATAGTCTCTGTGTAATCCTCAGTTTGAGCAGTTCTTTCCTCTTGGTTTCTGTCTTCAGTAGCCCTGAACCTCCTTTCACCCATGACCTCATGCTGGTGGAAAGCTAACCAGTCACATCCTGTAAGTTTTACTTTCTCGAGCAACTAAAGTTTGTTTGCATGTGTGTGTCTCCACAGGCCTGTGGTCCTCAGTATGGCTACATGTGTGGGCAGCAGCAGTACATCTCAGGAGTTTGTGCGAATGTCAGCTCTTCCTTCGAGATCCTCAACTCTGTGGCACCGGCCGTGCAAGGTACGCAGCCTGACAGAATAAGACGCAGCAGATCCACACAGGACGTGACGGCATCTGCACAAATTGCCTGTCGGGAATAAAAGATTAGAATCTACTCTTCACAGTAGTACCACCCAAGATCCCGACATCAAACTCACCCTCCCTCAGCGAAGAGGGAGATTAGAGCATTCTTCTTAATGTAAACTTGTCTGCGACCCCCATCCCTCTCTCTGGCCCAGGCCAGCCCAGCCCAGCCCTTTTGCCGTGTTGTATGCCCAAGTTAGGAGACAGTTTGTTGGGCCTGCACTCTGTTTCCCAGGAAGGAAACAGCCTCGAAAGAACCGGAGAGTAAACAGTCTACAGTCATTTTCTGTTTCTGTTTCTCTTTCTCTGATTCTTTCAGTATCACTTTCTCTGCTGTTCCTTAACAGAAACAAACACATATGCAGACTGGATCG
The DNA here is from genome assembly GCA_003416845.1 of Oplegnathus fasciatus. Taxonomy (NCBI): domain Eukaryota; kingdom Metazoa; phylum Chordata; class Actinopteri; order Centrarchiformes; family Oplegnathidae; genus Oplegnathus; species Oplegnathus fasciatus. The sequence goes on from NTHP01000084.1 coordinate 2,913, forward strand.
TACATGAACTTGCCCCAGGTTTTAAACAGATTTGATAAGTTTTTGAATTAAAGTAAAAGTAAGAACTGACAGATTGTAAGAGATTGTGCAGCCTTTAGAGACTTTTTTCCTTTCTTGACTCACATGAGGCAACCAAATTAAATGTTTTAGGTCTCTCCATGGAGTTTGGAAGTGTGACAAATGATGTTACTACACGTCTATGGGATCAGTAGTAGGGAAATACAACTTCTTCAGCGTGAACTTGTACTTCCTATCCTTGCATTATTATCCTCTACATAACTGGTATAACGTGTTAATTTGTGAGTTTTAGAGGTGCTCTTTGTGCTAAGCTAAGCTAACTGGTATCTAACTCTCGGCAAGAAAGCAAGTTTTTTCCAAAATATGTGGCACTTTTAGTTTTTACTGTGCAGTCTGTTAATATGCACTTTATGCTTTTATACTTTTTTTTTTACAGTCTAACTATTTATTGTGTTATTTTTGTCCTATTTGTTTTTATTGGGATATGTGTGTTCTTTGAATTGAATGTTGAACTATTCCTTTAAAAGACCTAAAATTATCCAGTAATTCAAGAAAAAATACAAACTCTTGTGCCCTGCCAGATTTAACGTGCTACCCCTTGTGGGCGTCTGATCCTCAGGCTGGGAACCGCTGCCCTACATTATTACATGTTGATTTGGAGCTACTGTAGTGAGTCTGCTGTGGGCACAAGTAAACAGGAAGAGGACTGGATGTGTTATATAATCTAGTTTCTTTCTTTGGAGTGAAATCAGCCATCCATCTTTGGACAAGATCGATATAAAAACTCAAATCAAAAAAAAAAAACTTTACCATTATTTAACTATATAATATTATACTATATTCTGTCTTTGTTCCAGAGTGTGCGAAGAAGCTGGACATTGTGATAGTTCTGGATGGATCTAACAGCATCTATCCCTGGTCCAGTATCATCGATTTTCTGCAACGTTTCATCCAGAAAATTGTGATCGGACCTACACTCTCACAGGTCAGTCACGTGAATGAATGAAAGGATTTTTGGAAAATTATAATGTTTATGCGTGTTGGAAATGACTCTTTTTGTCAAACATATGGTGCAGTGTTAAACATCAGGTTGCGGAATCAAACATGGATGGATAAATACATGGATAAATGGATGGGTTATATAAGATTAGAAAAAGGATGAATGAAGGAATATATTTGCTGCCAACTCAATTTTTCATATTATATTTGATGATTTAAGTGCCCTCCATTATGGAATTTTCCACAGTGAGAGTGACTGTAAGATGTCCTTCATAAAGCAGACGTTATGAACTGAAGCCTGTTTAGTCTTTAAAGTCATTTTAGCCTTTGCCTTAGTAAGTTATACCTTGAGTGTATTTCTGTCCTCCCTTCTTGGATTGCTCTTCGAATGGGTGGTTAGTTTTTATTATGGTTACGTTTATCTGGCCTGGAGCTTGTGGAGTTTTCCAGAGGGGAAACACTGGAAAGTCTTCTCACTGTGGAGCCCGGTGGTTGTAAGTCACATCTTCCATGGCTGCTGAAGTCCTCTGCCTTCTGTATAAAGAACATTGTGTCATATCAACCCCACCAGACCTGACCACATCCTCAGCAGACTGTCTGGGAGGGGACGCAGAGAAAAGAAGAACATAGAAGGAGAGAAAAGGAAAAATAAATTGAATGTAGGATCACATTTACAAGACAAATGTGTGTGTGTGTGTGTGTGTGTGTGTGTGTGTGTGTGTGTGTGTGTTTTCCAGGTGGGCATAGTGTCCTATGGTGAGACTGTGACTCACAGTGTCAACCTGAGCCAGTTTGACAGCACTACTGATCTGCTGAAATTCGTCGAAGACCTTCCTCAGCAGACCGGCATCAAGACCATGACTTTCCTGGGCATCGATACTGCCAGGTACTCAACATTAACCCCTCCACCTCATTTGGGCGAGCCTGGCAATGCCGGGCCGCAATTTTCGATTCAATCGTCATGATGTGGCAAGGTTTAATAGGCATTTGAACATAGACATCAACATGAAGCCTTCTTATGGTCAAACACATCGCTCACTGGGCTGTCATTGGTCAGATTTTTCGTAAACTATCCAGCAGAAGTTCCCTTATTGGTCCAACATGTATCTGGTCAGGAATAGTGGATGTTTTCCAAACTTAAATCTTGTAGCCTAAGTTGAGCTTGAAGGGGAACTCACTTACAGGTCTTGGGGAGCACTACTGCATATGTGAAAAACGTTATGTATAAAGCTTTTTGTGGCTCCACAGGGAGCTGTGTGAAGTCTGATGAATTTCCTCAAGTGATGTCACTTGAGTCAGCGTTAGTTGCGACTGAATACTACAAGTTTGAAAATGAAAATAATCTGATGGTGTGAAGTTAGAAAGAAGTGAGCTTACCAGATCTCTGTAGCCTCATCTCTGCTTGAGGCTACAGAGGTCTAGGTCTAGTTTTAAGACCTTCATTATTTTAATTCATGTTCTCTTGTGGTGCATATTTCCAAATAAAATTGTGTTTAATCAACTGACTGACACAAAGAAACCTTGGGGCCAAGTAGTGTTATGGAGTACAATAAAAATGGAGTAGTTTGTTCTCTGCAGCTGCTTTCACTGTACTTAATAGGAATGGGTACATATTCAATGTAGAGAAGACGGTAGGTATTGATGAGTTCAGGGGGTCAAAAGGAGCCCAACAGCAGGTTTTTACCATGTGGCCCTCAAACAAGTTTATCTGACCATGATTTGGATATGTGGTGTCATTTTATATTTGTTTGCCTCATTATTTTTGGGTGTTTACCTACAATCAGTGTAATGTTGTGACTCCAGCATCTACTTGACAGTGGCACATGCTATCACTGTGTTATTACTGCTTTAGCCTTTGACCTGGAATCATAAAGTAGCTGAGATTGTCATGACGATGTACAATAATCACCTGAAGCAATTTTAGGTAAGAATATAGTTTGAAAGAAACTCACTTGATTTTCTACCAGAATTATTTTTACAGTACTTTTTTATTAGATAATATAAAGTGGATAGAAACACAGGGTCTGATTATAGAATCAACCTCCCGCCAGTCTCATGAAAGTGAAATAACCAACATGTTTTACAGATTTAAGGCCCAGTTTCAGCAGGTGCTCCACAAGTTGTGTTATTTTGACTGAACTTTGAATATTTCTACCAATCAGGAAGGAGGCCTTCACGCCAGAGCGCGGCGCACGAGACGGGGTGAAGAAAGTCATGGTGATTGTGACTGACGGAGAGTCACATGACTTCCATAATTTAGACAAGGTCATAGGAGACTGTGAAAAGGATGGCATCGAGAGGTTTGGCATTGCTGTGGGTACAAACTTCCTTTGCGTTATGTTAAAATGTGTGTACTGTGTTTTCTGATCTTCGGAGGAAGTTCACGTTTTGTGTTTTGTTATTCATGAAAAGGGTAGCTGGAGAAATCACATCGACATAAAGATCATTTGACTGACTGCTGTGAATGTGCAGTTTATGAAAATACTGAATCATTTCACTCAACCAGCCAGCAAATCAGTTAGAATTTGACAATTCTGTCAAATAACAAGACGGATCAAACAAGCAGCATCATTAAGGGAAGGTGTACTGAACAGCTTCTTTAATGTTTAACCACCATAAGAACTGTTGGGTCATTTGAATCAGTTGGCCACTCACTCAGTCACCCAGTCGTACTTTTTTTTAGCTCTGATGTTGTTGAGATAGTTTATTATTATTTCCAGGTTTTGGGAGACTACAATCGTCAGAACAAAAGTGCAGAAGACGTGCAGAAGTTTATCAAGGAGATTGCGTCCATCTCCAGTGAGCCGTTACGAGACCACTTCTTCAATGTGTCTGATGAGGTGGCGTTGTTGACCATTGTGGATGCTCTGGAAATCAAGATTTTTGCCTTGGAAGGTATTCCTGTAAACACACATAAAAGCATGCTCACTCAGTTTTACATGCTGACCTAACTTAGTTCTCATACACCCAACAGCTTTGAAGAAATGGTTCAGCATTTTGGGAAATAAGCCTATTCGCTTTCTTGCTGAGAGTTAGATGAAATGTGATGTTGGTTAGCTTAGCTTAGCACAAAGACTGGAAACGGAGGAAACAGCTAGCCTGGTATCACCATAACTAACAATTAAATTAATCTGATGTTACGAACCACTCCAAAAAAAACATTTCAGCATCTTTGAAATTTAATTTTTCTTTCTTTTCTCAGTGCTGCTTTAGTAGATAACGAGCAAATCCTCACTGAATCACACATAAAATCATTGTTTACTTTTAAGAAGAATGACACCACTCTCATGTCTGTGCATGAAGTATGGAGCCCATTGGCTCAACAACATGTTGTTTTTTCATTTCCAATTTTGTCTGCATCCAGGCTAGCTGTTTCCCACCATATTCTTTCACATAGTCTTTTATGCTAAGCTAAGCTAAGGCTGCTGGCTTAGACATGAGAGTGCTATAAGGAATGATTTACGAACTTACGAATAAGCATGTTTCCCAAAATGTTAAGCTATTCCTTTAAAGAGAACACTATTTTACTTTTCTAAATTAATCTGTAATGTGACAATGAGATACTAACAAAGTTTCATGACCAGTATGCATTGTTTATTAATATGTAAAAGGGTTATAATGAACTTTTCCTTCCTCAGCTACAACTGGCAATTTCACCTCCTCCTTTCAGAGGGAGATGTCCCAAGCTGGATTTAGTGCACATAATTCTAAAGTAAGTCTAAAGCAAATTATTTATATCAGAGGAATATACAAATACCATATTAAATTTTGCAAAGTAAAAGTCAGTGAGTTGAGTGTATCATGTCTTTGGATCACAGCGAAGTTTACATGTCTGTAGGCGTTTAAAACTGTTTATTCTACGTGCTTGCGTGCAAGTGTATGTGTTGGCATGAATGTTTACTCAACTCATGAACTCGCCCAGACACAATGCCACAGTGTTATCTCTGGTGCATCTTCAACCCTTTGGTGATTCACCTCGGTCAGTAGAAGTTTCCAGACACAAGACACTCTCTGTCCTCGCTGCTCGCACTGCTGCTGCTGCTGCTGCTGACTTTCATTCTGACCGTGTTTGGTCTCATTGAAGAGATCGAAAAGGCAAACACGAGGTTGAATCAGATGTTTGTTCACGGTAAAAACAACATGCTCGCCTTTGCCCCTTCACACGCCTCTTGAGTTCATTCATCAGGTATTTCCTAAGTCTATTTAAAAATAAACAGGCTCCCCTCTTACGCCTCTCTTCCTGCTCCTGACTCACGTTTATCACCTCTTCAATCGCTGTGTACTCTGTCTCTGAGGCTGCAGTGGCTCATTCAGGTTAACAAAACCAGATCAAGCAGAGTTGTTTCACTATGTGCGAAACACGTGATGCGTCGTTTTAATGGTCAGTAGCGGGAAAGAGACGCAGTTTATTGTGAGTAATGATACAAGTTATGTCCTGTTTGACCCCTCCCCTTCCTATTAGATAATTCCGTTTCCTGTAGACAAAAAAAAGGTTGATTTACATTTTCTTTTTCTTTCGCTTTGTGTTATATTCTACAATATTTTATTTTATCCAGGTTATTGACCTGGATACTTTAGGTTATACTTACAGCTACGACTAATTATTACATTATCACTTAATCTGCTGAATATTTTTTCGATTAATCGGTTTGTCGTTGATTCAATAAAACAACAGACTATAGTGAAAAATGTTCATCACAATTTCCCAGGCTAGGTCTGAATAACACTCAGTTATTCAATTTACCAAGATATAAAACAAAGAAACACACAAAATACTCACATTTTAGAACCTGGATCCACTGAATGTTTTTCAGTTTTTCCTTAATAAGTAATAAGTAAGGATTAATTGATTATCAAAATTGTTGTTGATTCATTTCCTGTCGATCAATTAAGTGACTAAATATTTCAGCACTAGTTGTGCCAGTGTACTAGTTGTACAATTCTGAGGTACTTGTACTCTACTTATAATTAATATTTCCATTTTATGCTACTTTATACCTCATCTCCACCACATGTCAGAGGGAAATATTGTAGTTTTAACTATAACTAACTATATGTAGTTGACAACTTTAGTTAGGTCAGGTAAGTCAGGTTCAGATTTTAGATACAAATTTATGTTTAACAAATAAAATATGATTTTTATAGATTAATCCACCCAATAGCATTTAAAGTATTTAAAATGATCTCCACTTCAAACAGCTACAGCAATAATACTGATAATGCTGAGAATACTTCTGTACTTTTATGTTTTTGTATGCAGAACTTGTACTTGCATTTGAGTATTTATACACTGTGGTATTATACTACTTTTACTTAATTAAAGGATCTGAGTCCTTCTCCTGTTTTAGGACCACAGTAAAGATGACAAAATTAAATCATTACCCCTCACTAACAGAAATTCTTCTAATGTCATATCCGACTGTTCCTCAGCTCTGTTGTCTGTTGTCTCCCGTAGGAAGGTGTGTTACTGGGAGCAGTGGGAGCGTATGACTGGAATGGGACAGTACTAATGCATACTGCTGGAGAAACCATCGTTCCAGAGAAAGATGAGTTCTTCGACCCAAAGACTGAGGCTGGGTATGAAAGACTTGCTGGGTACATTGGTGAGTTGACTTGTAATATCTTAATTTTCTCAATCAGATTTTTAGTATGAGTAATGGGGTCTCTAAAGTTTTACAAATATAAAAACTTCCCGGATTAAAAATTCATAATTGAAAGAGTAAATATTGACCTTGTTTGCAGTTTGAGGCGTCCTGTCAACAGTTTTAAAGAATAAATTTACACTAAATCCACTTTTTTGAGTTAATAAAATACAGTCACTTTATCACACCATCTATTGATCCTGGTCCATTTCTATAATATTCATTGCAACAGAGGTTATTTTTCTTTTTCCAAAGAAAATCCAGTAATTCTGTCCTTCAGACCCTAAAAATGTCTGTGAAAAATCCATGACTTACCCCAGCAGGACGCTCTATGAGGCAGCGGCGTGTTCAGCGCCCAGCATACAAGTTAAAATGAGAGTTACACTTGTAACTATGGTTCTATGACTTCTAGGCGACTGTCAAATGTTATATCTAGGCATTAAAACGTCTGAAAATGGCTGAAATTTGTTCATTTATACACGGGTGGCGGATTAGCTGAGTCTTTGAGTGTTAAACTCAAACCTTAAAATAAATACATTAAGATGTTTTCAGGGGCTTTAAGCAAAAATGCAATAATATATGAATAAACGACAGAGAATACACACTGTGGAGCAGTTCTTACACTTCTTCTTCTACACAACTCTCTCTGAGCTGAGTGTATTTGTGTTAAACAGAGAGAGAGATAAGCTACATCTTTCAAGAGATAAAGTGAAAATTTACAGCTGCAGAATAAATATAGTTTCTGCTGCAGGGAGGAGTACGATATGTAATTTGTCTAACTTTGACAGCAGATGCCTCTCTCTCTCTGTCACATAAATAATATACACAGGCTCTTCTCTCCGTCCTGCTGCCTTTTATGGCTCGTAGAGCAACCGCAGCATCTTAATATCAAGTTATTTAATCAACATGTCATTAGAAAGAGCACTGGTAGGTCCAGGCTCGCACACTGTAAACTCAGCTGTTGGCACATGCTCATACCCAAAGGTCTGCAGACTTTGATAGCCTTTGTGTGCTTGTCTGTGAGTGTGTGTTCCTGCCAGTTTCCAGTAGTGTTTTACAGTTTCCTCCACACAGTGAGACGTAAACAACTGGCTGAAGAAGCGTTTAAAAATATCCCACAAAGAGAGAATGAGTGTGTTTTTCTCAAGGCATCGTTAAGTGCATATACTGTATGACACATTCCTGCTTATGTATGCATTGATTTATTACACTATGTGCTTGTGTATGCACATGTCTCTTCAGGCTATGACGTTCAGTCGGCATCCACCCCTGATGGAGTGCTGTACATCACAGGTGCACCGCGGTACAACCACACAGGCCGGGTTGTTATCTATCGCCTGAATGAAACTAACAACATCGTCGTCTCACAGACACTGAGAGGAGAACAGGTGAGACTTTTTCAGTTTGGTGTCTGGTCTCCTTTCTGAATGATCTTCCTGAGAAGCTGAAAAATTATACTCCAGGGTTATGTTCATGTTCTACTCGTTTACATACTTTAAATAAAATAAGAAAGGATAAGACTGTATTGATCCATGGGGGAAAATTCACATGTTACAGCAGCACAGAGATGAGAGGTAAGAAAACATCAGTGGTCCTGAGGTGCAAAACACAACAACAAAATAGAAGTATTGTTGTGAAATGTTGTGTTTTCTGTTTTGTTATTGTGTTTTTTTCAATTTGGTTTTGTTTTGCACTGCCAGTAGAAACAGATAAAGAGGTATTTGAGTGAAATAAATAGAAAACATAGTGGAGAAATGAGAGTAGTGACATTAAAGAAGCTATACACAATATATACATTACACATTATATATTACAATAACTTACACAGGATAAGTAAATGTGTGCAAATGTGCATTTGTGCAAAAGAAGTCCAGCAGTGCAACTCCAGCAACCATGATGTGTGAAGTATATAGTGTACTGTAAGTATATAGGTATAGGTTTGAATAATAAGTAGTGTGTATAGTAGTGATATAATGCAATATAAATATAGTACAAATAGATTTGTAAAATATAATTGGGGAAGGTTCAGGTGTTAATACCTCATCATTTTAATAAAGATACAGCAATTTTTTTGTGAGCATTCAACAACTACAGCTCCCATGAGTCTTTGAGGTGATGTAGGCACACTGTAAAAACCTTTTTGACATGCATTACTTTTGTGATTTGTGCAATTTAAGGCACAAAAACAACTTTTCATGTTGATCTACCCAAAAGCTCCCATAAGCTGGTTTGTTTTCTACCAGCATGCATCTCACGGATGACATTGACCCGAAACACGTCTATAGATGTCAGAAACAGATGAGTGAAAATTTGTGCTTAAAGGGTCAACACTGACAGATGATTTCTGACTCCTCTGTGCAGATTGGTTCCTACTTCGGCAGCGTCCTGCAGACTGTCGACGTGGATGGGGACTCCTACACGGATCTCCTCTTGGTCGGGGCTCCAATGTACATGGGCACAGAAAGAGACGAGCAGGGACAAGTCTACGTCTACAAACTCAACCAGGTACAGAAGATTGAAAATTAGGTAGTTTGTGTGTTTGTGTGTGTCTTTGATTGAAAGAGCCCGTGTCACATTCTACAGAAACCGGCAGTGAGAATACTGTGATGGTGAACAAACTGATTTAGTCTCTCCTCGTGTCCTTTTTTCCCCTCCATTTAACAGGACGGACAGTTTAAGCACGAGTTCACTTTGAAGCCCGTCAATCAGTCGTGTTGTACTGCCCACTCAGACAGCTGCACTCATAAAAATGAACCATGTGGTGCCCGGTTTGGTACGGCCATTGCAGCAGTATCAGACCTCAACCTTGACGGGTTTAATGATGTGGCGATCGGTGCACCTTTTGAGAACGACCACCGAGGGGCCGTCTACATCTATCATGGAGATAAGACGTCACTGAAAGAGAAATTTGTACAGGTGAGAACAGTTTCGGTGCCACTCACTGAACCGGAAAAAACAAAAATATCTGTAATTGTTTATTTAGATTAAAGGAAATTTTTGTGATATTTCTACCTGGCATATTTCCCATAAACATGGCCATTGTGGCTCTATGGGTCATACTAACTTTGCACTCACCACCTCCTTTATAGAGATTCAGAGAAATGAGGACTCATGCAAAACAAAGTATTTTGGGGCAAATAAACATGATTTTTACATGAATCACTTCAAGCGCTTCTAAGTAAACACAATAAGTAAACACAGAAAGAAGCCGCCTGGAATGGCCATATTGGCTAAATGTCGGATCATAGTGGGTCAAGTAAGATGTATAACTAGTTAACTATAACTAGTGTTGCTTTTTTCTTACCATACGGAGAGCTGACCGCTTGGTCCAGCCGGCTTCTGTCTGTTTTTGGGGATGACAATGTTGATGAGAGAGGCAAATTCATTTGTTGTGACTTAGTTACACAGATGGGCTCACTCTCACACATGGACACATTTAGATTCTCCAATTCTGGCATCAATAGGTTGCACTCTTTGTAGCAAAAGCTTTCCTCCTCAGTCGGCTGTAGAAAGCAGGAACACCACCAGTCTCCTGAGGTACGTCCAGGACGGTCCTGTTCCCTTTCTACTTCTGCCTCCATTCGTTATCTTTCCTCTTCCATTTGATTCAGCTCCTTGTCAGTTGTCCTTATAATAATAGACATGATAATCAACATGGCTATTACCAGCAGCTACTTTCCGTGTTTTAAATGATTCATGTAAAGATCATATTTATTTGGAAAGCTGTAGGTGGTTCTACAACACAGTCACCCATAGAGTGACCCATAGAGTGACCCATAGAGTCACCCATATACTCACCCATAGAGTGACCCATAGAGCCACATTTATGGAAAATATGCCAGATTGAAATAAACCAGAATTTCCCTTTAATGTATTAATTGGTTCTGTGGTATCTCTTCAGCGAATCCCTGCAGGTGGGGACGGTGAAAAGGTGAAATTCTTTGGTCAGTCCATTCATGGAGTCATGGATCTAAATGGAGATGGAATCACTGATGTTACCATAGGAGGCCTGGGAGGGGCTTCATTATTCTGGTGAGACATGGCCCATCCTCACACATAAACATTCACTCCTAAAACTACACATTCCTCTAGAACCATTACCAGCAGCACTGGCTGTATCCCGGGGACATCATCTTGCGTTGTCTTACCCGGGTTTAGACAGCTGCGCATGTCCCACTGGGCTTGTAGGCTTGAGACCAACAACTTCCTAATGATCTCTCTCTCTGTTAAAACCTCTGGCGACAAACTTCACCATTGGACACCAGCCTACAGACTTCAACCCGCAGAGTTTTGAAACATCAGCCCACACCATGATTTAACTTCCCAGGCAGACCTTCTCCCACAGTTTCTACTGGCAGAGGCTCAGCGAAGCTGTGTGAAAACTCCATCTCCCAAGTGGCTCAGAATTTAAATAGGATTTGGCAGCAGGCGCTTGTTCTTCCTGGACTGTTGGCTGTGTTTTAGAAAGCTCAACAGTTGGACAGAGAGAATTGAGGCCAAGTTTTATCCCCAAGATGCATCCGTTCCTTGTTCCTTCCTTTGAGAAAGTAGATGCATGCGCACAGTTCAGCACACACACACACACACACACACACACATTGCACCACTGATAACTATGTTTTCTAGAAGTTGGCATGTTTGTTTCATTTCACCAGGTCCAGAGATGTTGCGGAGCTCCGTGCCAACATGACTTTTGACCCTGTTAAAATCAACCTGCAGCAGTCTCAGTATCAGTGTGAACATGGTGGACGCACATCTGTGTGTGTGACAACGGAGGTGTGTTTCGTCTACAGCATCAAATCTGACCAGCAGGACTTAAACTCTGCTGCAGGTGAGCTGTTCAGCATCATTCTTCTGCCTCCTCACTGTCAAATTTGTCGCGTTTTATTACTCCATGCTTTCTTATCTGTCGTGTCCTGCAGAGATCCGCTACGATCTGACTCTGGATGCTCTGCGTGCAAAGGCCAGGGCTTCGTTTATTGACACGGACGATAAAAGTGATCGGAGGATTACCAGGAGCTTCACCATCAAAGACAGGGAGAGAAAATGTGTGCAAGAAACCTTCATGATGTCGGCAAGTACTCTGATCTTTATGACGTACACATGGGGTTAGTTATGGTTCCTTACTTGTAAGAAATCCACCCCAAAACTACATTTTTAGCCCCGTATCCACAAGACACAGCATTCAGATCAGCTGGATGCCTTCAATTTCTGTGACGTTCATTCATGAAAGCTATATTCTTGGCTTGTTGGAGATGTAAATAGTGTTTTGAGCCAGAAAGGAGACAGGACAAAGCTGTGAGAAGTCTTATGCAGAGCAGGAAGACATTGGTTCTAACATGAAACAGACCCATACTGATCAAAGCATGCCGAGCGCAGCCCTGTGCTGCTCTGAATGATAAATTATCTGCAGGCACTCGGAGAGTTGGAGGGATGGGGAGACAAAGAGAAAAAGTAGAAAGTGAGCGAATTAGGTGTTTTGAGAATGTGACAAAGTGACATTCCAGGTCAGGGAAGATTTCTACAAGTGGTCCAACAAGCATGTCACAGACTGTTCATCAAAGTTGAAACCTTTGTACGTTACAACCACACCACTTGTAAACCTAATCGGTCTCCAGCAATGTGACATTTACAGTAAAGCCACGTGTGCAAAGTTTCTCATTCCAGCCGTTCAGTGCAGCGATGCATTTCTCTGATTAGCTGCCCCTGGGTGAGAGACAGAGGAACTAATCAGTGGAAACAGCTGTTGTTGCTGTGTACAATACCTGCTCTGTTCTGGGGCGCGAGTTTGTGCAGAAACGTCCCTCATAGTCCAGGGCAGAGGTTGTCAAGGGTCAGACAATTTGTACCGGACAGAAAAAGCACCACAACTATCTTAACTACCTGTATTCTCGATGGACCAGATCAAAATCTGAACAGATCCGAACAACAACTGCACAAACCAAAAGCAGATCACAAAGGAATCCATGTCCAAAAAAGGGTTTAATAGTTTGTGCTGAAGCAATGCTGCCAGTTTGTTTTAAGTCCAAACCAGTAAGGAAAACCTCAGATTAAAAATAAATTAGCTCTTAACATTCAAAACTTCCATTGCTTGGTCTACTTCAGTATTAAAGTCTCCCGTTTCTGTCTTGAAACAATGGTGTTGCTTTACTGTATTCAATGCATAGAGATGTGTAAATAACTTTGAAATAATAGAAGTGAATAAAATTAACTGGAGATGGCTAAAGAATCAATAGTCAACGCAGCTGCCTACTGACCAGTTGCTCAAGAAGCAGTGCTCTTTAAGCAGTGGACAAGAACCAAGCAACCAAGCAACAGACACAATCTTTACTGACTCTTGTCAGGAATGGCCTAAAAATGCAGCATGTGTTCCTCATGTTAGACTCTTTGATCAGCATTTGGCACAGCCTCAAGAGAGACCCACATTTATACCTTACTGTGCCTATACAATACATGAAGTAGTTCTTTCAAATGGTGTCTTCATGTTTCAATAATTTAAAAAGCCCTGCACACCAGTTATTCCAGTTATTCTGGTTGGTTAGGGCTCTTCTTACTCACACTAGCAGCGTGGCTCTAGGGGTGACGTAAAACATAAATGTTTTTACATACATTCATGACGCCCAGAGGTTGAAGCTTACTGACTTTGATGACTTTTCCTCTAGCGCTACCATGAGGTTAACATTTGTGGTTTTGAGTGAAATGGGTCAAGATTTTAATGTGTCCAATACTCATAATAATACCTGTAAGACTAATGATATTCCCAACAGCCTCAGCTGCACTTGTTTTTAGTGCTAATTAGCAAATGTTATCAGGCTAACACTAAACTAAGCTGGTAAACATGGTGAACATTATACCTGCTAAACACGTTGGCATGTTAGCATTGTTTATGTGAGCATGTTAGCATGCTGATTTTAGCATTTAGCTCAAAGCATTGCCCTGCAAAGTACAGCCTCGCCTGCAGCCTAAATTAACTGCTTTTGCTGTGTTATGTATTTTGAGCAGATCTTCACCAAGTTACAGTTGACTCAGAAATAGTTAACAGTCAGAAAATCCCGATATCTCCAACTTGAATTGTGATTTGAACAAAATAAGGTGCAACAAAACTTAACAACACAGTCGGGGAGCTGTCAGTCAAGCATGGTCTGCACACGCCCACATAGTCCTGAGTAGAGGTCTAATCAGCCAAATAAGTGAAAACACCTGTGTGGGTGGACGAAGGGTGTGTAGGATCTTTAAGTCCTTCTTGCTTACTTTCTCATCCTCTTTATCCTCCAACTTTTATTCCCCTCCCCTCCTTCTCCTCACCCTCCTCTGTTGTGCTCCACCTGTCCCCTTTTCCTCGACAGGCCCGTCTGGACTTCCGAGACCCTCTCATGGTGTCTTTGGAGTTTGGACTAGCTGATGAGGACCAAGGCCCCGTCCTGGATGAAAACCTCCCCAGATCCATCAATAAGACAGTAAGACTATTTTGTATCCCTTATGAGCATCTCTCTCAGTACTGTCAGTGTTAGCTGCCAAATAACGATAAGCAGAAGATTCACAGACAGGAAGGATTTGAACCTCGTCTTAAACATCCTCCATCTGTCTCTCTTTATAATCCAAGATTTGGGAATGGGGCGTTCGTGTCTGGCTCCAAGCGTGCTGCTGTTACAGTACATTAGCATCTGTAACAGCTGACTGCCATCCTTCAGTGTTTCCTCAAGACTGCATTAGCGTTTCAACACCAGCAGTCAGGACAGTCTTCCCACACTCCCACATGCATAGTTGTTCTAACAAGAGGGTTTCCAGATAATAGTTGCAATGAGTGATGTGTCCAGATAAAGAGGGGCAAATATTACATGAGAATTCAGCTTCAACACACTTCAAAAAATGCCATTAAAGCCTGAGTGTGTGAAATACTCAGTAACAACAACACCACCTCCTCTCACTTCTAAACACAGGCGCACATGTGATGTGTTTATGAGCTTTAAAACATCCCGACTCCTTCATTGTTAGATACTGTCATAGCGGCAATGCACGCTGCGCTTACACAAGTGAGGAAGCGTTGTGAGGACCTCTCCTGTTATTGTTATTGAAAGGAAGAGAGGGGACACACACACAGAAAGGGGAAGTCATCAAACGGAAGCTGCAGGTTTTCTTTTGACATTGTGGTACATATGATATTCTAGTCCCTCGTGCTTTCTCGGGAGAGCACACACTGTTGATCTTAACAGTCCGGTGGGAGAGTGCTGAGAATGGGAACAAATAGGACTGTGACCCACAAACACTCTGGGGGGAAAGGCAAAGGAAATTAAGGTCATCTGAATGCACCCTTCGAGTCAGCGGTACAAACAAATAGAGGGGCCTAATCTTATTGTTGTATTTTAAAAATCTCTTTTAAAATTGCTTTAATGCATGTGAAGATATTCTGCTTTGAGTAATAGGCTAATTGGAGTCTGATATTGTTTTTCCACAAAAAAAAATTCAATTAACTGGTTAAAAAATCTTAAAATTACACAACTACTTCTCATTGAAAAATCAAAAATGTAATAAAATGCAAATGCTATAACATTTTTGTCTTCCAATATTTTTTATTAACATTTCATATTAAGAATTTACCCTACCCTAGACTGTCGTATTAGACTGCATTGGTATTAGCTAGGTGTACCTAATAAACTGGCAACTGAGTATATACCCATATACATACAACATTTGACTTTAAGTTCACCACTGATCAATTCATGTGCTTTAAAGGCCTACTTTGTAAATCATTTCCAATATTAGTTAAAACAGGTTTCCAGATGTGTAAGAACAATTTGTTTTTGGACATATATGATAACCTTTCATAAATCCACAAGCCACATCAACACATCAGGACACATCACTGGTCCTGTTTACACTTGGTTTTAAAATGCGTCTTGGCCGAAAGGATCACAAGTGGACAGTGCTAAATACGTAAATAAGTGTAAACAACCACCAAGTCGCATTGTGATCCGATCTCTCAAACCACTTGCCGAGGTGGTCTGGGGCGCATTTGACCGCATATCTTTTGTAGTGTAAACCCTAATGCGTCCTGATGCGTCCCCGACAAGGACGTAACAGGAAAATACGTCATCAGTGTGTCTTGTCTGACGCTCTTTTGCAAGTTGCAAATGACTTTGTCCTGCCAATCTTGACAGTTGGAATAGCCCGTACATGTATATTAGTACTTGAAACATTTTTGTCTTCTTAGCTACCTCGTGTGAAACAAATCTGTAACTTGTCTGGCGACAGACTGACGCAATAACTGTGCATTTGACATTTTGTTCCTTTTGAACGTTTAACTACGGCACACAAGATGCCCCTACTTCACTGAAAAGTCCATCGTCTGTTTACGTGCGCTGGAGTAAGTTATAAGCTGCATATTGAACCATGATTGGCCTCCTAGTTGTGATGTCACAAAATCCTGCTCGTACATATGCATTTAAAACTCAGGCTGAAAGAGATCTCAGAGAAACTTTCCCTCTTCAGCAGATGAATTTGAAAACAGACTTCTGTTGTCAAACTCTGCACACACATCATTCTGCACAATGAAGCTCAAACATCCAAGTGAAGTCATTTTTGACTGGCGGGGGCTTTTGTCACGTCTTGAAAATGTACATCTCTATCTTGTAGATTCCCTTAGTGGACTGTGGAAGCGATGAGAAGTGCATTGCTGACCTCTCTCTCGAAGCAGAGCCGAGTGTAAAAAGGTACGTGGAATTAGCATTGAAGGATATGTTTGCATTTTCTTCAAGTCTGTCTTAAAACAATACTAGCATTCCCATATGTACATCGAAAGAGTTATTGGTCGTTGTAATTGTTCCTCCTCTCCATATAGGCCACAAAGAGATTCCTTCATAATGATCAGTGTAAGAAATGAAGGGAAAATCTAGATTCCTCTTTCTGTGCAAAAATGCATTCTAGAGTTCAGCTGAAGCTAATGTGAGGCTTCAGCTGAACTTTGAAAATGCAGTAGAAGTATAAGTCCACAAAGAGGGAATTTCACACTGTAACCTTTGAAGATATCCACTTTAGACTATCACAGACTGCTGAAACCTCACATTAGCTTCAGCTGAACTTTAGAATGCATTTTTGCACAGAAAGAAGATTTTGTCTCCCATCACTTACATTGGAGTTGCATTATGAAGGGATCTCTTTGTGGCCTGTATGGAACTGAGGGACAATTACAGCAACCAATAACTCTTTTAATGTACATATGGGCATGTAAGTATTGTTTTAAGACAGACTTTTATAATGCTGTATGCTGTATTGTAGTTAAAGTGTCACAGCACAGTAGTACCAAACCCTTCCAGTGCGTGACTGCACCCTTGTGGGTAAGTATGTGTATCACAACCGGCATGCTGACAGTTTTCATTTCCTCCCGCAGCATGCTGATCAAAACAAACAAAGACAAGATTGATGTGAACATCAACGTCAGAAACAGCAAAGACAACGCATACAACACTAAAGTCATCCTCAGCTTCTCGCCGAACATCAACTATGTTAAAGTAGAGGTGAGATTTGTAGTATTCCTCGGCCTGCATCAGTTTAGTGTGAGTGGACTGAGATGTGTGATGATGCATATTTTGTTTCGTGTTACCAGCCGGAGAAGGACTGCACTCTGAATCACACGAAGGTGGAGTGTGCTGTTGGATACCCCTTCTTGGCAAGCAACGTAGAGGTAAGTTTACATTCATCTGTCCTGTACAATATATTAGTAATTTTTTTATCTTTACTCCTGCTCATTAAGGATGTGATGTGATCTAATATCCACAGGAAAATTTCAAAGTGAAATTTGAGGTGAATCCCAAACATATTCAGGCGGAAATTCAGATCAATGTGACAGCTACAAGGTGAGAGTACCAGCAGTGTTTTTTATTTCCAGTTTAAAATGATTACGTTTCTGTTTGCGATCGTCCAAGTGCAGAAGTCGGACTTTTCACATTAATTGCACGCCCTGTGTATTGGGTACTTGTACAGTGACAGTGAAGAGTTGGATTCGACCCTGAATGACAACACGGTGCTAATCTCCATCCCTGTCAAGTATGAAGCTGGACTCATATTCTCAGTGTGAGTAGCTGTAGAAATACCACTGAACCAACAAGTTTGTTCAAGTTATAATGCACTCCATACTGACCATGTATACTGCTTCATTGTACTGTATTGTTGCACTGTAAAAGTGTATACAATATTGGTCTCTATAGTCCTTTCATGGTGGACATTTTGACTTGTCATAGCAGAAAAAGTGTTTCTAGTACATTAATGGTAGTGCTGTTCTATTCATGTAAATGTAAATTCATAGTACCTAAATTTGATATTTGATATATAATCATGTGTCTGCATCTGAAGCTCTGGTCGAGAAGGGAAAAATCTAATGTGATCTTTTAAAAAAATGCATCTTCTAGGCGGCCTGTGGATGAACACGTCGTAGTGAAAGAGGGCGAACAGTTTTCCAGTGTATTCAATGACACCAGGATAATTGGAGAGGAGGTCAACATCAGCTACACGGTAACATCTGCTGACAGAGATCATATCTGGTTAATGAAATGGAGGCCACTCTCGCCTCTTCTCTATTTCACTCTCCATCTCACGTCTTTTCAGGTGGAGAAGTCAGGTGATATGGTGACTCCGCCCCTTGACCTTACGGTGACGTATCCTCATCTGTCTCCCCGGCAGAACGACTTGCTGTACCTGACACATGTCACCACCAGCCCACAGGTATGCACACACACACACACACACACACACACACACACACGTGGACATGTATCTAAACAGACAGACCCACCTTCACATCTGCTCTCCTCTCTCTCCAGGTGAAATGTGACGCAGAACGTTGGATCAACACTCATAAGATTAACCCGGGTGTTATAAACCCCAATCCCAAGAAAGAAACACTCAGTGTCTACCTGCTGGTGAGTGATGAGCCTCTTTGTGGTTGTATTTTCTAAAGGCTGCTGACGTGAGGCTTGTTTCATAAAACCAGATTACCAGAGAAACCAAATTCAGGCTAATTTTTTGGAAATTCTGTTTCATAAAGGAGGTTTAAATAAGCCTGACCTAAGTTACCACGGAAACTGATCCCTCCAGATTAANNTTAAAATCTGAGCTCATGCTACATCTTTTTCAGTCTTAAAGATATAATCTTGAAGATTTTCATTTAAATAAACGTCTGTTAAGTCACTATCTATCGCCGAATGATGTAACGCAGTGGTGATTGAGCCCTTGGCCCACTGATGAAAGCCTGCAGCATTTGCAGTATTATGACCCGGGTGTCGGGAGTGACTTTCCCGGAAAAATCACAAGCGGCACACAGTTCGGCTTTTAACGAGGCTTTTAATGCAACAGACTTGCTCTTCAACTCACCTGTGTGTCGAGCGGCGTACTGTTTTTTCCCGTCTCTGCTAACGTTGTGAGTAAACGGTTACTATGGCCGAACAAACAAAGAAAAGGTTGATGACTACAGACGATGAAACTCGAAACTGAAACTTAAGTGAGGT
>NTHP01000084.1:30377-42313 GCA_003416845.1 Oplegnathus fasciatus
GCTGTTTGTAGGATGTCCCGACATGAGGGTGAGTTGATAAACAGGTCCACAGCGCCTTGGTTGGTGGCTACATTACCTGAGCAGCTAGCTCCTCGGCTAGCTTAGCTAAGTGCTTATTGAAGTCGGAGGGGGGGGGGTGTTGCGTTTTTCGCGGCTTGTTTCCAGGCTTGTCCCAACATACACACATTTGCTATGAGCCGCTCAGGTGTACATGTATCTCCCATGTCTGCTAATTTGAGGCAAACGGCTGTAACTTCTCTTAACCTGGTCGCAATGATACGGCAACATTGCGGAGCTTAGCAGTTAGCCGTTGCTAGGTGCGTTACCTTGTGTTAGCTGGGCTAGCGAGCAGGCTAATGTATGCTAACATAAGGAGTCGTTGGTGTAGCTGCGACTTAATGCCCCTTATACCGGCGCTTATAACCTCATTAGTTGTACTCTATATGTCCTAACAAAGCTATTATCTTCTTTTATTTATATTTGGGGTTATGTGTTAATTTAAGAGCCCGTAGCTGTAATGTTAGCGCCATACTGTCCCGTCTCGTCACATAACCTGATGTTGTTAGCGAATGCACTGTCATCAAGAAGAAGACAGAAAGTCTGAGGCCTCTGACCATAAACCAATCACTAACTTAGCTAGCTGGCAGGCTACTAGCTAGCTAGGTTTAAGTTACGGTGTGTTTAAATGGGAGTGTAAATTCGGCTCACTTCAGGCACCACATAACGTTAGTTGTAGCAGGCCAGACAGGAGGTTATCCTGTTAAATCACCTGCTAAGGTGTAAAGCACAATACAGTTAGAAAGCCCCGAGAGGGCCTTCAGTAACTTGGTTTACTTTGTTTAAAGTAGGATAACAAAGGTACTTGTTAAATTGTCCCTAGTGGGCAGGCTAGTCTTTGAGATAAAGACTCTCAATCATTTTCCAGGCAGCCAAAATACCTTGTGTAAGTGGGTTGAGTGCACACATGAGGAAGGCACACAGTGTGTTACTCAGGTGGTACTAATACCTCCTGTTTTTTGTCATCCCCTGTAAAACCTGCTGTGGTGCGTCCAACCTTTAATCAACACCTCAAGCTGATATCTGCATATTCCCAGTTGATTTGTTTGTTCAGGCCTGGGTTTGGTTAATAAATGTTACATTTTGTGGAGATATTCTCCCCGTCAGATGTGTCTCAACAGAAGAAATTCCCATTGCTTACCTACTATCCAGCATTTGCCAAATAAGGCGTTTTTTCCCTTTAAAGCAAATGTCATTGAGGCAGGAGTTGGAACATTGTGTGTAATGATAACTATGATGCCTCATAGAAAATAACTGGTTGTGTCTGCAGAGCAGTAAGCCAGTCCTTGAATAGTTCTTCACTGTAATCATGTACTGGACAAGCAGAGAAATACAATAATATTTTATATGATGACTTATAAATAGTAATAAGATATCTGGAGAGTATAGAAATGGCTGACTCTTGACCAATTAGGTTCTTGTAGATCTACATAAATACAAAAAGCAATGTGCTACTTGAAAATGTGTGAACAGTGCTATAAATGAGTAATAAAAGCTGTAATAAAAACAGCTGTTAGATGCTTCATATGTTTGTGGCATGCTTCTGAGTTGCGTCTTTGAGACCTTGTGAAGTTCACTGGAATGCCGGAGTTCTTCATTGCTGGCACTTGTGGGTTGGTGCCACTCCAAAACACATGCTCGTGTAAGTGAGACTGGCCTGCAGATAGAGATTGCGTTCTCACAGTCAGTCTCGCAGACGCAGTTATAAGGAATTTGTGACTTTATTGTCAAGTCCACATGTTTGACTTTACATTCTACTTTTTCTGTTTTGCAGGTGTGAGCTGTGATGCATGTTTAAAAGGGAACTTTAGAGGAAGACGGTTCAAGTGTTTAATTTGCTACGACTACGACCTGTGTGCATCGTGCTACGAGAGCGGAGCCACAACAACGAGACACACCACAGAGCACCCCATGCAGTGTATATTAACCAGGGTAGACTATGGTAAAGACCCGCCTGAGAGCCCAGACAGAAACTTGTGTTGCTTACTGATCATACACAAATGAATCATGCCATGATTATTATATTTTATGACTTCACTCTAGCCTGCTGTGCGATTACAAATCATTCGTCATGTTTTCAGTCATGATTAATATTATTTATTGTGCATAGTTTTGTACTGAGGCTACTATATTTGTGTTAATAATTGAGATATTCACTGACAATGACAGTTGCTCTGTTTACTGTCTTCTTGCAGACCTGTATTATGGAGGAGACACTTTTTCAGTAGAGCAACCCCAGTCATTCACATGTCCTTACTGTGGCAAGATGGGCTTCACAGAGACGTCCCTACAGGAGCATGTCACCTCAGAACATGCAGAGACTTCCACAGAGGTGGTGAGTGTACTGCACACATTAAGGGATCGTGGCACAAATTTACAGAGTTTAAACCGTAATTTTATGTAGTAGTTATTAATCTACAATATTTTCAAATGTTGTCTTTGTTGCTGTAAGCAGCTCCAGCAGCCTAATTTACTTCTGCCAACCACTGACGTACTGTATATTGAAGTCATTAGATGTAGGGATACATTTTCTTTTTTACTCTCGTCTGTCAGCATCACTACAGTACAGTCTGCTCTTGCTATTAAGCGCTGCACATCAGTCAGCGAAAATGACTTCCCAGAATGTACAGAGGACATGTATTTATTACTTGTTGTCAGAGCAGGATTTTTATGAGTGTTGTCCACCGCCGAGTAAACTGAGTAAAGCAAGGCCGAGGGTCGGGCTGCCGCTGACAGAGCCGACATCTGGCTGGCTGGCTAGCAGGTAATCTGTCGGACAACAGCAGCTCCACTCGCAATGATGGAAAAAAGAGAGCCCACAGGTAGAGCCAGCTATTAGTATTTGTGCTCCAGTTGACCACCTGTGCCAAGTGAAAGCAAGCTGAGTTGCAGAGTTTGTTTGTGGACGGCTGATGCCACAGCAGGAGAGAGTGTCATTGTGTAAAAGTGAGGGTCTTTGATGGATAAGGCTGGAGTTGTTCTATACTTTTCTTATTATCAACAAAGTCCACGCAAAGACCAAAATCTACAATGTGTTATTCCATCTCTCAATACTTCCCCACCCTGTCTGTGCACTCAGCCCCAAGGCCATTTGATCCTACTAAGGATGCAAATCTTTAACAGTCTTTAGAACATTTAAGTAGCTTCCTAAAGCAGCGGAGCACTGTAGATCTTAGCAAATGTAGGTATATTTGTTTGGGACTATTTTCAGCTGTGGATTAATACACATTTGTTACACTAATGAGTATCTTCAGCTGCAGGATGGTGTATGTGGGATTGACTGAAAATGAAGTACAGTGGCCGTGTTCATCGCAATGAAGAAACATGTCACTCAGTGCAACAATGTGGCTCATTCATGTGTTTTTAATAGTTTTTAGACAACAATGGAGCTCATAGAGGAATGAGATGTCAGGGGCTGGCTACACAGGCAATACTCTGTCAGTCGATTGTTGGTTTTGGTCTTTTCATGGGATTCATTGACAATAAGAAAAATGTAGAATAATGCCATCCTTGTCTTTTTAGCTAATTTTTCATAGATGAAACCATTAGAAAAAAAACTGTGCCAACAGAAACAAGTTGGAGAGGAAGTGTTTCTGTAACCTGTTGTTGTGTTTGCATATAGCAGTTAATGTACAGGATGTTATTTACTGTGGTGTTACACTGAGAATTTAATGCACGATAGACACTGGTGTATACGTGCTGTGATATAGACTCTGTGAGCAAGAGAATGGTATATGTGGTAAAGCCTTAATGGACTCATTTGTGGTGAAATGTTCTGTATGAATAAAGTTTGATGGTCTGTACTGCGGTGTGTACAGACACATGATGGAGCAGGTTTGATATCACTGCACAGCAGTGCTGCCTTTAAACCTTTTTTGTTTGAATTAGGGCTGCAATTAACGATTATTTTCAATATCGATCGATCTGATGCTTATTTTGTCAATTAATCGTTTTGAATGAAGAATATCCTTTATAATTTCCTGCATCCCGCAGTGTGTATTCAGACAGCTTGTTTTATTTGACCAACAGACCAAAACCCAAAGGTATTTAGTTTACTATCATATAAGATAAAGAAAAGCATCAAAGAGGCTCCAACTAGGGGATGTTTAAAAAATTACATTATCAAACTGAAGTGTTGTCAGTCAAGTTGCATTGTGGGTAATTTGGGCGCCAGTTTTTGACAATGAAACCGGAATAAAAAAACATAATATCTCTGGTTCTGCTGCAACGATTTAGAAGCATTTTTTGTACTGCCCATCGTGAGTCTGACAATGTTATAGGAGTGCAACGCTGACTCGGTGGAGCCCTCTTTTAACTGACTTCATTGGGTATTATGTTAACAGCCCTGAAGCCTAAACTGTTAGTAAATATGTACTGATCTCAGACGTGCCACTCATTACAATGCTGCACACCAACAACATTTGAACAGGATAAAAAAATTTTTTAAAAAGTGACAATATTTCTTAGTACTTCCTCTCACTAAACTTAAAATATGGTAAGTAGGTAAATATTATGCTGCTATCACTGCTGTTTTTTTAGTACTGCTTTTAATTATTTATTTGTTTTTGTTTTTATTTTAACTACATTGGGAGAAGCCATGTGAAATTTCATTGTACCTGAGTATAATAACAATAAAGATCATTCATTCATTCATTCATTCATTCTTCTCACTCTCTCTCATTTCAGATCTGTCCCATATGTGCTGCCTTGCCTGGAGGAGACCCCAACCACGTCACAGACGACTTTACAGCTCACCTCACACTTGAACACAGAGCGCCAAGAGATTTAATATCCTTTCTGTGTTTCCACACACTTAAAGATGTGTTTGCATAGATTGTTTAAATGTCCAAAAAATATTGTTACATACATTATGTAGCATTACTGTGTTTGCCCTTAACCGTCCCTGTTTACGATGAGTCCAGCAGTGTTCGACATGTACGCAGGATGTTCCACCCTGGCCGAGGACTGGGAGGTCCCAGAGCACGACGGACAAATATGCACTTTACTAGCGGCTCCACAGGAGGACTTTCATCCTCCTCATCACAGAGCTCCACTTACACCCCCAGTAACAGAGAAGCAATGGACCCAATCGCAGGTGAGAATCAGGGGTATACTGGTGTGCTCTGCAGATTATACAGGAAGGGCGTTAAATAATTTCAACCATAAAACTCAGGGGTAATGATAATGGTTACAATAAAAGTAAAACAGTAACCTTATTATGTTTTTATGGTGTTGTCAGTTTGAGTAGGCTCATAAATGTGAACAAAATAAGTCAAAAACAGTACAAAACTAAAATTTATACTTGTATCAAAGCCCCCCCCCTATAATGTAAAATGTTTTCTCCTCAGCTAACCAAAAAAACAAAGCATTGTTGGATTTGGAGCACATTTCCTTTAATGTTTCTGCTGTATGTTTTTTGTCCTTAGGTGGCACCATAATATTGAACTCTTGTTACATTCAAGTGTGCACATCAGCAGAGCTCAAGCAGCTAAATTGCCCTTTGGAATTTAGTAGGGCTGCAACTAAGGATAATTTTCATTATCGATTAATCTTTCAATCATTTTCTTGATTAATCGATTAGTTGTTCGGTCCATAAAATGGTGAAAAATGGTGAAAAATGTTGATCACTGTTTCCCAAACCCAAGGTGACGTCCTCAAATGTCTTGTTTTGTCCACAACCCGAACATACTCAGTTTACTGTCATAGAGGACTAAAGAAACCAGAAAATATTCACATTTGAGAAGCCGAATCAGAGAATGTGGACACTTGTTCTTAAAAAATGATTCAAAACGATTAATCGATCATCAAAATAGCTGGTGATTCGTTTAATAGTTGACAACTAATTGATTAATTGACTAATCGTTACAGCTCTAGAATTCAGTTTCCATATGTGTACCTACATATATGCAACAGAGTAGTTGTCATGTTTTTTAAATTGACTGTTCTCTCATAATAACATGTCTACAAAGCAGACTAACATTTCCCACTATACGTCTTTTTGATCTTTACTCAAAAATTACTGGGTCAGGTCAGTTTTATAAAGGTTGTCTTTTGACTGTGTAATCAATTCATGTTTTTGATCACATTTTATGATCTCTAGTCTTTTGTTCTCTCATCTTTAGAAAACTAAAATCAGAAAAGAACCAAACCCATGATGGCTGACTGCAGTTCTACCAGTCAAATGAATAAACACGACCATATCTCTTTCTCTGTCCTTCAGATATTCTTACAGGTATCTACAGTGCTGTCTTTTGAAAACATGACATATTTAGAAACAGCCTGTTTTTGTTGTGTCTCCTGCAGAGTTGTTGTCTCAGCTGTCAGGTGTGCGGCGTGCGGCAGGGGGGCAAATAAACTCATCAGGGCCTTCAGCCTCCCAGCTCCAGCAGCTCCAGATGCAATTGCAGTTGGAGCGACAGCAGGCCCAGGCTGCACGACAGCAAGTGGAGACGGGCCGCCACGCGACACGACGCGGCAACAACCCAGGCAACACTGGCACCACCATCCCTCCACCCAACACAGCAACTGCCAACACCGCCACTGTGGGTGAAAGCAATCCCTCATCCTCGTCCCACAGCTCCCAGTTCCTATTAGCACGGTGAGTGTGGTCAGTCGGTTTCACAATTTGGGTTACAACTATGACAAATGTTCATATGGTAATAATATGATAATAATGACCTTTAGTAATACTGTTGGTTTTTCACCAGTTAATAACCAATCATTGATAAATGTGTCACAGATCACGTGTGCTAAAAATTATCTTGGAAACAGGAAAATCTTGTTACAGTTGTCTTTGTAAGTTACTCTGTTGATCTAAAAGATTGGTGTTTTTCTATATTTGTGTTATTGTCAACAAATTTCACTCAAAGACCGAAACCAACAATTCTCCAACTTCCTTACACTCAGCCCCAAGCCCATTGATTCCTACTTTAAAAACAGGCCACGAATATATATACATTTTTTATGAAAGGCTAAATAATTTTCTGAAACAGCTGCGCACTGTAGTTTGTAGCAAACATTACTCAAACAGGAAAAATAGAGCATTTATTTGGGGCTATTTTCAGCTGTGGATTTAGTGCGCTCGCAAGTATTTACAGCAGCAGGATGTGTGTTTGCAGGATCGACTCAAAATGAACTTCAGTGCCCATGTTCATCGTAATGAACATATCACCCCGTACAACAGTGTGGCTCACTAATGTGGTTTAATAGTCTTTCGACAACAATGGAGCTCTATGGCACAGAGGAATAAACTGTATCAAGCTTTGGATACAAAGACAATACTTGTCGGTATGATCAATTATTGGATTTGATCTTTTCACTGGATTTGTTGACAATAAGAAAAATAAAGATAATCGCCAACCTGATATGACTTGTTTACACACGTTTTCAGAGACTGAAAGCTGATCTTTAATTGGAAAATACAATGTAATGAAGTTTTCTGTGGTACAGCAGCCGATATGAGAGCTCGACAGACATTCATAGTTCTTGTAACAATATAATTAACTGTTCAGCTGTTTTCTTTATGAGTTTCAATCTTTTGAGGACTCCTGTTCCCACAAGTTCTGTTGGGTTTGATGATTAACTGTGTTATCAAAAAACGTACATTATATCTGGCAGCAATTAATCCTGTTGATTAATAAATAAAACCTTCATCTTAATCAACTATCAAAATAATGAGCAGTTCCTCCCGACTCTGAAGTCAAGCTTATCCTCCTCAGTATCATAACTCAACACAGGAAATTCACCCGTTTAAGTTCCCTTAGAATAGAAAACATTTTAACTGTTAACATTTTAAGTGTGTCTGAATTAATTAAAATTTAATGTTACTATTTTCTCCAGGTTGAATGAACCTAAGATGTCTGAAGCAGAGCGGCAGTTTCTAGAAGGCGAGCGCGCAGACCGCAGCCTGTTTGTCCAGGAGCTGCTTCTGTCCACGCTGATGCACGAAGAGAGCTCCTCTTCTGACGAGGACGAGCGCCGAGACTTCGCCGACTTCGGGGCCATGGGCTGCGTGGATATCATGCCTTTAGATGTGGCGTTGGAGAACCTCCAGCTTAGAGAGAGCAGCTCTACGGGGAAGGAGCCTCCGCCGCCTCCTCTTTGATGTCCGAGCATCAAGCAGACTGTGTCCTCTCTGCTGCAACTGTCAGTGATGGGCAGCAAACAGCAGCAGTCCTCCCTGGCCTCACCCTCCTTCCTCCCCCCTCTATTTTCTGAGTTTGTTTTTTGGTGATTGTAATTTCAGGCCTGTCACCATTTTTGTTACATTGTAAACAAAAATAAATGAGAGCAAGTGGGATAAATGTGCGAGTGCGCAATAGCAACTGAGTGAGCGAGCGAGAGAAGAGAAATATATAAATATATATAAAATATATATGAAGTTGATAATCAATCCACATAACTTTTCTTTTCTTTATCAGGTAAATGTTACAGGCAGCTGTGGCAGACCTTTGCTTCCTGTGACATGCAAACGGCTCTCCGTATAAATACTCCACATTCAAAAGTCAAGAGGGCGTAGGCTCCTCTGATGAAGCTGCTGTGTGTGTTTATGACTATTAATAAATAAAAAGTGCTTGGATGGGTTACCATAACTACTGCATGCAGTTATTTGCAGCGTGCATGACTTTTAATGACCTTGTCATTAAAACTTTTTTTTAAAATATCCCAAAGCTTTCAACTGTTTTTAAATGGTTATTTCGAACACGGTTAAGTATTGAAAATTGAGTAGTTTACAAAACTGACATGCAGAAAATTTAACTAACAATATAATTTGTTAGGTTTTCTTTGAACGAACATATTTAATGAGGAGAAAACAATTGGATTCAGCAGTAGCTTCTGAAGAAATGCTGCCACATGTACGTCTCTCAGCTCCAGAATGCCTTTTTCTCTGACGACCGTCTGAACATGTCGACCGCTGCAGAGATCAGATGAAAACTAGGAACATAAATGTTTCTCCTAGATGTTAATGTTTAGTGATAAGCTGTTTAGGTACAGTATACTTTATAATTTATAGATAAGTACAGACGCCCAACTACAGTATGTCCATTGCTCTTTCACACTAGTTTCTGGCACTCGCTCTGCTTATGTACAGGCCCACCGTCAGACCACATGCTTTAGATGGCTTGTATGAATTTCTTTTCTAAGTAACAGGAGCTTGAGCTTTTTTTGTTTTTGTTTTGAAGAGAAGGTATTCTTATTTTTTTCTGCTAAGGTTAGCACTTTCTATTTATTCATGTTTTGTTTTCTGATTCTTTTGAGCCTTGATATGAATCATGCCACCTTCATGCCTATACTTTTACCCTCTATGTAAAAAATACAATGAGATGTATATTGAATTTGTGCGTTAACTTTCATAATGGTTCTAAGACATGGGCAGACATTTTTTTTAAATGTAAATTTAGAATACAATAAATATAAACTGCGCACAGCTTTTGATGAAACCAAGAGACCATCACACCTTTGCACCTTGTGTTGTTGTTGTGACTCCACAGATGTTTGTGTTGAGCTGGCACGATTTCGTAATAATCTGTTGGCACATAAACTCAACTGGAAGAGTGAGGACGGGAACATTTACAACTACGACTTTTACCCCTGTTTAGCATTTATAAGTCTATAAACCTTGAATAAATAGTTTAGAATAGAACACTTTATAATGTAGTCGTAAGCAGATATAAGTGTTTAAGGAATGATAAAGTAGTAAAACACAGGTGTAAAAATATAAAATATTAAAGTATTGACATTAATAAACACTTACACTTGCCCTTATAGCTGCGTACAACTAATATAGTGTGTTATAAACCATTTATTAAATGTTTATACTGCTATTACTGCTTATAAATGCTAAAAAAGGGGGTTAAAGTAAAATGTTACCGGTAAACTTTGTCTTGAATGCTCTGAAGAACATGGTCAGTACATATAATATCATAAAACATCTAAAGAATATAGTATGAAAGCAGACACTAAGTCAGCACAATAACATTTATTTATTGAGTAGTATTTAGGCGCCATGTTACACTTTTTGCTTCGTAGAGTGCTTTTAATGAATGAGAGACAAAAGGGGGCTCTTTACATTGATTCTGCCTGCAGCAGACACACTGAAGCCTCCCTCAGAGGGCAGTAGGTGACCCCCCTCCCTCATGAAAGACATGAGACAAATCTGTTAATGAAGATGCCCTTCATGGATTGGCCCAGCAAGTGTCCCAGCAGTGTGAGCAGAGTGTGGAGCTCCTTCCCAGTAACACAGCAGTACACACAGGTAGGTCACACACCATGTAGCTTCATTCTTCAGTCTATAAACTATGACAATACAATACAAATACACCTCAGCACTATATAACTTTCCCAAGAAGAGTTAAATAGCTGCCGCCGCTGGTTTGTCCTTGTGTGTGTGTGAGGCCCTGTGGGGCAGCTGTCCTTGTCACTCCTCAGTAGTTATTGTTAGAAACAAATGCTGCCTGAGGGATACCTTTCATGACACATGTTGGTTCTTTTTTTAAAGCAGCCCACCACCAGAAGCAACGGCGAGACAGATTAAATGTCAATCACATCTCAACACACAATCTCCCAGTGTGTGGTTGTTTGTTTGTCCAAATAAGCCTCGAGAGGACGAGCGATCAGGTCAGTAACTCTCTCCAGACTGACCCCCAAAGTGTCACAATTTACAAGATAAGTCAGAGTGGTCATTAGCTTTTTTCCCTCTAATATTTACTTTTTTGTGAAATATTGGATAATTTAACTTCTAACTTTGGGCCTCAAACAGTTGTTGAAATGAGACCATCTGAGAAGTTTGGAGGGAAATCTGTCTTTGGTGGAACTGCTAACAAACATGAGAAGGGGCCCCAACTAGACACTGCTTTTCTATAAGATTCACAAGCCAAACAGGTTGGGAACCACCAATTTAATGTTTAACAATTCATTGTATTCTACAAGTCTAATATGTTTTTTTAAGGTGAAATCTGAACCTACAATACAATATTTCTCTCTTAAATGTAGAGAAGTAGAAGTATGAAGTAAAGTACATGTATCTCAAAGGTCTACTTAAGTCCACTTGAGTAAATGTACTTAAAACTTGAAATTGCACATCCAAACTTTGAGCGCAGACATAAAGAATCGTGAGGGCACGAAGCATATTGTAAGACATACCACCTTTATTAAATGCACAGTATCACAAGGAACATTTCCATTAATTGTGGATAAGCTACTCACATGATGCACAAAGCATTGAATTGATTGATAGAACTGGCTGATTAAAGCAGGATTAAATCTGCCAGGAGAGCACACACACACACACACTCACAAACACACACACACACACACTCTTGCATACAGATGTATGTGCAAATGCACACACACACACACACACACATACGCTCTCTCTTTGTATTCACACAGTAAGTAAAATTTGTTATCTGCACAGGAATGAAAACTGTAATCTTTTTTTCTTTTACCATATATTTACAAAAAAATCCTCCGCCCCCCCTCCCCAGAGATAGATTACATTCAAAAAAGGTCCCGACCCTTCTAGATTACATTCAAAATAATATACTATTCATGATGCAAAGTCACAGTTATTCATCTGAAAGAGGATCAAAATAGGCTACAGTCAGTCAGAGGTTGAGTGGTGGGGGTTTTGGCCGAGAGGCGACCTTTGACCTCCTCGCCGTCGGCCACACGTCTGCCGGGAGAGATCCTGATGTTGAATCAGATCCAGAGAGTCTATGGTCCTCCTGCAGACGGACGGCATCTCAAACCGCCTCTGTGCAAGCTCCCCATCACAGTGGAGAGGAAAGAGGAGATCATTTTTCTTTTTTCTTTTTTTTTTCTTCAGAGAAAAACACATTGTTCAAATAAAGTCCTCTGCAGATCAAAAGTTGCCAAAA